>CM067377.1:157194922-157607422 GCA_034510155.1 Eucriotettix oculatus
AATTTGTTACATGAACTACAAGCGTAGACTTTTTAGGAAATATGGTTGGTGGCTTCCCGACCAGCAACTTCCCAAAATTACTTACCGATATCACATTCAATGAGTTTCTGTATATCTTCTTCTTCACTGGGCACTACAGCTCGGTGTGAGCCTTGGCTTCCGCCACTATTCTCCTCCAAACATCTCAATTCTCTGCCATGGTCCTCCATCCTTGAATTCTCATGGCCATTAGGTCCTCCTCCACACCGTCCATCCATCTAGTTCTAGTTTCTCGAGTAAAGCCTTCCCTTCCACATTTTATTTGGAAGTCTACCATCATCCATTCTTATAATAGGGCTCAGCCATCTTAGTCTTTGAGATTTTATAAATTTAACAATATATTGGCCATACATTAGGCCATTCAGCTCCTGGTTACTACGTATTCTCCACGTTTTCAATCTCCTTCAAAGGCACAAAATTCTTTCAAAGGCTCTAAGGGCATTAGCAACATACTGTATGTACTACCACTTACATACATTCATGAAATATTGAATTTTGTAAAACAGAATATGCATGTCGCATGCCAAAATTTCTTCTAATTTAATTTCTCGTTTCCATAAAAATAATTAACATGCCACTCTACAGTCCTCAAAGTTTATTGTTAAATAAAATTAGGCTAACTTGCGATCATTATGGTCATCATCAGGCTGTGAAACGACAAAAACAGGCACATTAATGCTCAATCTACAATCTATAAAATCAAGAATCATGAATCTCAGAGAGAAGGAATTACCTATTTTATACACGTTACATCTGTCAGGCTTAACGCCCCTAATCAAACTATAACTGGCAACTATTTACCAACTATTTACCAAACTATGGGACGTAACGTCGTATATTAAACCTATATCAATAAATTTATTAATTATTCTGATTAATAAGCCTCTTTACCATATATATTGTATATAAAATGTTAAGTTTAAATCAGAAATAAGATATTATGGACTACGGAGTACAGCTAAAAGCTATTTCGACATCCAAATAGTTAAATAAATACTTTAAGAAAAGTGTTTCATTTGCGACTTATTTAAACCCTGGGTTTCATTGAATTAAAACAAATTATAATTAAATAGAAAATGAGTTAAAAACTAAACCCAATCTTTCAAAAGAATTTGTTCTGAACTGTGAAAGGACTCAAAAGTAGTAGAATGAACATCAGTGTTTACACTGTACTTCGTCAGTGTTAACGATCTGCAGACCACTTTGAGTGCAAGTGTACTTTCATGGTGGTGACGGAAGACCCTTTGCGTGAAGCGCGACTCGCGGAAGTGAAGTTGTCAAGGGAGAGTATTATGGGCGGGATAGCGTTTTGCGAAACAGTCACGAGTCTCAGTTACTTGACTTGCAGCTCAAACAGAATTCTGTAGAGTCACGCAAAGTGAAACACTGTCTTTGACGTGATGAATATATTTTTAACCATTTGTCCGCAGACTGTATAAATTTTTAAGTGTCAAATAAGTCAACATAATAATTCTTTACTCTATTTTAGAATGCAGGTTTATACTAAACAAGTATATGAACTATATAATAACATATTCATGTTACAGGTTGATTACATTTATTTATTTTCAGATACTGTTTGTGTACCATTATGTTAATAAATTTACTAAAAAGCCAAAAACCTGTTCCATGAAATTTTAGACTAATGTAGACTGCATTAATTTTCCTTATTATTAGAGAAACTAGATTTGTGTTATACTCTATCATTTACTGTTTTCAGAGTTTTCAGAACGAGAAATTTCAAATTTTGTAAACAAATACCCCTTATTGGAAAGAAAAACTAGACGCAGCAGCTACAGAATCCCATTTAAAATCAGTATTGACGTTGAAATCATTCTTCTGATGAGTGATCATATTTATTTACAGTATAGATTGTTGTTAATATATACTATGCTATGTTCTGTTGTTAACAATGGCGTTGCACTTTTCAATACCAGTTAAAGGCTATTAAGTCAAGCAAAAGAATCATTATTTCATGATAATAATTCTATATACTCGTTTTACAACTAATTATTTATTACATTTATCCCAACAGTATTCGTCCTTAAATAAAAATTAAACTGCATATGCAGTAAAAGCAATTTAGTCTCTTATTGAAAATTAATGTTTTGTGCATAAGCTTGTTGAGCACTGGCCTTAATTTCGAAAACATTAATTTGTCTATAAGAAGGCGTTCTTACTCAATTATAATTTCTTCTTAGACTCGAAGAACTGACCTTCATTATTCTATTCCTTTTTAAATACCAGTTTATATTTGAAGTACACGGTAGTGTTAACAAAGGAGAGTCGTTGACGTCCCTGTCGAGACACATTCATAAATTGAGTACAGACTTAAATAGCATAACGTTAATTAAAAACTGTATGACTTCCGTGATTACTTACTCCGAGATTGTCAAGTCCCCCAAGTGACTTTTCGGAGCCGAGTTTGATCTCTGACGTTCAAAAGCAGGGCACTCAAAGATGGTATGAGTCGGTAATGGTGACGAACACTGCTGGCAGACCGGAGTACTAGAATTAGAAAAAAAACGAATGAGTAAGGTCGGTATGGCCGGTTCTGATACGTGATAAAACTATTTGTTTTCCTCTGCACAAAATCAGATCCCGTCCAGAGCTGTGTCTTCGTAGCAATGACCGCCAGTGAGAATCGATAGAGACTCTCCACTCCTTCGAGTATTCTCGCTTGGTATCATTGATGACTTCCCGGCCTTCAAACCTATAATCCTGGGTTTTCCAAACTGTGTTCCGCGGGATCTGAATAGTTGTTTCGCAAAAATTAGTAGTTAGTCTAGTCCACACTGTAAACAAACGTTTGCGAATAGTCTTCATGAACAATGTTCTCGACGTTTCTCAACGGTTCCCATTTGTTTTCAGCTTGTTTCGGAACCGACTCAACAACATTTCGAAACAAAGAAACCCTGTTCCTTGTTTCCATCTACAAAACATGGATAACAATGGGCAAGCGTGGATGTGTTTAGTCAACCAGAATCCTGTACGAATGAGATAGAAATTCATATAGCCCACAATTATACCGATAATATTTTATTTAACTTGAGTATAAACAGATATGGCCAATAAATAAACCAACATTTTGTATTTTTATTATTTTTATTTATAAAGGTCGCATCGACTGCTTGGTCATTAGCGGCCACAGTGACATATTTACAATTATGAATTTCCAAAATAAGATACTGGTGCATTTTTATGTTCGTTAACCATTAATTAATTGTCTTCATTTCTTTTGATATTTAATTTAAAAAACACAAAATACAACAATTTAAATTAAATCCTTACAAAACTTAATAATGTCTTTTTGATATTCATGGGAGTCCAGGATGGATCTGTAATTTTTGCCCTGTCGTTATTGTAGTCTGTGTTGGTGATATTTGAGGAATTGATTGATGACATGGTCTATTTTTAAGGCAGTGGGATGGATCTATCCAGTAAATAAGTGTGGCTTCATTTGCAGTGTCCAGTCTTATTCTGGTAATGGCAACCATTTCCTTTCTCCCAAAATCTGTGTTGTTACTTAGATTATAGAAATCTCTGACGTTTTTGTGAACCTTATACAGCTTTGTTTTTTGAAAAGTAATTCAACAGCACGTAATTGCAATCTGTCATGGCAATACAATTTGGGATTTCATCAGTTGAATTCAATGAATTTAATCGTTCTCTTGGCTTACATGAATGTTTGAATGAATTAAAATTTGAAGTAGATGAAGAATTTTCCTAAAGTTTTATAACACCTATATAACTTGTAATCAACTCTTTTGAAATATTTTCCTAAAGCTAGTAAGGACGATTCCTGGGTTCAGAATCCATTTTCAGAGGTTGTTAATTAGTACTATGACAATCTAACTGATTTAATCAGTGACTAATTTGAAACAAGAGTACAAAGTAACCATTAAATGATTTTGTGAGTACGGACCTTCAAGAGATGGTATGGAATATGGTAGCTATGGATATATTCATGTGGAAGAGAGTAGTGAAGACGGTCTTGGTCTGAATCGGGTTGTTGTGCCAGAGAAGAAGATCTATCTCGAGTGCGTTTGGCCGCACACATTTAATTTTCTTTTGTTTAAGATCATTGAATTGTTAAGTTCAATTGCATATTTATAATTTATATTTTTTCTATTTTCCATATATTTCTGCAAGTGTATGTGAATATTGGAGAGAATCAGCCAGGAGGGCTCGAAGCTGTGCTAAAGCAGAATTAATTTAATTCTCGTGGATACAAATGTAACGCCGGGACAGCACTAGATGCCGATTATCTGGATTTTAATATTTAAAAATAAATATTTATATAATAAATAAAAAATTCATATACTTAGCATTAATTAATTTACAATACGATGGCAATGGAATCCATTTAATTTCCAAAGCTGTTTTTATGATTAACACTAAATACTTTGTACATTATTTATATACATGAAATATCTTATAAACTAGAAATATGAGATCTATTCTAGAGGTCGTCTTCTCATAGAGGTAGGAATTAAAACAAAAACGCGGAATTGACAGTACGAGGAAATATACAAAAGGTTACACACAGAGTAATTACCATTTTACAGTTTAGCCTAAAAAACCTCGCTCGGGTCAGAGATGATGTACCGGTCCCGCCGTTAGGCCCAACCGAACTTCCACGTTGAACAATGAGCACCTTGCTCATTTATTTTTATTCTTTATCACCACGGGCAAGGGCAATCATTCAGCCCGTTATCCAAATATTCATAGCCAATCTTCAATCTCTAACTTTCCAGCCTTTTACTGTTTTAATAACCACTACTTATTGCTTAATAAATATCCTGAGCTCCTAATGCTTAGTGTTCATTCCTTCATACTTAATCTTTAACGTTCACTCTTAATGTTCACTGCTTAGTCCTAAATGTCCTAAAGTCTTAGATCCCTAAAATAAAATTTTCTTGGTTTTTAATTTCCTTAGGTGTGGGGACCCGATCTTCTCCAATCCAAAGTATATCTTCTGTCCTTGGGGGGAGCCACTCCCCACTTCAGCGATACTTTGGGGAAATCAGCCTTTCTCGCCAGATTGCAGTTTCCCGGAATCTCACTAAGTTCAGAAAACCCAGACCGGTGCCGAATTGTCTAAGTTTTATTATCCTGTCTGTAACCTGCATCTGCTTCTCTCATGCCGTCTGCCTTGGATTTCGTAACGCCAAATTCCGCATTTCGTTGTGTTTTAATGTTCACCATTACAATGCCAAGATATTTCTTTAAAGCGACGCAAATGGAATCGATTGAAATGCTGGATTGATTGTTGATGCTTTTATTCTTATACAATTTTAATAAATATTTATGTATATATAGAATTTAAGAATAGAAAGAACACATAGCGAACTTAAAAGTCTACAGTACGGTTCTCTATTTTTTTTACGTTTAATGTATAAATATAACATACATATTTTGACCTGAATATCTATAAATATTGTGTACGTGGTGTTCAGCTTTTGCTGTCACGCACATGTCCCACTTTACGTGTTGTTGACCGCATCCATATCTGGTCTCCCTTAAAGACTCCCAGCTTAATGGTCTGAAGCTTTGACCGCGTAATACGAGCTTCTTGACAAGTGGCAGCATATCAGGGGCACGTGGTTCCGCAGTGCACGTGTCGTTCACCCTCCCGACGTCTCATTACACCCACGCACCGACGGAAGGACCTACTAACGCTCCTTAAGCACGATACCTTTCGATTTGCACATCAAAGTTACGCTAACAAGCAGCGGCCTATAAAGAAGAGAATATTCCGAGGAAGGAATTTTTTTCCACTGCAGTAACTTCCGATCCACTTTACAAAGAATCTCTCTGAGTTATTCTTTCTGACAATTTGTACCCGCACATTCTTTGGTCAGAATCAGAGTTATATACTCTCTCAACTGACAGTTTCATTTCAGTTTGTGGTATAAATAGCATTGCTCGCAAAGCCCTCCGAGAAACCCATTATATGGATTTTTCAGGCTGTCAACAACGTTTAAAATCTTAAAAATTATGTACATTTAATAAATTTTAGTCATTTCTGTTAATTTGAAAAAAGTAAATTAAATAAATACCTGAAGTAAATAAATTTATTTGAAAATATTGAAATATTTTACTAACATAAATCATAGTTGGCATATACATAGTACACAGTTATAGGTAAAGGTAAGAGATACAAATGTTTTATATATAAAAACATTCAAGTAAACTATAGTCATAAAAACAACAACAAAATATAATTACTTTCGACAAAATAAAAAATATAAATTTAAGTTTTTCATGTAATGATTTGTAAACATTTACTAACTTAACTGCTTTTTCGACTCCTATCTTATCTCACAATCTATTCAATACCAAACCAAGCACTGTAAAAAATATTTTTCCATAGACGCTGAAGATGCTTAAGCTGAATGAAGAGAATACACAAAATCACAAAAATCTGGAGACAACTTTAATATATTTTCTGGTTTCTTTCTCATAATTTTCCACCATTTAGATAATTTTTCATTATTTTTAGAAATAAAAACAAAGTATAGCCGATTCCTTTCTTGTACTTAAAAAATAAATTACAGAAATAATTTGTTCTTTCAAAGAACTACTGCGATTACATATTACATAGGACTGCAATACAATAGATACAACTGCAATTTTTACTTTGTTCCCACTTATGTATTTTAATTTTTTTTTCAAAATTTACTTTTCAAAAAAAATAGTAGGTAAGAAGCTCTGAAACTTTATTAATTTAAATGAATAAAATTTATAAGTTTATGATTTGTAAACTCGTATTACATTTATATTGTATATTTTTTGCTGAATTATATACATACAAAATGTATAAGTTATATAGTACACATACAATACAATACTGTAGTATCACTTATATTTTTCATATATGATATTTTAAATATTAAATTATCAAATAAAAATATGTACAAAAATAAATTTGAAAACACCTCGATTTTGGGGTTTTATGGAATAAATTAAAAAATCCAAGTGGGCTTTTTGCGAACCCTGATAATGAACAGCATTAATTCTTCTTAAAGAATATGTTACTAAATTTTGCGACTAACGAGAATGCGGCTTGGCACACAAATTCAATGTACTCATGACTACACAGTGCGATATTTTCAACAGCACTCAATTGTAGAAGCACTGATTAGCAAATCATTCGCTGACGAGTATAGTAGACTTCACTTAGCCAACAGTCAATAGTAACGCAACAGACATGCTGAACAACTGAATAATCAGTGATTATGAAGCTTTGACCTTTAGTTGAGACAGGGAATGGATTAGGTCTCCAATATTTAGCTTAACCACACTGCAGGAAGAAAAGTAACGCAAAATTCTCCGACATAAAGGGAATAATTCTTAATGGTGATATACGACCCACGAAAAATGGCGTTCTGTCAACCAGCTATGAGGCTTCTTTCTTGTTAGTATGCGTTTCCTTCTTAACAAAATATAATCCAAAAGACTATTCCTTCAACATTTTCGATAATCGAACTTGTAGTCCACGATCATTCATTATAATATTAGCATTACTTCTTCTCATGAATATCTTTAAGAAGAATTAATGCTGTTCATTAAAATTCTGTTTGAAGTAACATATCCTGTATAGTAACAAATATCTTCGTGCCTCACAACGTCCAGGAAAATATGGAGAAAAATTATTTAAATTTAACTCATCCAATATCGTTTTCTTCTTAATATGATCGGTAAGATTCAGAAGACTAATAATAAATTTATAGATAATTATGATCAACAAGATTAAAAGCTTTAGAATAAATTAAAATAAATACAAACATTGAGACTGATTTTTATGTCAATCAGTCTAAAGGAAATCGAAGTTAAAAAGTTATAAAATTTATATTTGTTCAACTGGAATGAACTGTCAGAAAGAAAATTTTAACTGTAGGAATAAGTAAATCATCAACTGAAAGGTATGTTTATTGATGTACTTTATTACATAATTTTATTTTAGATGTCAAAAGCTTATTTCGAACTACAAGAAAACATCGCCATGCAAATTTACACCAAAATTGCTCAATTGGGAATTAGACTTTCAGAAATACTTGATTTAACAAATTTTAAATATTGTCACAACACAGCATTATTCACCACCAACAATATTTTATAATTATGCATATGAATGCTATGTTATTAATAATGAATATTATCACCTTAATTTTCCAAACAATTTTCGTCTTTCTCTAATGGTATTCAAATGTAGAATGAAAACAAAGCAAAGACCTAAAACCACACTTAAATTCGGAATAATCCAAATAACTTAAAATAAGTTATCATATAAGTTCAATAGTAACAGTATCATGTTGATTTTAACGAACAAAATTTCATAAAATATTCATTTACAATAATTAGGATCCCTGTGTAATATTGTGGCTTTATAAAAATCATAACTGAGAATAAATTTCAAGAAAAGTTCAGTAGTGTTTGTAAAAAAACTCAAGTGTAATTATTTTCTACTTATAAATTTTTCTGAAACTAATGTCCTGTAATTCATTAAACTATTTGATATTCTTCTACCTTACGGTAGAATACTGAGTTCTTATAAAGTAGATCCCATTCTACGTTATCGATGTAACAAAAAATTATGTATGTATGTTTGTATATTTAATTTATTGTTTGTAGTCCTTTAGTGAAATATAAACGCTAAAGCAAACGTTGTACACTTGTTCCTTGCGAATAGAAATCAAACACGTAGGGGTATTCCACTAACCCAGCCCACCCCTTCCCTCAGGGACCGGAGGAAAGGGAGCGGAATTTTTAAAACATGTAAAAACAGTCGATATTTGAGTGGAATGAATATTTAACAATATTTTGACTGTGTTTCCACCAATGATAATAATCATCGGGTTGGAAGAGTGTTATATATAAAATAACATGAAGACAATATAAATTGGAGTCAAAACCGATGTTATAGAAATCGCTGAGTTTGATTCAAGCTTACAAGATGCCGGTTAAGGCAGACACATGTTTCTAAAGGACATGAACACTGATAAAACGTATTTCATAAAAAATATATATACACACTAACTCATATCATAATAAAAGTAATATATTATGCAATACGTTATTATATTTCTATATTGATGCCTATATCTCACTGTGCATGGTTATTGGAAAAAATAAATCTGAATTTATAACATTTTTTACTATGGTTACTACTTTCTGCAAGAAGAGGATAAAAAAACGGAAAATAGTTTTTTAAGACGGATTCTCACGCCATGAATGGTAAGTCACCGCCTTTGTTTAATAATAATGCCCTGAACCTACGAAAACAGGCGCATTATTAAATGCAGATCTAAGACCCGGTGTACACTGGAGAAGCACATTTCCAGGAACATGAAACCGATACATTTAATAACACTGAGCAGAAACGTCGTTTCATGAAACAGAATTCATTTTAGATGTGTATTTAAAGATTGGCCCTTTTCCGTAGGTTCATAGCATTACTTTAAAACAAAGGAGGCGACTTTCCATACTTGACCTAGAAATCGGTCTTCAACATAATGTTAATACTCATTTTTCTTAAAAAATTATACAAATAGAATTTCATTTTTCTAATAACCATTCACAGAAAAATCTAGGCATAAAGTTAAAAATATAGCTAAATATTGCAGAATTTTCATTTGTGATACTACATAATACACACTTCATACGTGTGCATTTCCAAATGAAACGTGTTACATGAAGCATGTTTCCTCAGAATGCACAGTGAATAAAATGAGTTCTGTTTCATGAAACCGTTCTCGTTTGTTTCATGAAACTTGCTTTCTACATAGTTTGAACGTCCTTGTGTTTTCTGATGTATCCGTTTCATGAAACATGATTTTCCATTGTGATACGGCCCAGTCCCTAAGAGGGGAAAGGAAAGGAATAAAACAAAATCCCTTGTACAATATTAAACGGGTGGAACAAACTAGAACCATTTTTTAGAATAATAATTAATATAAAAGTGATGTATAAATTCCTCTCGAGTTTCCAACCGGGTCAAAGATTTTAACAGTGACGTTTCGATGGCTTGCTCTGTCATCATCTTCAGACTGAAGCAAGCCATCGAAACGTCACTGTTAAAATCTTTGACCCGGTTGGAAACTCGAGGAATTTATACATGCCATTCACCGGGAAAGACCTCGTACTTTAATATAAAAGTGATGTTATTCAGCTAATTTAGACGTCAAATTTTCGAACAGACTTTTAAATAATAAACGTTGTCCAGTTTTGACAAACGTTTGAGGTTAGGATAATCGAATCTATTGCTAAGTTGACTGTTGTTGAGAATAAATCATCTAATTTAAATTAAGAACTTGAGAAGTAGCTTTTCAGTAATGTATATTTATAACTCAATTACTGTACTCGAGTATTATTCTCTTCTTTAGAGTGCCGCGATTTTTTTCACTATCGCAAGATACAGAACTTCATTTAAGTACCAAAAATATTTTTAACTTAGTTGAAAGACCGTCAATCTTTAAGGTACTCTTAAGGTACTGTGCTTATTTATTTCATGTTCCAGGGAAATTACTAACTCACCATCCTCTTTAATTTTATGCTAACTCTCGATCAGCATAGGAGTTAATATCTTAAAAACGTGACGGTCTCCATACCAGTTAAATAACGTGTTGACCAAGAGTTTAGTATGAAATCAATCTCTTTTTCCGGGAAAATATAAATAAATAATTGGACAACGCCGGACACCTAGCTAATAAACAATAAAAATCACACACATTAGTGTTAATGAAACGTTAAACATTAATTACAATGTTTTTCAATTACAATATAACACTGATTTTCCAGCTGAATGGATAAAGGAAGTAGATCCCGTCAAAAGGGTCACATAGATCCATTCATAAATTAACATGGGAAATATTTATTTGCATCAAGCTTCATCATCATCATCACAGTTGATGACATAAATGACAAAATTACAATACTACAGAGATACGAATTCCATGAATGAGACTATACATAGATTGAACTTTGGAAGTTCATTACCTCTGGTTTTACTTTCGAAGAAACAAGGATTTAAATAATTACATTCATTAATAGTCACCAAAATTTAAATCATATTAATAGTATAAAAAAATAACTACGAAATCCTATGTGAATGAGTCAAGCCAAACGTTCACATATTGATACATAAATTAGAAGATTATTAACTAGAATAAAATTTACTTAACGGAAATACTTCCACTCGCTTATATATAAAATTTATATAATATGACTTGCATATAAAAACCTTTTTGGTTCAGTGTTCTATTTTTTCATGAGCTGAGTTAGTTTAATACTTACAGAGAAATTTATCGTGGAAAAAGAAGACAATATTGAAATTATTTTGACAAGTAGAGTTTCGAAAGTAAATTATCGTCTGAGATTGACTCAGAAACTTGAGAAGTTTCCAAATAAGAAGTTTAGAGGACATTGACTCTAGTCAATCTATAATCTTTTCATGGAATTCAGAGGGAAAAGTTCTTTATGACAGTCGTCGATGCGATCACGCAATAAACTTGACTCAAACGTCTGTTTAATATTACATTTCCTAATAAAATATACAAATAAGTATAATTCATGTGAAGATGTTGGTATACAAAACCGACATAAACTATTTCATAAATAAAGTATAGTAATAAGGAGAGCAGTTTAAATTAAAGTTTAATTATTTCTATATATGCACGTATTTTAAAGTTATTAATCTTATTTATCTTTTTTTTCAGAGTCCGAGTGGAGTACTACGTCAACGAAAATACTTTCAAGGAAAGGCTTCAGCTATACTTCATAAAGAATCAGAGATCAAGTAAGTATCTAAACTGAAATGTAATATTGTAAGACTTCATATTAGTTTAATCTGTGGGCACGCGATAATATTATTTCCTGTTAAAATTTCAATCGCTATAAATAACTCATTATTTCTTGAATACATTTACAATACTACACGTTTTTATGGTACTACTTACCTCATCAGTAGGGAATTGCTAAGATAATATCCCTGTTATGTGATATACAAATGAATGAATTCGCCACGTTCCATGTTCTATTTGAATTAAGTCACTTCGTGTGATATGTATATTTATTTTCTACCATCACAATGAAATATGAAGTTATTTTTCTCTGTCAGTTGAAACGTTCATTCTCTTTTTAACAGGTAATTGATAGCTACAAACTATTAATTAGTTGTAATGTTCATCGATCAATAAAAATTTCATAAATAATTTCGAGAGGGATAAAATGTGAGAAAACTGAAAAAGTACTGTGAACGTAGCCTACTAACTCGACTTTCAGTGTGCCTTTTTCCCACCAGGGGCGTCCGGTGATTATATTTCACTAGCCACTGCTGGCAATATACGGTGAAAAGGAAACGAAAATATGACAGAAAACAATGCAATCATTTTCTTAATGTTCTCATCATAACTACGTAAGTTACCAACACATAAGAACATGTTAAATCAGTGACTTTCTGTATTATGGAGGGCATAAGAAATGTTAGTTCACAAACTTAATATGCAGATAAAGGTGAACAATATAAATATTTTTCCCTCTTGGCATTTCCGTCAGAGATGATTCGTTACTGACAAATAGAATTAGATAAGCTGGCCTCCCGCCCACCACAGCGTTGAAATAAATACATGAATGACAATAATTATGGTAAAAATAAAATATCTTAAACAATACCAGACCTCAAATTAACAAAAAAATATTTATTGGACGTTCTGCTTGTGTTTAACATGCGGGTTTGCATCAATCCAGAAGTGCTGGCTGTTACCCTTGAACATACCCCCTTCAGGAAACTAAATCAATATTCCGAATTAGGGAATTTTAGCCTGCTGCTGACAAATGTATTATTAATAGAATTGTGTTCTATGAGGAATGCGTAATAACGAAACCCCTCTTATTATAAAAGGGAAAATGTTTTTATTGACACTATTACTTCTGTCCCACCTCGTATATTTAGTTCACGAAGGAAATATTAGAGAGTTACCACATTGCCAACGAGTCAATTGCTCTTATTTTTCTCGGTCTTCACATTCGGTTTTTCGGAAGGGCGATACGTCCTTCAATGTTTATTAAAATTGTTATTCCTGCAGCCACAAAAACGGTAAAAACATGTAAATAAATCAAGTGATTTGAGCGATTACATAAACATTCATTGATGTCTGTTATAAATGATGTTTTTATATGAAAACCCTTATAAAACTTAATAAGTTGGAACTACGAAATGAAACGTTGCTCTCGTGACCTTAATCTTAACATTTCTTTGGCTCGGAAAAAGTGAAATCTATATAATGAGTTTCGTCTGGGTTGCAATTAATTTCCCTTAAAGTAGAAGCAGAGCTGAGCACAAAACTTTGCCTCTTTCTTCCTAAAGAAATGGTAGATTATCATTGGACAGATCTGAAACCTCGTGCAATATATCTAAGGAATGTGTCTGCAGCAACAAGTTGTTGGCGTGCAAACCTCCAGTTAAAGCCTGTATGGCCGTAAATCTATGCTTGAGTTACTTGATAGGCATGCTTACGTACGTTACAGCTCTTTTCAGATTTATTTTCATATAAATGTTGCCTTCACAGAAAGTATACAATCTGAGTAACAATTCAGAAGGGAAAGTTCTAGTAAACTACTATTAAGTCTAAAATTATAGGTTACAAGAATAAATTAATAGATTTTGACATGACAGAATCCATTAATTTGCATGTTGTATACGCATGAGCCGGCTTCCTGTGGTCTAGTGGCTAGTGTCGCTTTCTTACAACACAGGGGTCGCGGATTTCTAATCCTGGCATGGGCTTGGATGTTTGTGTCACCGAGGCTGGGTTTGTGACTGATGAAGAATTGATATGCTGACAACGAATCACTCCAAATTTGGGATGAAATATGACAGTCCGCAGTCGACCTGATAGGCCTAGACCCTGAATTGGTAGCAAAGCCAAGGAAGAATAGACGCATGCTGTATGTTGAAAGACTAGTTCGGATATAGTACCGAATTAATTTAAGGTCTACAAGAAGTTTCGATGAATCATTTTATTTCGGCTGAGAATCCTTATTCACAACTTTCTCGAAGGGCGATGCGTCCGTCAATGTTTATTAAAATTGTTATTCCTGCAGCCACAAAAACGGCAGTCAGCAATAATTAGAATTGAAGGACAACAAAGAAAAAACATATATCAAGAAAGGATGCAGTCTGTCTTCCACGCTCTTTAACTTATATGTATAACAAGCGATGAATAAAGTTAAAAATTAATATGCAGAGGAATCAAACTGCAAGGAGAAGAAATAAAAACCCTAATGTATTTAGATGGTATTGTGGTAACAGGGGAGTCAGATTGAGGAGGATGTGGGAAACCATAATAAATGGCAAGATCGGAGTCCTGGAGAAAGAGTTCAATATGAGGATTAATAGAGGTAATACCAATGTAATGGAGTGCAGTTTGGGAAACAGTAGAATAACAAATGGTGATAGGTTGGGAAGGGATATTTCGAAGGAAGTTAAGGAATTCTCCAACTATAGCAGCATAATAACTTAGGATGGTATAAGTATAGTGGACATAAAAAGTTGGACAGCACAGGCAAGGAAGGCTTTCCGAAAAAGGGGAAATTACTTACGGGTAATGTGTCAATATTAGAAAATCATTGCTAGAAATAAAAATGGAGCGAGGCGTTATATGGGTGCGAAACGTGGACGATAAGAGATTCGAAAAGGAAAAGAATTGAAGCCTTTGGAATGTGGTGCTATAGGCGAATGCTGAAAATCAGATGGGTGGATAGAGTAACTAACGAGGAAGTTCTAAACAGAATAGGGGAAGAGCAAACTATATGGAGGACGTTGACCAAGAGATGGGATAGATTAATAGACCACGTTCAAAGACATGAGGGTCTTGTATAATTAGGATTAGCGGTAAGTGTGTGGGGTAAGAACAGAAGAGGGAGGCCGAGGATAGAATACGCTAAGCATATTAGGGAAGACGTGGGTTGTGCTAGTTATGAGGAAATGAAATGACTTGCGCAAGATAGGTTAGCATGAAGGGTTGCATGAGACCAATCTTAGGACTGAATACCACAACAACAACTCAGTGGGAATATCCTTCCACGATGGAATGGACCTGACAAATTTGAATCATCGTAGGGGAAGTCGAGGTGGAGCGGGACACTTGTTGTTTAACAATTTTTGTAAAATATTGTAAAACCAATCGCTTCATAAAAGTAAAAAAAAACCTTATTTTATTCTATTATTGACTTAATCAAATACCAATATAACTTGAAACAAAGAATTTAACGTTTTTATGAAAATTTAAAAGGAAATTTACCAATTTCCCGTTCTGCTCCAGCCCCCCGGGGGAGAATGGGACAGGATGCTTGTAATTGCAATTGAATGAATGAAAATAGCCTTATGTTGTCCCATTCAGGGCAAATGCCTCCTACAAGTAGGGGTAGCTTTTAGTAGTATCACGCGGTGAGCTAATCCGCGTAAGATGTCTTATTAGTTCACTACACTACACTGTCACTTAGTTGTAGTTGTAGTTCTAGTTCTTTCCACTTATTTCTGTCTCTGGCTATTTTGATCCATTGTCCTCCTGCTTGTTTTTTGAATAGGTCCGTCCACTTGCGTCTTGGTCTTCCTGGGAGTCTCTTTGCCTATGTAGGGGTCCCATGTGGTAGCTTGTAACGTCCATCTTTCGTCTTGTAGCCTCACAACGTGTCCTCCCCATTTCCATTTGGGCTTTGTAGCCTGTTGAGCAACGTCTATTGTTGTAGTATCCCCGTTCCGCCCCGCACGCATGTTTTAATTTAAAGTTTCCCACTGAGCAAGTTATATGTACCTAAAGACACCTAGTTTACGAATATATAATATTATAGAGTTAAATGTGAGGAGTTGTGTAGCTTACCTTCTGTCGGAATGTTGCAAAAATTATAAATTCACAGATCTAAGACGCCAAAACATAAGTTCATTTCACAACTTGATCAAGTCGGCTGCCAGAACTTATCCACCCCTCCAGCTCTATCCTTTAAAAAGAATATGGTATCCCGTTCTTGCCCACTATCCCGGTCCGCCCCGACTTCCCCTATTTGTCGTAGAACTCGTTTGACTTCCCACAATTTCAGATAATATAAACTGTCCATGTTTATATCCCCATAAAATCTCTTACAGCACATCTCTCACTAAAATTCTTCAAATACAAACTTTAAAATTAACTGCTTCTCTAATGCCCTCGCATTTCTATCAACAATGTGCGACTTTTGTTCCATCATGTCCCTACAATGGTTCATATTTCTGTACTTTTTCTCATAGATTCCCAAGAAACTTTAAGATACGGTCAATGATATTCCTAACAGCATATCTCATGTAAACATTTCTGACAGAACATCGGCTTCCACGACCAGATAAACTGACAAAATAATTCCATATATGTGCTTCAAATTGTTCAATACACACCTTTCATCTATTTTCAACCCTTACACCGCCAAACACTTCAGGTGTCTGTGTAACTCATAAATAAAATACTTTTTTATATACATTTGGAAGAAACCTCATATTTCGCCTATGAAACGTAAAATTCTCACATATAACATGTTTTTCATGCTTTGTAAATTATTGAGAATTAGCTAATCCCCGCGACTTCGTTCGCACCGAAATAGTTCTTTTCATTTTGCCCTAACAAATAAAACAGAACAGGTACAGAATTACCATTAAGTTGAATTCCTTGAATATATAAAAATTACTATATCATCTATTTATGATCACTCCTGGGCAAACCTCATAACTCGCAGTTAGTTTAGAACAGGTTTCGGAGCCAATAAAAATGAGCCATTCAATGGATTTATAAATATTTATATAAATATCTTCTGAACTCTGAAAAATATCTAAATGAAACATACACGAAAAATTAAGTTAAAATTCCTGTTTCAATCCCTGAAATATTCATTGAAATCCGTTTCGAAGCATAAACAGATCAAGAGTATAGGCAGCCCACTTTCATTTTGGAGATTTTAACACACGTTAATAAAAGAAACATTCATGTAGAATTAATATATATATATATATATTATATTACATCAATATCATTATCACTAATATTTAAGTCAAATTGCCTGTTTTTAAACCCACAAATTTTTATTGAAAAACGTTTAGCCATTTCGAAACCTATTCGAAACCAACATACGGACAGACAGACATTCGGGCAGATAGAAACTTAAATTTTATTTATTGGTATATTTTATTGCAGCATAACCTTTTTCATTCTAGCAAATAACTTTAGCACAAAATAATTATTAGAAAAATCTACAACAACCTTTGAAATTTTAATTATAAAATAAATTTTTGAAGGTATAATATATATAATATATGGTGTTATTAAAGTATGAGAAAAACATAAAACTTTACCAACTATTTCGGTTTATACGATGAAAATATTAATTATAGGTAACGTCTATCTCACTAAACGATCTCCAGTTCAGAAGTTGCTCAATGTATGTTACTGTCCCGCTGGAGAAACATCTGACTCCTCTATTCCCAGTGTTTTATCCTTGATAAATTATTTGCTTTGGGGCACCATTGTCAAGCACCTTATCAGCAGCTCGGTTCCAGTATTCTGCCTAGTTCAGTGGGTTCCGGCGTTCTGACAAGTTGGTATGGGAACCAAGTATACTAGGTTCCGACGGAATAAATGTCATCCTTAGTCGTTTTATATTCAAACGAATCCCAAACGTATAATTATAGCCCGATCTGATCGAAACCTGGCGTCGGTTAATGGGAGGTACAATTCTAACTGAAAATAAAATCTATTAGTAACGTTGGCCTTCAAGGTAAACGCATACTGACACATTTACGGCACAGATGTCAAGGGCTTATTTCTTCCATAATATATTGCAAAATCACAGTTTCTTTAATATTAATTCGCAAATATTTTATTATGTGACACGTATATATCAAAAGTGAACGTCAAGAAAGCAAGCACTTAGCCCGTAGTGTGCGGTGCGTGTGGTTGGTCTATCTGACCGCGATCTACTTGCCCCATTACGGCTATTGATTTAGCGCGGCGACGTACTGAATGTCAATTGCGTTGTTTCAGTTATTAATCCCCCGTGAGAGACACTTGTTTGATGTGAACTTTTCAACTGGAAAAATTAAAACCTTCGACGTCCTCAAATGCAGTTTAAAAGCCACTGCGTGATATTAATTTTTAATTATGCTAATGGGGAAAATTAAAATAATCCAGTCCCAGCCATACATAGATCAATAGTGGTTAAAATATATGAAATCATATCAAATGAGATTGTAAAATGTCTAAGAAACAGGACGCAATAAATGTAACATTATAAAATGAAATAAAAATGTGAAAGTGAATACAATATTTTAATAACGGCTTTCGTGAATTAAACAAAAGATTTAAATAGCTACTGGCATAGAAGCTGCTAATATTATTGTAGCAAAAAAAGGGGATTCTTTAAAAGGTCATGTTTTCTTATTTTATTAACTACATGCATGTGGAAAGTTTAAGTGAACAAACCCACATTTTTATTATGCCTTTGTTCATAATAAAAATTCGTGCTTAGCGTTAATGTCATCCGTCCAAAAATAGACTACTCGATTTTCGTAACTACAAATCATTTTTAACTTATTTTTCATTGTCTTGTTGTATCATTCAACTCACTAATGTTGAACTATATTTAAGTCTATGTAAGATTTCAATTTTATCTGAGACCCTCCTGAATAAATATTTATGAATCAGTGCATTGAATTCTGTTCAAACATACCCTTAAGTTAATTATAAAAATTTAAAATATTTTTTATTCATTTTAAGACCAAATACAAATATAATTTCAGGCGCATTTATGAAATTAAATCAATTTTAAGTACGCCTTTCAACTTTCATGCCTTATTTGTTCGTTAGATTATATACAAATATTTCGAAACCACTATATAAGCAGGGAGTTTCAGAATTCCTACTACAGACTAGGAGTTGTGGAGTGGACTTTTTAGATAAAGTTTTGATAAGAAACGCAGAAATAAATATACAATTTTCAAGAAAAATAAGTTTGAAACTTCACGATTCGCAAACAAATCGGGTGATTGCGACTGCTGATGTCGAGTGTCTTCTGTTTACAATTAATTCTGCTGAGTCGATGCTCACGTCATTTCAGTCATTCAGCAGAAGGGACGAAACAGTACAGTACAGTAATACACTTTGAATATTACACACGATACACATATATATATATATATATATAGTGTGCGAGTGTAATATGTGTGCATATGGATTCGTAATATTTGTCAACGCGTGTATTACAAAATTTATTCAATTTATGGGAGCATAGATTTTTTTTGGATTCAATTGCTTTTCCAAATTTTTTATCCCAATATCTTACAAGTATTACTGTTGTTTCTCAGGATTATCAGCAATTCAGTCTCCATGCTTTATATGGAATATGATTTACATTTCACATCCCTAGAAATTGTTTTATTTTCCTTTAGGACCCTTTTTAGTATAAGTAAAAGATAGACAAGAACGAGCTGTTGATCCTTACCCAATGTGATTAAACTCATTTGAACGGGAATTATAAAAAAATTACCAAAAGAGCCTAATTTACCACGCTATAATAAAATCAATATTTACTGTAGTAATTATATATCAGCGGAAGAATAAAACGTAGTATTTTAACACCATGAAGCCACCAACGTAATATACTGTTACAGTTATAACTAGGTATGACTTTGTAAAGTTAACTTAAATTTTTCTCATGGAAGTTTCATACTCATATTCTTTTCTATTTCTACAATTACGTTTTCTGATTCATTTATTTTTTAGATCATAGCTTTAATTCAAATTTAGATATTTTATTTTTTCAATTACAAATTTTTTATTAACACAACGGATACACTTTTATGTATAATAAAACAAATTTCAAACATATAATTAGTTATATATTAATAGATCGAATGTCGTCTGAAGTTAAACAGTTATTTTGGAGGTTAATTGTACTCTAGTTCAACATCGCAAATACAATTAATTCTTAAATTGTTCCTCGTCAATTTTTTAATGGATTTCATTACGGTTTGTGTGGGAGATGAGTTTGACTCTCACATGGCAAGTAACATTTGAAATGGGAATATTTTGAAATAGACTGTGACCTTGCATCAAGTCGCACTTGTCATCACAAAAACGAAGAGAAAATAACTGGACTTATTTCGGTGCAGCGTTTGTCCTCGCAACGACTCTTGACGCCCGTGGAAGTCCGTGCTAACGAGGATGGAATCCACTTGAACTTGTACAAAACAACTGAATAAAAAAATAATTGGCTTATATTCAGAATGATTTCCTATTTCTCGCAATAAGCTGATTGGTACGAAACCCATTCACGTTTGCCGAATTCTACTGAATTATTCTCGATCTAATTAACCTCGAATATATCTGATAGATTTACCTTCATAAAAGTTACTGTGTATTTACAAAAGATTTCACACTTATCTGGCCCATAGAAATTATTTGACATGGGCTTCAAACTAAGGTATAAATTAGCCTTAAGCGATTTCTCGGTGATGTGTTATGGAATGACACTTCTGTATTGTCAAATATATTTTAACCTAGACACTTATTAAAGGAATCATATTGCAACGAGAATAAATAAAAGCCCCTACAGTTTGCCGATGATGTAGTATTAAGGGAGTCAGAAGAAGATTTGGAAATGGCATGAATGTGGAGTTGGAGAAAGAGTACAACAAAAGGATTAATAGACGAATTACCAAGGTAATGAAGTGTGATAAGGGAAACAGTTTAATTACAGATAGTAAGGGACATTTTGAAGTAATTATGCTACTTGGGCAGCATAATAACTAGGAATGACAGAAGTATAGTAGACATAAAGAATGGGGTCAATCCAAGCAGCCCAGCATCATCTCAAAACAAAATAATATTTTGTTTGTGCATTCCCTCTTAATTCGATACACTCACTTATCCTACATGAGAAAATCGAGCATTACCTTCTATTTTTAACAATTTATACTATTTTTTAGTTAAATCTCAAAGTTACAAGTTGTATCGTAGTTTGGTACTCTGGAAACCTATTATGTTAACAAGTATCAGATATTTATCTATATGCCAAACAGAAATATTGCGTCTCAAACATTAAAAAAATTGAAAAATTATATTTTAAAGTGTTGTAGTTTGTAAAGGGAACGTCAGTTACCATTGATAATTTTTTATGAAGTAACTACATCATTATGTTTAAAACTACGGAAATTGTTGAGATTCTAAAACTGTTTCTTCTTGGAGAAATTAGCCTACGAAACTTGAATTTTCTCCCTTTGTAATCGACAATTTCGGGATACACAGATTACATGAAAAAGTAATATTTTATTAGTAAACATGTATTTACTTTGTGGACCTGAATGTACTGAACACGATTCAGTTTATTTGCAAAGGATACGTCAAACAGAGTCGTGGATAATTTGTAAATTCGTAGATGCATGCAAACGCGAAAAAACGCCATGCGCTATAACAAAAGAGGCGGCCATTTTTTTAACCGTACAAAATATAAATTAAAAAATATCGGTTTCGAACTGCCAACTCATGGGGAAATGTACAAACACAATATTCATTTATTCTGAAATGGTGCGGCAACCAATTTCCTTTTTCCTGTACCACTTGCCATGGATTGATCCAAGTAGGATAGCACGGGTAAGAAAGGTTTTTCGCAAAAATGAGGAATTCACTTACGGCCAAAATACGTATGAATACTATGAAATCATTACTAAAATTGTTCGTGTGAAGTGTGGCGTTATATGGGTGCGAAATTTGGACAGTAGGAGTTGCAGAAAGGAAAAGAACAGAAGCTTCTGAATATGGTGTTATAGAAGAATGCAAATAATCGGATGGGTGGATAGAGTAACTCACCAGTACGTTCCAAGCAAAATAAGGGAAGAGAGAACAATACGAAAGAATTTTACATAGAAAAGGGACGCGTTTTGAGGGTCTTGTAAAATTAGCATTAGAGGCTTATATGTGGGGAAAGAACAGAGGAGGGAGGCCAAGAATGGAATACGCTTATCAGATTAAGGGGGATGTGTCGTATGGTAGTTATGCGGAAATGACAAGGCTTGAGCAAGGTAGGTTAGCATTGAGGGTTATAACAGATCACTACACTAATAACTGTCTCTAATTGCACAGTGTGCAGTCACCTGGTGTAAGTCTAGTAAAAATTACATACATGTCTCTATGAACAGCATAAATACGAACTTTTGGTCTTACATTTACATCCCGCGATTCTGCAACCTGCAACAATTCAGTGTATTAGCCCGAGATACGCTCGTCCCTTCGGAGTGACACTCGCCCATATTTCTTATACATCTCTACCTCACAACGAATCGACTACTCGATACATAATTCGTACGACAGTATTTTGAAGCTCACCTGCTACATTATTTCGTGTTGCAGGTGCGCAGCCACGATATTATTGATGCTGTGCAGGCAGCTAAAGCCAAGGAGCAAGCTTTGCAAGATTCAATCGCACGTTTCTTATTCCTTTTCGATAGGAATATGTCATCCAATGTTCACGCACTTCACAGTGCTAACACTGCTCAAATCTAAAATATTGAGGAAAAACGTTTTTCTTTCGGGTTTATTACATGATCGAGGGCTAGATGTTGATACGGAATTTCCAGTCTCTGACCAAATATTATTTGAGCCATTCTCAAACAAGGTGGCTATTTGAAGTATTTTTTCGAGTGATTCATAGAAAATAAAATTAACTGAATAGTTGTGCGATATCGATATAATTTTAAATCAACAATTGTAGGATTAAAATTTTTAAATATTATTTGATAGAAGCATCATACATGAAAATAAACTTTACTATATAGTGACATCACTTTTGTCATGCATGTTACCAAGTATTCATTTTTGTATAAAACTTTACTCTTGCTCCATATACCGTTTTGCAACATTATTATCCGCAACTGTAGGTTAAAAATAAATATTTAAATGAATAAATAATTTCCCTAAGTATGAAAAAAATTATTTATTTCACAGGTAGGACCAGTAGTTATGAATTTACAGATTTTTTCCTCGATATTATCATCAACTGATTGAATATTTATAAGTCAAAAAAAAAAGAATTCCATAAAATATTTCAAACTGAACCTTTCACGTTAACTATTAACCGTGGCAAAGATGATTTGTAAAATGGAAGAAAATAAAATTCATAACTAGGGTTGGCGTGTGAATGCAACTTTCAATACTGCATAGTAACAGAATAAAATGAAAAAGAAAGAAAAATACTTATATTGTAACGTTTTATTAATTTTTCTCTCAGTTAACTTAGTGAAAAAATAGTAGATACATACCAATAAAGAAATGGTTAATATATACGATCTTAAAATTTTTCAATTAGAAACCGAACTATATTGAAAATATTTATAATATTATCACTGTAAACTGTTAAAATAATATCACATTAGAAAGAGTAAACTTACATAAATAATAATAAAGTTTTAAATTTTATTATGATTTGTACAATTATAAACATTAAACCCTTATACAAAAATTTGGTAAAGATATATTTTTTGTTTTGGGTTAACATACTACATGAGGGTGATCCTGAAACAGGCAACTTCCCTTTAATAGCATAGGAAAGCAATTGAAAAGTGGGGATGCGGAAGGTAGAGCAAGGTAGCCAAGGGTAAAAATAATAGGTATTATGTAATATTAATACATTCTTGGTCAACAATTCAACTTTCAGTTATAAATAAATCAATCTGCGTCCCTTTTTAATAACTTTTTCCCACTCCAATGTTTAATTTCCCTCGGTCACGGGAACAAAACCCTCTACAATCAAAATTATTTACTTTTAGATTTGGGAAAAGCCATTCACTCGCCTTACCACCGATATCGAAAAATATTAACAGCTTAATGGACATAAGAGGCGTAACGGTTGTTCTACAGCCCCGGGTCAAAGAAATAATCCATATAGCCAACCCTTTTGAGAATTATCCATTTATTACTCTGTACTCACTATCAGAATTTCTTACGACTATATATTCTGACTGATTATTGGAATCCAATCCGTAGTACGACCCAGTTGTAAGTAAAATTTTATACATACCACTATTTCTGGCGGTAACAGGTTATACCAGGATTATACATGAGGTGACATCTCCCTTTTAATAGCAAAAAAAGGTATAGAAAAAGGGTGTGCGAAAGGAGAGAAAATTATTCATGGATACATTTAGGCAATACGTTATTTAACTCTAGATCATATTCATCAGGATCATATTGACTCCTGGCAATATAGAATCCGTTGTAACTATTTGGTATATGGTTCCTTTCCTTTTTTACTCAATAGGTCATTTAAATAATTTATTAAAATCGCAGCACCCTTAATTTAAAATGTGTGGATAAATTTATAAATTACCTATATCGATCAGGAGTCATTTTCATCCGTTTTCGTTCTACCGTCAAATGCTCTCCTTTCCTCACTGTTATTAATGTATTTCGTAAATTTCTCTTAAATAATGTTTACTTAAGTAACTGCACCAGACTTTCTCTTAGACTATTTTGTTCCTTTTCCACGGTTAATATAGAAAATTTATAGTTATATTTCTGGGATTAGTTTGTTTCTGGTGTTCAAACAAAGCGGTTGAAATTATGGCACGAATGTGAAAATTGTTGCCTGAAGAAATATTTTCGGAACCAGTAAAATTTATTCATATAATTCTGTCGGGGGAAGATTTCAAGTTCAGATGAGTTCTGAGTAACCAACAGTAAATCAGGCTCATCACCCAACAATAGTGTGTTATAGATTTGCCATTATAATATTATTGGTACATAATAATATCTAAGCTCGGAATGCGAAAGTCACGCTGAAGATGATATTAAAGGTTGGATACCCAATTTTTCATAATTTGATACAGTTAAATGTCAGTCATATTTTTTTTCAGGATCTTTCGGCTAAATAAGCCATATTCGTCTGTAATCTTTTTATATAAGGCAGATTTATATTTACAATACAAGCCAATATTTATAGGATCTAGATTATTATATTGATGTTTTTTTTCTCATGCGAATACCTGGGGGTTTTCACCTACAATAACTTATTCTACTATGGGATCTGTTGATGCCCGTAATTTCTAATTACTCCCAAATCACTATGTAGAACACACGTGCCTGACGTTGGCACGGTAGCGATATCAAGTTCTGTAGCGGTAATTTGCCCAGAGAGAGATTCTTACAATTCGTCCACAAAAAAAGAATCAAACAAAACACAAAATTAAAACATATGTATTAAACAAGTTATCTATAGTAACTTGTTATATTCATGTTCCATATCCGTTTTATTTCTTTGTATTTTTTCAATTACTACTTTTATAACTGACATTTATCTGAGCTATGCGCAAAAAAAGGATAAATTCCTTCGGAATCAGGTGAGAATACTGTTGACCGAGTATCCCCCATTGTCCTCGACTGTTATTCTGCTAAGGGAAACGAAATAAAAATGTGTTGTGACGATCTTCCTTCAATGCAACGAAATACGCATCAAAGATGTTTCCTGTTCAATATCTTACATTATGTTGCTATAAATGAATGTAATGTTTACCAAGAACTGACGGTAAAAATATTATCAGAAGTGAGTAGATACGTAAACCTGCACAAGAATTGCCCAAGTATAAGTTTATAAAAGCAAGGTCATAAAAATTAATACGAGTATTCGTTTATCGGGATCAACACAACATCGAAAGTGTCAGGGAGACAAGTGAAATAAATTCTGTGTTAATATCACGTAAAAAATAAATATTCGAAGAAAAATACATTTTCGTCAGTTCTGTGAACACTGATGAGTAATAGAAGAAAAATATCTAGAAAATTAGTATGTTTTTCTTAAACTGTGAACTTAAAATAAAGAAAAAATTGTCATCATTGTCACGTCAAGTATTAGAAACATTCCTCTAATTTAGGAGGAAAAAAATAATATGGATCATATTTGTACTACAAGATCTTCATCGCGACATGAGAATAAAAAGTTATAATTCATGTATGCCAGTTAAGAATATTCCTTCAGTATTTGTAAATCTCAATTTCAGTAAAAGTGCATAAATGTACAGGAGTCGAAATGACTTGTGGTAGGACTGGGTAGTTCGGTCATTCTAGTGTTAAGGATTATAATTGGAATTCCGTAAATGGAATGCAGGGAAAACTCTAAAACAACTGCGTCAGGTATGTCGGTCTAATGATACTTGTCCCACGTCATTCCGGTGACTGGCGTTGGATTTGCTGTGAGGACGCAGCATTCTCCTCTCCATTACTGGAACAGGTCGGGAGGCATCTGGCCCACTGTCTTTATTGATAGCTTAAACGTTTAATAACAGAATAAGTAACTAAATCAATTGGCATCGAAGTTTTAGTTTCTATTTTAGCCTTTTTATTAATTAGAAAACTTAAATAAGAATAAATAATAAATCAAAATTAACATTACGATAAAGAAAAAAGCCAAAGAACCCACAAAATACTTTCACAACAATTGTCAATATGTTCAGTAACAAATAAAATGTTAACGATTTAAAATATGTTACTTTTTGCTATGTTTGAAACTTGTTATGTTTCTTCCTTGTAAGATTGTTGATATTAATTAATGTTCTGTACGGAGAACCTTTTCCTCTTTCAACGGAAATTATACGCAGTGGTGGTTTCGATTTGCCCTCCACCAGTTGACGGGTGTTATTACAGTATTCTAGCGTGTGAGCGTGTCATCGGGAGGTATTGAATGGTTTTGGTAATGTGAAAATATTTTTGACAGAAACATCCATGCCCTTGCCGGGATCTAACTCGGGATATCTGTGTTGTGCGGCAATAAACCACAGGAGGTCAACTGGAAACATTACTTATAACAGTTTATTAAGCTTTTGTTATCCTTTCTTCTTACAATAATAATCTAAGACACTTTTCCGAGGTGGAAAAAAAGACAAAGTTTTGTCGTCTAAACTTAATGAATTGTTAGTATAAAGACGAGATTCATTGTTTCCCCTGAGGTTTTTCACATATTTTCAACTCATCAAGCCAATTACAGGCCTTTACGGTTGATATGTTCCTTTGTTTCATCAACCCCAACTTCACTGGTTCAGTACTAGACATTCCTTACTTAGTGGTCCCATATGTCATGTCAACGTACACTTCAAGCTTCATTGTTTCATATATGTGAATAGAGCGCATGAAAGAAATTGCGTTCCACTAAACCGTAGGGCATGCAAATATATTGCCTTTATAGTAATTGCATATATTTAATTACAGACTATCATTTAGGTGTTGAAAATTAATTTACATATGGGCATTAATTATGAGTATTTTTTGCTTCGCTAATACACAAATAGCAAAGATTGGGAAAGCTTTTTAGAAAGTGCCGTCTCCGAGTCTAAATGAAAATGCTCTTCCGTCACATAGTACAATAACACAACTCAGCGCTTCGGTCGAATATATACGCCTCCATCACAGAGATGAACGCTGAAAGAAGCTAATGAATATAGACGCGCCACACTACTGTCATGTGTTAATTATATTTTTCCCCGCTGTTTCTGCGTGGAATTTTAAAGACAACATATCCTTCTCGAACATTTTGGAAAGGTTCAATAGTCAGGAAGCCAATAAACATTTACATTCTTTCCTTAAAAACAAAAATTTATGTAATTGTATGCAGGTATATCGTTTATACGTACTAAAAATACGCCTAATATTTTATTTTATCTTTAATATTTGATTAATTTTTCTCATACCATTACCACACCATTTGTTGTATTGTATTAAGTCTTTCAAACGACCTTAAGTACGGTGACGCTTGATTCTCCGCTTTAAGCTCTTTGAATTATTATATCTCTAAAGGACTCTACACAAATTTAATTATGAATAAAGTGTTTTTAATAAAATTGATCATTTTAGTTATCAATTTCAAGAATCATATCGGTGAATTAGAAGGAACCACGTATTTGCTATAGTAAATCAAATAATGTCTGTCCTTCCAATAGTTAAATGAAATATATATTAAAGTTCAGATACAAATTTTTTATCCATCGTTCCGCCATCATATTTGGAATTTTTTATGAAAAAGAAGATGGCAAGTCGTTTGAAGCTGCCCTTGTTGGTCTAGTTTGGATCTTATTACGTTTACAACTGTTTATCATCAAAATTTAACATTATCTAACAAAATTCCAAAGATGGCGACGACACGTCAATTCAACTAAATAAAAACTTTGTAACTGGTCGTTAATTTATTTAATTGAATTTGTTATTTATGTATATAAATATATATATATATATATTAAAAATATTCTGAGAAAAACCAATTATTGCTTGGTTTTAAGCATTTGCCCTCCGAAAAAAAGCAACGAGTACATTTTGATACCAAAATCCCGGTTCCATGTATACATTTATAAATTCCATTCAACAAACCGTTGAAGGGATCACCGAAAGAATAATCCACGCATTTGATGGGTTACGACCTAAGTTGCAAAGGATAAAAAAAAATCAAGATTCGCTGTTGCCAACTGTTCATCGAACAAATGACCATCATTTTGAGTCCCTTGCTCTAAAATGTGTTATAGAATAAAGGACTGTTAATAAACTGTTGTTTAATTGAACTGTTGTCTTGTGTTAACCGTAGCAGCCGGCGTAGTTAAAGATGTGCACAACGGGTTGCTTATCCTGAAATTTCGCGCAAGGCAGCGGGATATGGGTTCGTTTCCAACCCTTTGTGTACAGGTAAACAATGTATATTTTGATTTGTACTTTCACCCCTCAAGAGTTGTATCATAAATTTATTAACACTCTGTATAATTTAGAAAAAAACATGTGTAGAAATGAACGTCTGTTAAAATAATAATAATAATAAATACGACTTTATTGCAGAAAAGTCTAGATTAGCATATAATTACGAAGAAATTTAGAAATTCTAGACGTTTTGACACAGTTTAAGTTATTTATCGAACGGCGAAAACATGAAAATGGGAAATTAAACCTAAGATCTTAAATAAAAAATAAACAAAAACAGGACAAATAACTTAAAAGCTAATACGTGAACTTTACAGACAATTAAAAATCCTATTTTCCTGTACTAAATTCTTCCTCCTCCGGACGCCACAACTACGACCAAAAAGTTGTGGTCGTCAAAAAAAAGAAATCGTCGTTACCGTAAAAAAATAACTTCGCTTACGTTACTTCAAGTCGACTATACTTACAGACTGTATAATATGTATTATTATAATCAGTGATTAAATTATTGTGTAACGTCGCACTTGTTTCACACGAAAAGGATAATTCTAAATCTGTGCATATACCAATGTTTACTTATGATAATAGTGACATCGTGTAATGCAACTGTTTTTGAGGACGACCTTGGAGTTATGGGTTCACAGTTGGCTTGTTCGAGTAGCGCTGAGAGGCCCATAACGAACTTAGCTTCTCTAACGTGGCTTCAATTTGTGGTAGTGCAGCACTTGTGTCCTCGCCGCAGGCTTCTGTCCACAAAACTACTATTTTAATTAACGCCAGCATGCATTGGTGTCGCTTCATATTGCTGTATTGGGTCATACACTTTAATAGTTGCAGGCATGTTTCAAAGTCGCGAAAAGAAAGTTTAGATGGACGCAGTGTTTTATAGGAAAACGTCTGCATGCCGACGTGACGTGTGACACAAAAATATATTATAGATATAACGACATATATGGCGTTATAGAGGACGAAATCTCCACTGCTGTGTAATTGTAACGAAATATAATTCTTTCCGTATAAGGTTATACTGGTGTTATTAAACATTCAATTCGCAGTCAACTCTTATGAAATATATAAAAAAAGAAAGTGTTGTTAAAGTGTTATTAAAGTCACTGATCACCGTTTTCAAATTATACTAATTTCCAACCATGGAGAGGGAGAGTGAGAATTTCCAACGATGTTCAATCGCCTTCTTTAGCCAGAGGTTTGAATTGAATCAATTTTCCATTTGGATAGAAATATTTCAGTGAATCCTGGTCGCAGTAACCCGCATGAAAAACTACTCGAAACACATAAACCAAAAATATAAACTCCGAAGCAAAACAAATTCTCGGAATATATTTAATTACAATTATTGAAATGTTACATAAACATGTCAGCTTTATAAAATGGTTTACAGTAATGAGCCAACGGCTCAGACTTCAAATAGTTCCTTTAAAATGATAGTTTCTTAAATTTACGATACATTATAATATAAATAGGAGAATTCTGAAAATTAGATGGGTGGATAGAATAAATAACGAGGAAGTTAGAAACAAAATAAGGGAAGAGCGAATAATATGGAGGACTTTGACCAAGAGAAGGGCACGTTTTAACACACGAGGGTCTTGTAAAATTAGCATTAGAGGGAAGTGTGTTGGGTAAGAACAAAAGAGGGGGACAGGATGTAATACACTAAGCAGATTAGGGAGAATGTGAGATGTGCTAGTTATGCGGAAATGACAATACTTGCGCAAGATAGGTTAGAATGGAAGGTTGCATCAGACCAGTTTTGAGACTGAATACCACAGAAAACATAATAAATTCCTTTTTGGTCCCTTATTTATTACAAAAATAGTTACACCGACACGATCGATGTGAATGGAAATATTATTACAACGTAACTAACAAGTAATGGACTTTTCACAGAATACTCAATCTGAGCATTCACTTTGCATTATTGTTCGTTTTATGAATATATTTATCATATTCGAGAAAACTGTTTGAAAATTATGTATTCTATAGCAAAATTGTTGGTCTGCTATGGTGTAGTATTCAGCGTCATCGCCTCGCATCATAGACGACCCGGGTTTAAATTCCGGCAGGGGCATTCTTGCTTGTGTCTATTTCATTTTCAGCACAACCATCGAACCCATCGCAGATATCCTGCTGCCATTTTCAAACGGTAGAGTACTTCAAACGGTGCATGACTTCCATTAACAACAGGCAGATGGCAACGAAAAACCATCGTTGGTTATAATTTCCCCTTTCGCAGGAAAAGATTATTTATACCTTCCTCAAAATCCAATTTTTGGCCGAATGACTTAAAAATAATAGAGAAATAATTACAGTAGACTCTCAATTATCCCAGGTAATGGTGGAGAGAATTGAAGCCGATAAAAAAAAGCGGATAAACCAAAGTACACATACGTTCAAGTCAGATGTACTAGTATAAAATTAAAAACGTTAATTTACGCCATAAAACCCTATTTGAGCTTACCCTTTTGTGATGTAGGTCAATGTTCTATATTAACAAGCTTCTGAAGTGTGGTGCATAACCTGTTGCAGTTTAATCTGATCTATTGTATTTTTTATTTATAGATGAAGTAATTAACATCGGAGGCCATCTCAATGATAATAATTAAATACAATTAATTCGACACTCTCACATAAAAAATAAAATTTTTCCAATCAACTAAATATCCTACTAACGAAAGCAGCTCAGGGGCATACATTGTACTCTTATTTCACCAGACCTCTCGTACTTTCCACTGCTACAGATTGATAAGTGCAGTCTTTGTTGGTCACTTAATTGCTTTAAAAATTGCCGCGGGGTGTCGCGAAAATATTACAACATTAGACACATTCAGTCCAAAAAAAGGTATCACAGCGTTATTAAAACTCCCTTAACTTATTTTCGCGATCCCATGTGATACAAAAATATATACTATACGGGTTTATTCTTCTTCCATGGCTCTGCAGCCCATTTAGGACATCGGCCTACAGGGTTGACTGCAGACTGTCATCTTACATGACACATTTCGAAGTTTGGAGTGATACGTGGTCAGCGTATCGATTCTGCAGCAGTCTTACTTAATCTGTCTCCGTGGCGACACACACATCCAAGCCCATTAAAAGATTCGAACTCGGGACTTGTGTTGTGAGATAGCGAAGGATAGCCACTACTGCACAGGACGTCGGAATACTATTATTCAGTTTATGAAATATTTTAATTGATTTATTATAGATTAACTGCCCATAAACAATGGTTTGGGAACATCTCGTGAATTTAATGAGTGTGGTGTATGAACTCCCTTAATAACAGTTAAGTTCACACAGTCATCTATAATTCGCGTTGTAATTTTTTTAATATTTAATTTTTGTTTTTAGGTATTTAAGTAATTTTTGTTGTTGTATTCAGTCCTGCTTCAACCCTCCGTGCTAACCTAACCTGCAAAAGCCTCTTCATTTCTACATAGCTACCACATCCCATATCCACCATAATCTTGTGAGCGCAAACCATCCTTGGGTACCTCTTCTGTTTTTACCCCACACCTCTTAATACTAATTTTACAAGATCCTCATGTCTCAAAACGTGGCCTATTAATCTATCCCTTCTCTTGGTCAAAGTTCTCCAAATTGTTCCCGCTTCCCCTATTCTGCTCAGAACTTCCTGATTAGTTACCCTATCCACCCATCTGATTTTCAGCACTCCTCTAAAGAACCACACTTCGAAATCTTCTACTCTTTTCCCTGTCAGCTACTCCTGTCGTCCACTTTTCGCAACTATACGACTCCACACTCCATTACGAACATTATTACACCTTATCTAATTTATCTCATCTTCAGGTCATATCAGCACGAGTCTCAAGCACAGAATAAGGAAATCAAAATCATCGTAAAATCGATATTCCACCACAGTCTTGAGCGGTAAGCATATGTCTAGCTGAATTCAAACACTATAAAACCGCAGTTTTGAATGATGAGTGTTCCAGTCACCCAGCAACCGCTACGACCGAGGTTGTTGTTGTGGTATTCAGTCCTAATACTGGCCTGATGCAATCCTCCGTGCTAAAGTAATAATAACTTAGTAATGTACATTAGCGGTCAAGTTTATGCTTTTTGAGAAAATCGCAGGTGCGAGTCAGATTTCCATTTCTTATGCCACCGTTTGTCCGAAGAGTTGTTAGGATCAACAACACATCAGTTTTACCAGCTTGGAAACAAAAGATTAATGAAGGTGCTATCAATTTTTGTTTTCCGTGCCTGCCCAAGTCTAATCTCCAATGAAGTTCATTTGTGTTGCAATGAAATGTTTTTATATATCTAAAATAACAAATTATCAAATCGTTAGAAAAATACTTGCACATAAATAATATGCGTAAACTATAATTCAAGAATTCTTTTTTCTTGCTACGATTTATTGAAGACAAAATTTGGCAACATGGAACTCACTGACTTTTGAAATTCTGAAGCTCAGTGGTAAAGTTAAAATAATCGCAATTTCCGAATAAAAATGAACAAATTCTTTTAAGTGTAGCTTGTTTTTTACTGTAATGTAATAAAGTAGTAAGATATGTCATAACATACTCGTAATTCGATTGTTTTACTCGTTTTTGAAACAAAATACAATTTACTTACGTTACCAGCCAATCTTAATAGTTAACAATTGTATATGTTTAATTCATAACAATAACTAGTATCGCTGACCAAAAAGACAATTATTAATTTTCTAGATAATTAAATTTTAAATCATGACAAAAGCAGCTAACAAAGTATTGTAAATCTTATAATTAGCCGTAAAATTTCAGAGTTGGGAATAAGTTGTGATATTTTTAAGTTCATTCTACATGTTTTAAGCGATGCATTTTTTGCTTCTCAGGTCTGCGCATAAGGATTGCGAACTTGGTCTTCAAACTTCTAACCTGTCTGCTATATATCATTCGCGTGATTACGGACAACGACCCCACACAGGCATCATGGTAAGTAAATTTATTTTTTAGAATCAGATTAAAATATAATGTTGAAAGTGTTGAAGCTACCAAATCAAAAATTGCCACCAGAATGTAACAACTGGCTTGAGCTTATCCATGAAAACAACTAGAAGAAGAAATTGTCAATCTTAAAAATTGGCCAGTATGAACCGAACGCAGCCACTTGAAGTTTCAGAAAATTCCATTGACTCTTTCTCGACAATGGTGCATGTTCGCTGGGTGCGGTGTTGCCACACCCTGATGAATATCTCACGCAGATATGGGTTAGAGCTACGTAATCTTTGCTACTCCTACCGTAGTACATAGCAGAAACTGCAGAATTATGCCAAATTCAAATTTATCTTATGGTACTGAAAGTTTATCATATGGTTTGAATGCTATTTAGCAATAAGTATTTGTACGACAGTATTTTTATCACGTTCAGTGATATAACTCAATCATTATTTCCCATCCACATGTTATTCGTATTCTTCTTCGTGCCTTTCCGCTTCGACAGAGATATCAATACTTTCTCGCCTGGTTTGCACTTAAAATTATTCCTCGCTAGTTGAATGGTACACTTTTCCATGCCGTATCCTATATTATTCGCTCAAATCCTGTTGGAGTTCAAAAACTGAAACATACTTTGTAGCACATAACCAGTATCAACTGAACAATTGTAATCGTTTGGGCCAACTCTATTGAATGTTCACCTATTTCTACATTTAATTTCTACAAAATAAAATCATGTTTACTATTTTACCTTACATACTTCATGCCTTCCATATCCTTCTATTACGTAGTTACCCAATTAACGTTTCTTCATTTAATTAGACAAACCATTTGTGAACTTTAACACTCGTCCCTATAACCATTTCCTAAAACTGTTTAATTAAAGCTTACAATCGTTCGTAACATCAAAAAAGAATTCGAATATATCGAAAATGGACAACACTAAGGAAAGTTTATGTCTATGTCGTAAAGGTAGAAACATTTAAGACCAAAAACAAGTATTATAATTTGATTGTGAGTTTCAATGTAACCGAGGTAAACGTTGATCTCTGGTGCGCTTTAACTTCAGTGAGAGTTTTCTGGGAGCGCCAGTTGAGAAATATTACGAACTTCATTTTGACATGTGACAAACGTAGTAGATAAAGCTCTTACGACAATTTCCGCGAAATTCTTTGACAGTTCTTCGACCAACAGTTAGCATTTATCGAGTGGAACGTACTTCGATAAACGAAGATTGTCTATAGTGTTAAACCTCTCGTATTATAACTGGCATAGAAACCCAAGCATCTACTTGAAATTTTATTCAAATTCATTTCTATAATATTTTTGGTACCTATTAATTGTAAATCTTTTCTCATTATACGATAAAATTATAAGTTTTATTTTATTCTTTATAATTTCATTTGGCAAATATTAAATGTTAAATGTATTCTCTTATAATTTTTGTAATATAATTATTCAACAACATCGAAAATATTCATATACAAAATTAATTTTTGAAGTTCTATCTTCTGTTAACTATTATCATATTTGCATGATTAAATCTGAAATTAGGGACGAAATAGTCTTTTTTGTATTGATTTCGATGTCAGTGTAGTCATTGGAGGGGGTGTTTTATATTAAACTTATTGACCATTTAACTTACAATTTTTAATATTCGTCAAAATGGCGATTTCAGATAGAAAGCTATTATAATTGGGTTTCGTGATTCAAGCACTAAAACTCACACTGATGCTGAGAACAGTGATACCTTTGTATATCTTTACGTGGAATAACTCAGGAAATTGTTACCTTTTTTTAAAAAAGAAGAAGCAACTTATACGACGCTTCAAGACTAAAAGATAATTACAAATATAGAATATCTAAAAATACGATTGCAGGAATTGGTACAACATTGAAAGTATACGTAATGGAAACGTAATAGAAGCTTAAATTAATTACAGCTGTGCAGAGTTTTTGAGACTTACCGGAACTTATAATTTCCGGTAAAGAAGCTGTTAGATCCATTCGTATCTATCTGATCGAGTTGTAAGTTTGATTTTTACCTTTTTGAGATATTTTTGTTGCTTACTTTACTAGAATTTTAAGAACGAATCTTCTTATTTCCAACATGAAGATGTCTCCTTCAAGAAGGAATTCTATAATTTTATCCTCTATTAAATGATTAGTAATAATAATTTTATATATTATAGGTGCCTTTAACTAGCATTTAACTTATATAACATATTATTTAACATTTAATATATAGGTACGGAGAATTAACATCATAAATCAACGAGGAAGTTCTTAACAGAATAGGGGAAGAGCGAACAATATGGAGGACGTTGACCGAGAGAAGGGATAGAGTATTATGCCACGTTTTAAGACATGAGGGTCTTGTAAAATTAGCATTAGAGGGAAGTGTGTTGGGTAAGAACAGAAGAGGGGGACAAGGATGTAATACGCTAAGCAGATTGGGGAGAATGTGAGATGTGCTAGTTATGCGGAAATGACAATACTTGCGCAAGATTGGTTATCATGGAGGGTTCCATCAGGCCATTCTAAGAACTGAATACCACAAAAAAGCATTTAAGTTTCCACCATCTTCATTAAATCTAATTCAAATTACAAGTAAAATTTATCCCACAGTATTAATATCTTACATAAAAGAAGAATTGAATTATATACTGCTACTCTTCCATTTTATTTCACAATCTCAACATTGAGGTGCGATATTATCGATATTCCTTTATGCATAAGCATGACCAAGAATGTATCTGTATTTCAAGCAGACTGTAGTGCAAGCTGGACAAGCAAAGCAGACTGTCACTAATTAGCATGGAGTCAATGAAGATAATTCAATATTTAGAAAAAAACTACCTTCAAAAGCATCGTAGGACACATTACGTTATAAAATCAACATAAACGGAAGAAGAAAGTGGGTAATACTCTTTCAAATCTGCTATATTGAGAATAATAAGAGGCAAAGACGAAATTATTTACAATATTGGCCTTTAGAATTGCTAAACTAGGAAAGTATAACAAGCAGTGATTGCAAATCAATAGATTTTCAATGCACTCGTGCAAAACAGGTGACGGAGCGACTCAGTAGATTCCTCATACGGAATTTTATGTTGAGCCTTTTTTTACGTGTGAAAAAGTTCAATGTTATGCCTGTATAAGAAAGTGAAATGTCTACCAGATCATGCCGGACATTGATCGAGATAAAATTTCAGTCTACCGAAATTACGGTTTATCGTACTGCAGTATTGTTGACTGCGTATGTGGTAATCGCATACCTACCAATAGAATTTAAACTCGCTGCATCACAGAAAAGAACGTCATATGACGTGATCATGACAAACCTGGAAGTAGGAAAAGCATCACATCGTCTTTTAAGACGTTCTGTATGAAGCGTCAGCATCATATCCGTTTGGTGGCATCGTTGAGAACGCACTAAGTCCTTTACCTGGAGTGATGGCATGGGGATTAATTTGATACACATCTCTTCACAATTCAGGCATTGAAGAGCGTTATGGTCCGCGGCTCCACCCTATCTTCTTGATCTTCGTTTCAGCAAGACTGTGCACGACCGCACTGTTATGTTCTTCCTTGCTACAGAGCATGTTAGGCAGCTTACATGTCCAGCACGTATTCCTGATCTTTCATCAACTGAAAACATCTGGCGAATGGTTGCCTAGAAACTGACTCGTTACCAATCGCCAGTCAACTTTGTAACTACGTGAACGGAGGTATCCTTAAATGCCATCCAATCACTTCGACTTCATTTCCCGGCGAATAAGTGCTTCTATTGCTACCAGAGGTGTCTGAGCTGGTTGAAGATTTCTCAGAATCTCCAAATTTCCTAAAAAGTTAATTACTTGATACTCGATGGTGGAGATATTATTTGACTGAACAGAATGGAAATTTGGTTACACTCATTGTCAAATTTACATTGTGATTCTGAACACTATTCGCTTATAAGCTATTGCTTTTAACTGTCATTTCGGCCTCTTTGCTTGTGTCACACGCGTCTAAATTTTCATTCTCCAAAATTGCCTGATTCCGTAAGTAAATTTTTAATTTATAAGATATTTGGTTTATAAACATTATATTTTAAATATTTCTTTATATTTTCTTACTTAAAATAACATAGAATTAGGTTCTTATTTAGAAACGCACCGTCGTGAGTGAACTTCTGTTAAAAAGTTTATATTAAATATTTTCTGGCTTATAGGCTTGTTTAGCATTTATTAAAAGCTTAGTATTTTATTGTGTATGATAAATGGTTTGATTATATACAATTATTGGTCTCAGCTGGTTACTGGAGTTATATTGGTGCCTCTAAGCTGTAATTATGAAACAACAATCCTTCTATATAAAGCAATCATTAAGCCAATTCGATAATTAGGCATTGAGCCATGGGGATGTGCCAAAATATAATGGTTGCAATCAAAAATCCTCAGAACCATGCAATGTTAGTAATTCATGAGAGAAGTAATAAGTAACATCATAGGATGGAAATTCATACAACTCCCCCTCAAAAACCAACTACTGCAAAACCGAAGTAGCAGGAGACTAAAACAATTCACGAAAATTGACCTGATTGCAAGATAATATGGATTTGATCGCTGTAGAGGACATTAGTGAATTCAGTTGTACTGAATGAAATATAAATTAAGATAATGTAATTATGAATGCTGTTACAAAATTTGACAAAAAACAAACTGAAAATTATTAATCAGAATATTGCCCAGTTCATTTCCTAAAATCTTAAATGTAAAAACTCTCTGCGCCAGTACATGTGCTACGTATACCAAACAACACATTTCACGTGATCTTTCCATTTCCCATTAAGTAACAAACAATTTGCATTATCTGATATAGCAGAAGGTACGAAATACAATCCAAATATCCTATATGCTTGGATAGATTCTTCGACAGCTTCATTAATCGTTTGTAGAATTCCTTTTCTGTTGGGAGAGCTATAGCTTTTTGTTATTGATATTCAAGTTCTTTGTCCCTTTTAGATGGTGTTGAGTGTGCTCAGCCTACAACCGTTTCTTAATATGTTAAACTAATTAGAACAGATATATCCTTGGTTTTCTACCCTTAATGAAAGAATTCTTCGGAGTAGGTGGCAAAATCCCTGATGGTAAAATCAAACTGCTTTGAAGACTTTGAGATGAATAAGTAGCGGGTTCGACCAATGTAGGGATTTCTTGAGGATCTTCAGCAATCTAGGGATGAAAGTGGTATTCCATACACCCCGACTTCACATATTCGAATAAATTACTTTCATCTGTCGGGATGAGTGAGATCACATAAATGACCACTACTTCGTAACTTTTTTGTGTTTGAGCGCATATTATGTTATAGTTTCAATTTAAAATTATTCTAATAACAAAAAAATAAATAGTATTCAATACTTACAAACTGAAAAATTCCAAAAGCATAAAACATTATATAGAGGAAGTCGGGTGGAACGGGACATTTATTGTTTAACAATTTTTGTAAGATTATGGAAACATAAAAAATACTTCATAAAACTTTAAAACATTAGTTTATTCTATTACTTACTTAATCTAATATCAATATAACTTTAAAAAACGAATTTAGAATAGGATGTTTTGTATTTACAATTAGTGAAATAAAATTAACAAAAATCTTCACACCTTTTGTGTTTTCTTTCTTATACTTATTTAGTGTACGGTTGATCGTTTTATCAATTTTTCCTTTTGAAGAGAGATTCTTTTGCAACTGCACAGTCTTTGCTAACATTTTCCTCTTTTCCCGTTCCTTTTCTTGCTTAATGTATACTTCTTCGTTACAGTATCCTGTAACTCATTCTTAGTTACGAATATATACCTTTGAATAGTTAAAAGCGAGGAGTTTTGTAGACTACTTTCTGTCGAACTGCTGTATTAATTATAAATTCACAGATTCGCAAAGTGGAGTCAAACTTGGCAATCAAATATAATGAAACATAATAAAATAGATAATTAATTAGTGGTTGACAAACAGAAAAATGGGCATTACCAGTATCTAATGTTGTAAATAAATAATTGTTTAATTTCGCTGGCCGACTGGTCCGATAGGATCAGCTGACAGCTCTTGCACTATGCCCAAGGTCTGAAACCCTAGAACATACTCCTCTTAAACGAGATCGAGGAGCATGTGAGAACCTTATAAACCAGAGAAATAACGAGGAAGATAAGTTACATTCTCACTCTGGAGAGTAAAAAAAACTTCCACTACTATCACTCGCTCCTTATATACATATTTTTTCTTTTTGAGGGCTTAAGAGGCTGCATGAGGGTGATCTATAAACTGGCAAATCCTATTTAATAGCATAGGAAGGGAATTAAAACCGTCGCTTGAGATGGTCCGCGACACTAAATTCTTCACATGTACATTCAATAATCGTTTAGGCAGAGGCAGTCAAGGAGTAAATATGTTGAATTGCTAAATTTGTCTCAGGAGACAAAACGTCGCTTTTGAATAAATAGTGATAAGTTTATATGCTGATTTATTGGACGTCTTTTTTATTTATTGAAAAGTGAGATGTTGAGGAAGGGAGAGGTTTGTTATGACTGTTTCGTTTTTTTCAGCTACGAGTGTCCACCCAGCAACAACTCCGAGTACATGCGATCAAGCAACCTGACGGACGAAGAATTTCAGGAGAATCCTGTCATCAATTGGGAAGCGATCTTGTGGGTAAATCGTTCCCTACTAATGTGGATTGTACAAGTCATCCTGGCTGTGATCAGTCTCACAGAAGCTTTATTACTAGCATACTTGGGATACAAGGTCAGTTTAATTTGTATTAAAATAATTTGTATTTAAAATAATGGCGTCCGTTTCTAAGTTTGCCCTCTAAATAATAACGTATACTATGAAAATACAGAATCTGTCAAAGGTTCGACTCAGGAGTAATGCCATAAAAGTTAATACTTCGATTTTTTTAATATTAATTCAAATTAAAAAGTGTTTATCTTTATATAAAATATGGTGTCATAACTAAAGGGGCAGTAGAAACTGTGCTAAAAAAACTCAATATGGGACACGAAATGATTTATAACCTACATAGACACTTGCAGGTTAACGTTGCATTGGAAGGGAAGGAGTATATATCACACACACACACATATATATATATATATATATATATATATATATATTGCACTAAACAAGCGTGTGGGGTGTTAAATAACTGATATAAAAAGAACCTTTTAAAGGTTTTATAAAGTAAAACAAAATAGATTTATTGCAAACACATTCAAATATGACAAAAATTTTCTGTTTTGAATAGCATTCACAAAACAACTTGTAAGTAAAAAAGGTAAATTACCCAACTAAAATGTATACACACAAAATTAGACAAATGAGAGCATTAGAACATGAGATTCTAACACGGGGTCCCATTGAGAATTAAATGTAGCAGTTATACGCGGCTGTTGAAACTAGTCGACTTTAAGTCCCAAACAATTGAATAAGCAAGTTTTACATAAATTAAATAATTTTTCCAATGATATTCGTGCTGCCATTCTGCCTGTAATATAAAAAACTCGTAACTGAAATGTGACATTCCACAGCCTTAGGAAAATTGTTCCATTTTGACGCGATTCATATTTAAGAAAATTAGAGCAAAAACTGTGCTTTTTAGTCTCACATCTTAGAGGTCCCGGGTTCGATTCCTGGCAAGGGCCTGGGTTTTTGTGAGTATTTGCAAGTACCCGACAGAGAAAAGTAAATTAGATACCTAAGTACGAAGTCGGTAATGACCTCGTTTCTGGTGCGACTATAAAATACAGAATTTTAAAAATAAGTGCTTTTTACTGTATGGCTAATGCAGTGAATCGTTGTAAACACTATACTTTTAAAGATATTCCTAAAAATTTTTAACATGTGCCAGTCATAGTTAATTTTTGGCAGAACTTCTGCAGTGTTAGCTGTGAAGTCAGGCGATGACATTGAAAAGAAAACGAATTCCACGCTGTCATCGTTAAACAGTTTCATTTAAAGTTTGTACAGCCACACAAATCAAAACCAAATTCTATTACGCTCATGCGGACTCTGTACCAGTATTAAAGACCATATACTTCTGGATTAATGAGTTTAAAAGAAGTAACAGAAGCAAAGAAGGTGAAACTCGCTCCGGCCGCCCAATTGAGGTCATCTCTCAGGAAAAAATCGAAGAAGTTTACAATATCGTAATGGAAGATCGCAGACTAAAAGTACGTAAGATTGTTGGTGGCGGAGGCTTCTCAACTAAACAAGAACTTTTTATTCTCTATGGAAAACTAGTCGTGAAAAACCTTTGTGTTTGATGGGTGCCGTGACTGTTGATGTTGGACCAAAAACGGAGTACCCCAAATGACTTATTTCACTGATTTCTTATAGTCGATGACCAATAAGCAAATCAAAACAATGGACAAAGGCTGGTGAAAGTGCATCGAAAAAGGCGAAGACCATTAGCTGGAAAAGCCCTAGTTTACTCGGGGGGTTTCTTGGAAAAGGGCACATGTATCTGGTTGGCATAATAGTTATGGGGCTCTATTGAATCGTTTGAACGGGTTCTGATTGATGTTGCACTAGGACAATGCGTCAGCGCGCACACACAGCAACAGTCTCAATGGCGGAAGTGTACGAGTTGGGATTCGAATTGTTTGTAATCCACCTTATTCACCAGACTTAGCACCAAGTGACATCTTATTGTTCCCGAACTTGTAAATTTCATTTGTTGGGAAAAAATTTTCATAAAATCAGAAAGTGATCGAGTCCGTGACGCAAGGATTGACAAAACTTATTTTTGTGATTGGTTAAAAAAAAGGGTACTCGCTGTGCCATGAGTAAAGCCAAGGAAGGAGACTATGTTGAGAAATAAAGTAAGTTTTTACCAAATTTTTCAAACGACCCTTGTATTTAACAGAAAATCAAAACATATACAGTCCTTTATGCTAAATTCCAGACTTACGAAAGAGCACGAAAAAAATATTATATGAATTAGAACTCGTCCACGGTACGTACAGATAACTATGTGAAAAGTGAAGGAATTTAAAGCTGCCATATGATCATTGAATTAATTCTTGTTACTGCAAATAGGTCTCTTAAAATAACTATCACTGTTATAGATATTTTTGGTGGTGTGGGTTTCCTATCAGATATTGACGTTGTGATAGGCCTTTTTTTACAATAAATATGATTGACACAATAAAATAATTAGATTATTAATTTATTTTTAATTCGTTAAACATTTTACATTTTTTTTTAGTTTTTACTGAACTGTGTGCCTGAGGGGCCTCTGCAAACAGGGGATGGAGTGTCATTATAAAGTTCCAACTCCTGCTCTGCCCTGTATATATACTGAGAATGTCGCTAAATATATAATTTACCGTTTACAGCGGTTTCCCGTCTGGGCGGTAAGGACTCACAGGTGCTCTGCAGGTAGATTCGGCAGCCGACTTCTCCCATTAATTAGGTGCTCCAAGCCGTGGTCAGGCAATCCTTCAGAAATCCACAGTTTCTGAAACTTTAACAATTTTCAGCACCAACTCCGACCAGTCTCCTCAAAATCTCTTTCAGAACCAACCTCGCGCAGCTTTTCTGCAAATAATATCGCGTGACACGATTTTTTGAAAAAATTCATTTCTTTTAAGAACAAGTATAATAAATGTCGTAACTTCATTAAATTATAAATGTAATCATTCCGGACGATGAACGGGATGAAACGGAATATGAGCAGTTCTCACATGAAAAGCGTTCAGTTAGCAAGTACAAGGTAGTGCATTAGCTGGAGGGAGTTCACCGGAAAGTTGGGCTTTGTTTCAAGCCTTAGAAATCGAAAATAATATTATATACAGGTTCTTAAAATTACAAAACGAAAAATAATTAATGTGCTGCAACACATACGCACCAGCCGTCACTGCATATTAAACTGATATTATTATTTAATAATAGTTTTATTAATTACCAATATTTAATGCCAACATTATGATAGAATAAGTTATACTTCTGTCTATGACATGTGCGTATCAAGTTAAGTCTCTCATATTGTTAGTACGTTTAATTATTGCACATGAATTAAATTTAAAATATATCATTTCATTTTTTTGTATTATTATGCATATTTATAACCAATCACATTTCCTCATCATAATTAATATTGAACATTATCGTTCAAATGTTTTGAACTGAAAGTAAGCCTTTATTAAATTATTTCTTCCAGGGAAACATCTGGCAACAACTTCTATCTTTCCACTTCATACTGGAACTAGTAAACACTATTCCCTTCACAATGACAGTGAGTATAATCCAACTGAATAAATAATGACATGTATATTTACCATTCTTTAAAATGTTATTAGAGTCAAACGAGAAATAAGAGTAGCTTTCTTGCTTAATATAAAGAAATTGTATTTAACTGTATTAACAATTTTATTGCAGATATTATGGCCACCACTTCGGAATTTATTTATTCCTGTGTTCCTCAATTGTTGGTTGGCAAAGCATTCGCTAGAAAACATGTTCGTAAGTATTATTCTGTAATAAATTATACAGTTCCTCAAAGCAGGAAATCTAGTTTTTGGCGAGTATAATCTTTGTGTTAAGTAAATGTTTTATAAACATCTTTAATTAGTAAAAAACTGTAATCCCTAACACACTTAAATTACCTTATTCCCCAGAGCCGTATTTTTAAACACTTTAATTCATAAATATACAAAAAAAAACATGTAGATAGAGTACAATTATAAGCGTTATAAAGTTTGAGAACAAACCAATAGCGTTGATACAGATAATAGAAAATGTAAACAGAAATTTGATAACATGGATGAAATTTCTATAAAACTTAGTTCAGATGAAGAAAAGCAATTATCATATTTTGCAACAAATCTGTACCGGTATGAAATATTACGTAAATTGTCAATTTTATGTCACACTAGGAACTGGATGTGAAAGAAATCAGAAAGTCCTTGTATTAACACAAAACAATAGAATAAAGTCAACCGCAAATAATTTCTACTATATCGGTAAATGTCATCAAAATCTATAATCTATAAATTATTTAAAAAATACTCGTTTCTATTTTTTAATCAATCATTAAAATTTATTGTTCAGATAGATCACGTAATCAGTTATAGCTGCTATATATTTTCAATAATAATATTTGAATAATATCTGCCTTCTTTCTTTCATGAAAACTATAGTAGAATACGTGAAATTCAATATGTCATGTCATTTGTAATGGTAAGTTTTTAACATGGTAGTTTATATATATATATATATATATATATATATATATTATAAAAGCTCCAAGTTTTAATATGTAATAGTAATGCTCAACAGAATAGGAAACTTCATTTCTCTTTCTTTTGCTGTCCGTAAACTTTCAATATGTGCCTTATCCAAATTGTATTATTTGGAATTGAACAATATTAGCAATCATGCCCTACTATTTATTTACATTCATTTTACTTCGTGTCAAATTCAAAATCAACCCAGCAATTGAGTACCATGTTCCTATGTAATTAAATAAATTACAAATTCCTATGTAATTAAATAAATTACAATTTTTTTTAAATTTCGTGGAGAAAAATATAATAAAATTTAAGTATTACCTAAAATATCAATAAATTAATAAGATTATTTTTGGGCAAGCAAGTCAGATGCAATTTTATTAATTTAATGCATTAAGTATTGCATTTAAATACAAAAAACTTACAATGAACGTATTAGTAAGTAATGAAGAATATCAGTTTCAGAACAGATTAACTATATTATTATCATATTATAAGGGATATAACGCCATGAAATTTGTCATTTACTCAGAAGTTCGATGTAAATTTATATTATTTAATATAAATATTTCTTCTAGAAATGATTTATTTTTAGCAATCAATGGAATTTTAGGAACAACAATTTTCAAGTAATGTTTTATATTCCTTTTTGGAAATATGGACTCGTCAAAAATTTTTAGTTGCAGTATAAAAAAGTATAGTAGACATAAAAAGTAGGATAGCACAGACAAGAAGGGCTGTCGCAAAAAGAAGGAATTTACTGACGGCTAATATAAGTATGAATATTAGGAAATCTTTATTAAATCGTTCGTATAGTGTGTGACGTTATGTGTGTCCGTAACGTGGACGACAGGAGTTGCAGAAAGAAAGAGAATAGAAGCTTTCGAAATGTGGTGCTATAGAAGAATGCTGATAATCAGATGGGCAGGTCGAATAACTAACCATGAAATTCTAAGCAGAATAGGGAAGATTGAACAATTTGGAAGGCTTTGAACACGAGAAAGGATAGATTAACAGGGCACATTTTGAGGCACATGAGGGTCTTGTAAAATCAGCATTAGAGGAAGTGAGTGAGGTAAGAATAGAAGAGGCAGGCCAATGATGTAATACGCTAAGCAGATTGGGGAGGATGTGGTATGTGGCACTTTTGTCGAAATGACGCTTTCGCAAGATAGGCTAGCATTGAGGGTTGCATCAGATCATAACAACATAAAACAATTTCGTCCTAGTTTAAGATAATTGGTGCAAGCTATTAATCGTCTCTATACTGAATTAGTGCACTATTTTGGTATTGCTAAACCTTATTTTCTTTTCAGAACGATCTCCACAGGGCAATGCAGAAATCACAATCAGCTCTGTCGCAACAGCTGATGATTCTATCAGCCACACTTTTGTGCCTCGTTTTTACCAGGTAAAGAGCCAAAAGAAAAAAAGCTAGAAAGTTTTCTGTGAGTGAAAATGCAATTACTATTGAATAATAATTTCTCATTTTCCAAACCTCTCTTGAAGGAGGGATTAACTTGGTTAATTTTGAGGATGTTTGAATTTCTTAATAGGTCAATGAGAGTAGCGCATCCTCCTAGAAAAAGTATTTCAGATTTTCAACATCTGTAGGAGCTACAATACGCAGTTAACTTTTACACGAATGATCAAAAAGTAAATGTTCCGTTTCGTGTATACGAAAAATAATCGTTAAAATCGAGGAAGCTAGATGGTGTTCTGAAATAGTATGCCTACGAAATATCGACTGGAGATCGACAAGTTCTATAAAATGAATAATAAAAATAAGTCAGCATGTTTTCTGTGCTTCTCTTTTGTTCCAACGAACACTATACATACCACACCCAGCCAGCGCCACCATAGGTAAACGATTCTCACCGCAAAATATCAACGTTAATAACTCACACGTAGAAACAAGCTACTTGAGGGTAAATAACACTTCCCTATAATAGCATAGGGAGCGATAGAAGATGGGAATGCGAAAGGGGGAACAAAGTATCCAAGCATTTGCTCTTGTTTGTGATGCTGGAACAACTCTAGAGGAAACTGACACCAGAGTCGTGCTCTGCTACTAGTCTCTCGTCTTTCCAGTGACTGAAAGTAGGAACATAACATGTCCGACTCCATTCCTTGCCCAAATTTGGAGACACCTGGCCGGCTGCTATTTGGGGATACATACCGTAGCCTCTGACCCCAGAACATACACCTATCAAAGTTTGCAATGGATTGTCGCCTTAATTCAATTACTCTGGATTAGGACCCGATAATCGTGAAGAGTCTAGGTAGAGGATCTTATTTCCTTCCCTCATCAGGAATATTATCCATGAGAAGTCAAGTGAAGTGTCGTTTAACAATAAAGCTGTATCACTTGTAAATACACAATCCAATTATTAATTTTTGTATTAATAAACTGTAATTAATTATGTTAAATAAACCTCAAATTTTACTTTAAAAAAACTGAGCCTCGTGTCATTTAAAACTTTGTTAGCTTATTTGTAACCTAAATCAATTGATTAACATCACATAAATAGATTATTACTATGAAATTAACTCGAATTTTTGTGAATCATTATGTTTAGTACGAAAGAATGTAGCTGTATTTCTCTGAATTGTATTGAACCACTACCAGCATATAATCTTATGTATTTAAAAGTTTATATTAAAATACTTTTCAATTTTATTCGTATGCGGTAAAGCTATATTCACCAGACAGTAATGGTATGACTAAAATTCTTTATTACAGTCTCTTATTACGGTGATAGTCGTCCACATATTAGGAGCTTCCGGATCAAGCATAAAGTATGAATTATGGTCACTGCATGAAATAAATGTAAAAATTAACAAAATTCGTGAAATCTTCAATAGAAAAAATTTGAATATGTGTATTGTCGATACTTATTTGAACTTATCACTTCAAAGTATTTTATCAGACTTTTTAAATTAAAAAGTCTCATTACCTAAGATTGATGAAAATTATTCAATTATGCAATCGACAACAAATCTATTAAATTATAACGATTAAAAAAATTTACATATGCTTTTTCTTATAATAGGTCATATTAGAGTATGAAAGCATAATAACGGGTTGTTCCCTGGAATAAGTCTTGTCAAGTATTGGAGATATGTTTCTAAATAAAAACTGAAATATTTCAAGGAAACCTTTCGCATTGTTTTTTCTCATTATGTGTTCTGATAATTGATCAAATCTAACGCAAAAAGTAAACAGCAGTTACATTGCGCTGAATGACCGATTTTCCTGTATTCTGTGTCAATGATTGGTGACGTCACAATATTTAGCATGCCTACACGTAGTACATAAGTTGTAACTACAGGGTTGATCGTGGCGGCCATGTTATTTTGGTGGCGTCTGTCTAATCTGTTGTTTTTACTCAGTCACTGTTGCCAAATCACAATGAAAAGTTACACAATTGAGCTTGGATCTTTCGCATTTTCAACTTTTCGACGTTTACGTTTGGACTTGGACCAACATCCGTACAAAATCCAACTGACTTGGCTTCGGAGCGTTTGAAAGAGGACCCCAATTTTGGCCGAAAAATCATCTTTAGCGACGAGGCGCATTTTGGATAAATGGCTATGTCAACAAGCACAATGGACGTATATGGGACGACGCCAACCCACACGAGTTTCATCAGGTGGTAATGTAAACACAAAAAGTTACTGTTTGGTTCGGATTTTGGGGCGGCGACATCCTTGATTCGTACCTTTGAGAAAATATGTTGATGAGGCCATCACAGTCAACGGCGAGCGCTACATCAAATAAGACGTTCAAAAATAAACAATTGGTTCCAAACACATATATCTTAAGAATCATAATTTCAATTAGCAAAATGTGTAAATTGTTGATGAAGAAAATAATTTCTAAATGATAAGTGTAACCCTCATACACTCACTGTAAAAAATGATACGAGTAATTTGAACAAAATTTATGATCCTCTTTTCTTATATTAGTTGAAATTTTCAAATTCCTTTTTCCATTGCTAAAATTTAACTGTTGAAAGCACTCATGCTTACCATATCATTTCGGCTGTAACTGTCGCGGAATTTAGTCCCCAACACCAAATTCCTCTCATGTAAATACTTGAATACATTTAATTTGCGGACGACGGAGTCAAATAGTGAAGGACACGAATTGCTAAATTTGTAAGTTTTTAACCCCGATTTTACATATAAAAAAAGTAACATAGAACCTATATTTAATCTTTTATAATGTTATATTTGTAGTATGCCTGATGAAGTCTTTAAAGGGAGACGAAACGTCTCATTTATATTAATTAAATAGAAATAAAATTATATGCTGACTTATTAGCTGTCTTTTATTTATTGTAAACTTAGACATAAAACTATGTTTGTACCAAATTTTATTGCAACCTATAAACGCGTTAAAATCTTTGTTAAAATTTAGAAATCTGATGGGTGGATAGAATCAGTGACGAGGAAGCTCTAAAAAGAATAGGGAAAGAGAGAACAATGAGGAGGACGTTGACCAAGTGAAGGGATAGATTAATAGGCCACGTTTTGAGACATGAGGGTCTTGTAAAATTAGCATTATAGATAAGTGTATGGAGTAAGAACACAGGAGAGAGGCGAAGGATGGAATCGATAAGGAGATTAGGGAGGATGTGCTATGTGGTAGTCATGCGGAAATGAAAAGGCTTGCGTAAGATAGGTTATCATGGAAGGTTGCATCTGACCAGTCTTAGGATTGAATACTACAACAACAACGTTCACAACAATGAAACTCCAAACAGAAGAAAACCAACTGTGAATAAACCCAATCGAATGTATGATACCCAATCATGTACGGCACGGACCTATGCAACTACCCAATACTACCAATATTTACAAAACATAGTGTACTTCTATAATCTCAATTATTTATTCTATATATGAATGTGAAATGAAATCAGTTATTTATCTATTCATGAAGAAAAAATAGTCCCGAACTACTTATTTACTGTGACTAATATTTCCCCAGCATGATCTGTCTCACTGATCAAGGCACTATACTGCAAATAAAGAAGACAAATGATTAAGAAATTTAAATAAAAATTTTAGAATTAAATTTACCAGTATCAGTTTTAAACTGGCGGCAGTACCATTCTATTCGTTTCGATGTTTTTTTCTTATAAACCTTGCTGTAAAAATTTAAAACTAACTTCAGCTTTGATTTTCATTATATTCAATTTTTTTGCTAGGAAATTTACAATCTATTCATGAATTCTTATATTCTGATACTAATTTCGAAGAAAATATCTGTAAATTATTCTCGAGTTAACGGCCGGAGGACGTGAGGCTTTTCTCTAAAGCTAAGAATGCGTTGATCGCGGTGTAAATCTGAAAATATTTGACCATGATTAACCGCAGCTCAGTGCGCACCGTACTATAATTTTGGTTTCCTGACAACCGCCTTGTTTGTATTAAAATGCTGTCTTATCGATACATGGTTTCCGACGACCGGCGACACGCACATAATTCTCTTCCTCTTATTCGCACTGTCAGTTCCGAGACAGGCTCGGCAAGGTCAGAAAATAACACAACCGTTCATTAATACATAATAAATTATTCGTCACGATTAAGAAAACTATCGAACAAGATTAAAAATCATCTTACACACTCCTTCTTTCTACGTTCTTGAAAACTCTGTGTATTTCTCACTTCCTCAGAAGTTTCATATTTGTAACATGAACAGTATCTACTAGATGACGCAAAAGAGAGTGTTTCATGGCAATTAGGGTTTACAAAATTGTCACGAACTTTCCAGCATCAATACGCTTTTGAAAATGTTTTGCGGTGGCTCGCAATCGCCGACTTAGTAGTTGCGTATTCTACGTTAGTGCCTTGAATAGTGAGGCAGATCGTCCTGGTGAAATATTATCACCACAGTAAATAAGTAGTTTCGGGATAACCTAAATTAACGGATTATTAAATAATGTGTTTCTCACTTTTAAGCAAATTTAGTGGTTAGGATAACACAATCAATTCCAAATACAAGTATCAGTCAAATATAAACGGGAATTTTTTAAAATAATTTTGCTGAGAACTACAGAATTTCAAAACATTTTCTTCTTTTCAAACTTGTTTCCTTGTACTGAAACACACGTGGTCTTTGTTTTAATTATTACGTAAAGGTGGGGGATGAATTTTAAATATGACTTATTATTATGATCAATATAAAAAACGTAAACTTTTAAATTTAATATATGCAAAGGTGGGAATAATAATTATTAACACAAATGTAACCAAGGAATTTATTTGACTTGAATTAAATGTGACCCTCGCTGACTCAGTCTGGAACATGTATATCTTTTTCTCAGGGAAATCTAATGCTCAGTGGATTTAATTTCAAAATATATGGGGGGAAAACGAGAACTTTAAAATAGATGCGACCAGGGTTCGGGACGAAAAGTTTGATTTTTCTTTTCATTTCAGACTTTTTGCCACTCTTGTGTTTTATTTATAACATTAAGTCAGATCATATAATTACTTCATTCATAAAATTATTTCTTGTCTGGCTTTTTACCATTCTTTGTGTTTCATTTATTTACAATTACATACATGCTTAAAAAGTATCTTTTTGATACTTGTTATAAACAAAAAACTAATTTATATATTAAGAGGTTATTTTTAATAATTTTTTGTTCTTAATCATTCAATTAAATTTAAAGAAATATGCAGAAACACTAGTGTTCTCAGGTTGATGCATTACAACTAACCAACAGCACGCCTTCAGCTGTATATGAAACCATTGCACACGGAACGTTTAAACTGCCGCTGCCATATTGGCTACTGTTTTGATTGGCTGGCGCCGTTTCCCCCTCCTTTACTTGCGCAATGCGTCACCTATCTTCTTCCACCATGCCTCTATCCAAGAACCCTCTGGTTTTTGTTCTGAAAGCCACGCCCTGGTCTAATAATTCTCATGGGGTAGCCATCTGATTTTACTCCAGTTGTTGTCCTTCGAACTTTGGAAGGCTGTTTTTCTATTTCCACTGGTCATGTGTCGAGGCCCAATAAATTTCTCCCTTAATCCTCTATTGAAATGACTGGGCCGTATCATCATAGTTTCCGGCCTCTAGGGCAAATGCTCTACCCTTGTTTGCTGTTAACGGCGGAAGGTTCACATCCATTGGCCAGATAGATCCGAATTGCGTTCATCTGTCACCCCCATTTCTGCCTCATCTGGCATTCAAGTTCCTTCATCCAATCAGATTTCCTAACCTTAATGTTTCCGTTTTATGGCCGATAAGATGACTGTAATTCATCATTTAAATAACCAATCGCGTTCATTCATGTTCCCGACTTCGTCTAGCTTAGGTCTAAATATTTACATATCATAAAATACTAATAATAAAATAAGAATTTAATTAATCTTATGTGATATGCAAACAATCGCGTCCCACACACATCATCCCTAGCGTTTTTGAAGGTTCCTGATTCCGTTATCAAAAAAATCTGAAGGTTGAGTCTTTAACCAATTGAGCACAAAGAGTTCAACTTCTTCATCGCTATTGAGCCTTTGACCTCCTAGAGATGGTAGTCAGTCAGTCAACTGCCTACTAAAACTAGTAGAAACACGGAGAAGAGAATGCTTCGATCTCCCAGCAAACTCATCTTCCGTCATTCGGAAGGGCGTGAGAATAGTAGGGGCGTACTCAATAATCCGACCTACATGATGCAGGTTTTATAGGGTTTTCCCTGCATCTCCTAAGTTGAACACCGAGTAGGATCCTTAAACTATAGCCCGAGGGTCTTAGTGAACCCTTAGCTACCTTGTACTACCGTTCACTACCTCCCTTTTCAATACCCTTCCTATGCTATTAAAGGGGAGTTGCCTGTTTCAGGATCACCCTCATGTAGCCTGTTACCAAATTAATAATAATAAGTCTGTTAGATATTTTATAACATGCATATAAAAAAACTTATCGTCATGCTCTGTCTTGCTACGATTTATATAAAGTGAAAAGAAAACATTCTCATACACCATGGTATAAATGAAAATATAAATTAATTGGTCACCAATTATTACTTTATCACTCTCCATATAATATATAATGATTATTACCAGCGTTGTTTAAAATGTAAGCACAAAAGTTCGTTTTCGATTTCTTTTGCTCTGGAATGAGAAGTTTTGGCACAATTTATGCGCAAACTTTCGTCATGTTCAATCACACATTCAAAATAAAAATTCGTACAATTCCTTTAACAAGGCAAGAGCTTCTGTAGAAGTTTCTCTGGTTTCACAAGAAACTTCAGGTCAACTGGTTGCTCCATCTGAAAACTGCATTTTTCAGACTAGAAGCTATCGCAATGAATTGAATGGGCAATTTGCTACAGTGACACCAAGCGACGTACAACTGTGTCCATCGAACCCATGGTCGAGGAAACAAATCCCCATCCATTTTTTAAATGTATACAATTAAATTAGCACATACACCACGTATTTCAACGTTACACATTGTTGATGTGACATTCAATGCAAATGGTTTTACTAAAATTGTAGGGGCGTTCAGTAAAATAATTTTTGTATATTGCATTTTGTATTGTAACACTCCACATCCTGCAAGCCTTTCCTGATTCAGACTTTGCAGATATAATGACACATTATTGTAACATTATTTACTTTATGAAATAATTTCTTCCACACGAAGTAAGAAACCTTAGTACCGCTATGACTCCAAGCTTTCCTTAGGCTGGCAGAAATGCTTATGTCTTCCTCATTATTCTGCAATTAATAACTCAATAGAATATTCTACCACAATTTGACATACCCAGATATAGTACATTTTATAATAATTATTATTGCACAATTAGAAATAAATATTTCATTTGGTTATGTGTCTTAATATCGAAAACAGTTATTAGTTTCATTTCATTGATTGTGTGACTAGCAAAAAAATTTGCTTCCTTTATATTTACGTTGTATTCAATTTTTTATAAGATTTTAATTACGATGGTGATGTTTCAGCGTGTGTGGTATTCAGCACTTCCAACGTGCTGGTCACAGACACTTGAATCTATTCCAGTCTACATACTATGTGGTCGTGACGTTCTCCACTGTAGGCTACGGAGACTTCGTTCCCGACATCTGGCCTTCGCAACTCTACATGGTCATCATGATTTGTGTAGCGCTCATAGTGCTGCCCACTCAGGTAGGTCTATGCAGTACTTATTTTGAGAGGGATTCAAGAAAAAATATTTGCTTAGAAATTGATAACATTCCAGTGGAGTTTCTAAAGGTCATCGGGCGAAGAAACAATATCATGGCTGTTCACGATAGTTTACGAAATCGACGAAACAAGAAGAATACCAGTAATAACATAATTATACCTATACCGAATAATACTGGGGCTGATAGATGCGAACAGCACAGGACAATCAGTTTAGTATCTCATACCTACAAAATATTAACGAAAATAGTATATAGAAGAATGGAACGTCAAAATCAATGCGGGTAAGGAGGATATCAATTTGGTTTTAGGAAAAAAAATAGGGACAAGAGAAGCAATATTGAATTTTGCGGATAATTTTAGAAGGCAGGATAAGAAAATAACCGTCCTATGTTCAAAATTTTAGGTGCTAGAGCTCTTTCTTCTTCGTTTCCATCTTTTTCAGCACAAATTTGTTAATTTTTATTAAAAATACTGACATAAAAATGTAAAACATCTGTCATTTGCACAATTTGTTAATAATTTTCTATATTTTCAGACATTATAGTTGTTTAGACCTTATTTTCACTCCAATAGTCATAATAAAATGTTTATCTATATTATATTCAAAGTGCACATCAAAGAATCTACAATTGACAACATAGTTCAGTTGGTAACGAACAACAACAACGATGAAATACTAAATTAATAATATAAACTCAATCACTTGTTTTGAGATATCTTTAGTTATGTGTATATTTTCAATCAATCAAATAGAAATAAGTATATTAAAATTATACATGTCCACAGTTTGAACAGTTGGCCTTCACGTGGATGGAGCGCCAGAAGCTTGGTGGATCATACTCATCTCATCGAGCACAGTCGGAGAAACATGTAGTGGTCTGCAGCACAACACTCCATGCAGACACCATCATGGACTTTCTCAATGAATTCTATGCTCACCCTCTCCTACAGGTACAGTTCTCTTGGTTATAGTAAATAGTGGCAATTAAATTTTTTTTTATCACTAATAAAAAAAACTATTATTGGAGAAGATTTGTGAAATTCATGGAGATGTCTTCAAATTGTGCAGTCTACAACTGAGTTGCCATGTAATGAATTCTTTGCTGAACAAATTAAACTGCTATATTAATCTTTGTGTCTAAAAATATGTAAAGAGAAAGAATTAAAATTTTCTTCATTGTGATTAGTATAATATTACTATATCGGTACTAATGAAAACATGGAGAAACAATTTTACACATATTAAGGCTATATTTTTAGTCTTCATCTTCTACCTCAAATAAAATTATTGTACAAGCCCCACTACTTACCTTAACTACCACTCATGTATTTATAATCATGGAATTAATTTGAGCACTAATATTATCCTCAGAAAAAGTTGACCTAATTGATTCAGCATAACTTCTCCTTGGTTGGACCATATTTTTACTCTAAAATCTCTTAAACACTCAAATTATGATTTGAACTTCCTTTTTGTTTTACTGCAGCTTTCTTCCCTTCAATAAATGTATTATCAGTTGATAAATTAATCACTTATATATCACATACAATTAAATATTATTTATTTGAAATTTGCTTAAATTTAAAATAGAGCATTCTCAATCTTATTGAGTGATGCAAACTATTACAGTGAATGTACACTTCCAAATGTTGAAACAAATATTATTTCCAGGATTATTATGTGGTGTTGCTTTCACCCATGGAATTGGACACAACTATGAGAATGATCCTGCAAGTCCCCATATGGGCTCAACGAGTGATCTACATCCAAGGCTCTTGTCTAAAAGATGGAGATTTGGCTAGAGCACGTATGAATGAAGCTGAGGCCTGTTTTGTTCTTGCAGCACGTAATTATGCTGACAAAACAGCTGCAGTAAGTTTAATTATTATATGGATATTGTTGCAATTGTTCTTTGATTTCCTCATTATGCTTTTATTTTAATCTTTAAACACTGAAGATATTTTTCAACAATCTATCCTATATCATCCATATAAAGTGTAAATTTCCAAAACATTTAAAAGCTACCACTTTCAACAATAATTAACTTAGGGTATTTTAGATTAAGCAAAAATGCAGTTCAAAACAATCCACAAATACATCCAGATCAAGTCATAAGATATGAGTTTCTACATAAATATTTATTGTTTTTGATAAATTTGACCACCTGATGTGCTGGCATGATGCATACCCAGAATGTAATAATTACATCATAGTTGTCAGAGAGACAAGATCCTCAGCAGACAGAGAAAGGTAGACAGAGGTAGAAAACTGGAGAGACAGCTGTTCTGAATTGAACTGCCACGAGGATACAGATTGAATTTAGCAAAATTCTACACCTTGAACTTATGCCACAAACAATGTTTCTCATTTGAAAGTTTTCACAAGTTATAAGTTATACCTAGTTGCATAGTCAAACTAGATTTTGCTATTTTACTGTTGTAGTTTTGTTTTCAGTCAATTTACATTAAAATAACACTGTGTGAACCATAATAGAAATATATAATTTTGGTAAAGAGGAAAAGATTTTTTAATGAAGAGTTTGTAAAGGGGGTTTTCAAATATTTTGAATGTGAACAATATATAATTGGAAATTTTAAATTTTTTATATATTTATTTGACACAAATTCCTATTTGGGCCATGTACTACATAAATAACAACAATGTGGAATTTAGGGGAAATTAAATGTTGAAATAGCATCTGATTAGCTTTGGATGTTTTTATATATGAGACTTATCAGGGTTAATTACTGAGAGAGGGGTTCAACTACAGGTAGCTGAGATCTCACTTATTATCATTGAGCTGAAAAGATGAACCTGTTTTTGTTCTCTCGTTTCAGAACCTTTTCTTCCAGGTATCAGGGATGACTTATGGGAATTTCTTGTGGATTCAGAAGATTTTTGCACCATTGAGCATTAAGGAAAACTAGTCTTCAATCTTGGCAAAGATTTACATGTTGCAGCAGAGATATTGTAAATTATATGGCAGATTTGTGTTTACTTTCAATAAATTATCAACACTTCTACTTCGCTCCTCTCCTCACTTCCACTTCTTTCCAACTTCAAAAACACACTGACTGCATTTCTGCTCTGCCTACTTCAGCATCCAATGTGCACTAACTACTTCTCTCCTCTCCAGACATCCACTCCTTTACAAGTTCTAATCCACACTGACTTTTTTCACCTCTTTGTCACCTCCCAGTCAATCTCTCCTTCAACTTCTCTATTGAAAAATGCCACCCAACCTGACGTGTCTTCACCAATCGTAATTAATTTTTGATGATCGTGTGATCCACACTGAGGATAATTTCATGGGTCATAGTCCCCTGTTGGCCAAACATCCTTAATCTCCTGACCTAGTTTGCAGACATAAATTTTCACAACTAAAATGGTGCCCTTCTTATCCTGGAATTTCATCGTCTCCTTCAATTGTCTCCAAATATTCTCATTCAATTTTCAGAATTTAATTAATCCTAAAAGCCAAATTGAATTGGGAAGGGTTTTTGTGCACTACAAGTTTTATCATCTCAATGGCTGGCACCACCATCTTTTGCGGTGGATATGATAGACCCCAGGGTCTTTTGAAGTCAATGTTGACTCTAGCTGGGTGTAAGAAGTGCCATATATTAATCTTTGGACAAAAACTGTTTTGATATTGTGTCTTTTCAAGAGTCTATTGATATTCAGTCAGAAATATAATGGACAAACTGTGGGCTGCTAATGAATAGAGGATGAAACATCAGTGCCACTTATGGTTAAAACAACAATCTAAATCAACCATGGTGGAACATGTGCTCATCATGGTTCACAATATTGAGTTTCAGAAGACAAAGATACTGAACTCAGGAAGCTATTTTTGGGACAGTATTCTTATGGAAGTTGTGGCACTAAGAACTGTTCATGGCAGATTGATTAATAGGGACAATGAATTCCATCTTATCAAGGCTTGGAACATGTCCTTGGCCATGTTAGGAGGATTAATGCTCTGAATGACATTGCTTGAGATAAGGGCATATAGTTGCAGTCATCTGAAGAGGCAGCAGGGAGGGAATATGATTGAACCACCCCTATCACTTGAAAACCAGAGCCAATTGCATTATGGTACCACAGGCTACATAAGCAACCAAACTTGTGGAAAACAAACCCAGTTGGAATCCCAAGAAGTCTTCATTCAACAGCAACACTGGGAACTACCTTGAAGGGGATTTTTTTCTTTGATAAGTGTCATAATCAATGGCGGCTTATAAATTTTTTAAGTTACGTACACCATCATGCCTCGCAATAATTTTTACATGACAATTATGAAAGATCTTAATAGTACTACTACAGTTATAATGCTACAAATACTTTGTAGCTCATAATATGCTATATTTCTCGTCCAATATATAGAACTTGTAATAGTTTTTAAAAGCAGAAGATTTTTAAACCAACCTGTCACACATTAGTAACACAATAGCATTTTTCCTTTGTATATATTTTAATTTATTTTAGTAATAAAACGCACATGATGACAATATTTTATGAAGATCTGTATGAAAAAGTCTTTGAAATGCAGATGTTGAATGCTTTTTATCTTTAAAATAATCTTCAACTGTTATATTTTAATTACTATGCAAATTATATTACTACTAGTTTTGTTTTAAAAAGTTAAACTATTTTAAAATATGATTTATAATTACTAAATGGTTGGAATTTATTTGGATATCTATCTGTAGATTGCTCTTTTATGGCTTGTCTTAGTTCTGTTGCATCATGTTATGAGATAATGAAGCTCAAAGAAGGATTAGTTTATTAGGTTTTTCAAGTTTTGCAGGGAGGTTGAAGTGGTATACTCATGCACATTTGTCATTCCAGTCAGGAATCTTGTGCTACAATGAAGACAGAACAGGTGTGTTGCTTGAGTAGGAGGGTGTGTGCCGGAAGATGTGGAATTTAAAGACTTCAAAATTAAAGAAGAAATTCACTCTCTTAATATACTGTTATTATAAAGGTTCTTAAAATTATGGAACAAATAATTATTCCTATATTAATTAATGTGCATGTCATATATGCACTAGTCGCAACTGCTCTGAGTACTTCACATTTTCCTATTAATCTAGCAGTAACTTATAAATTTCTGTACGTCATAATTTAAAAGTGCTTTATATCATGTTGTTACAAAATTATGTATTTATTTCAGGATGAGCACACAATTCTACGGTCATGGGCTGTAAAAGATTTTGCACCAAATGTGCCTCAGTATGTTCAGATTTTTCGACCAGAAAATAAACTTCATGTCAAGTTTGCTGAGCATGTTGTCTGTGAAGATGAATTTAAGTATGCCTTACTGGCCAATAATTGTACATGTCCTGGAGCATCTACCCTTGTTACCTTACTTCTCCACACATCACGAGGACAGTAAGTTAATTTATCACATTTCTCTCATTTTTTCTTAAAAATTCTACTGAAACAACATTAAATATTTTTATCTTACAAATTTGTAGTCATGAGATTAATATTATATTATGATTACAAAAGTAAGATAGCATGGACAATGGAGCCAGAAGCTTATTTTTTTACTGAAGTAATTTTGGCCAAATATCTGATTGCTTGGTGCTGCCTAGAAGTTTTCTGGTCAATGCTGTTCTTGATCTCTGAATTATACTTAATACTTAATGGGCATGAATAATAATATTTTTTGTCATTAATAGGTTAAGTCCTGTAATGCACATGTGATAGAACTTCTCTTCATGAAGAACACTTTCAGATGCTAAACAAAAATAGGGCTTTATTATCCACCGTTTCATAGTTGTCATATTAAAGTTGGAGAGTCCTATCTAAAAGGCCCTGTAAAAGTGTGAATTTGATTGCATATTAAGGAAAGCTTTTTGGGACTGCTTTTTTAAATTATATTTTCCACGAAACCCTTCAGTCTTTGATTGTATGTAGAATGATTGTAATAAAAGTTAGATTATTAAGGACTTAAAGTAACTGTTATAGAGATTACTTAAATAATGTTAGGGTATATATTTATTAGTTAAGTGTAACCTTGAAGCAATTTGTTATAATGAATATATAAAGCATTTATGAAATATATATATATACTCAACATCATACAAATAATCTGTACGTGTCTATCATTGGTGTCATCAATACATTAATTAATTAACATTGATTCAGGGAAGGACAAACGTCACAAGAAGAATGGCACAGACTCTATGGAAAATGCTCGGGAAATGAAATCTATCATATTGTACTTGGAGATAGCCGCTTCTTTGGAGAGTATGAAGGCAAGAGCTTCACATATGCCAGTTTTCATTCACATAGGAAGTAAGTAAATATTCATAATTTTTAATTTAATTAACCTAATAAACATGCATCTAATAAATTTAAAAAATGAAAAAAATAAAATACAACAGAAGGGTAAGTAAATAATGTTTAATAATTAGTTTCACCTTTATTAAAATATTTTAATCCAAGACATAAAATAGTTCATTAATATTAATAAATTATACCCAGTTGCATAGTTTAAATAAAATGACATTTAATATATTTAATAAAAAGTAATGCTTTTTTATCATAATATAAAACAAATTAATATTTTCCCGAGTAGCCTAAAGTCTTTATTACAATACTAATAATACATACTGTATATAATTCATTTGGATATATAGAAACACAGTGCATGTTGCTTCAATCCTGGTAGTACCTATTAGTCATATATCTGTGAACCTAAGGTAAGTCACCTACTTCATATATATAGAAAGTAGGTGGCCTACCTGAGGTTCACAAATGGCAGGCACCTTGTAAGGTATGGTGTTCTTTAAATTTTTAGAGGCATCAGAAAGTTAAGAAGACATTTCCAGTGATCAGCTAGCCGACAATCACTGGAAATGTCTTCCTAACTTTCTGATGACAGAGGTGGTGCCTCCAAAAATTGAAAAAACTCCAAACCTTACAAGGTGAACCTTAGGTAAGTCACCTACTTTCTATCTCTCTTTCCTGTAATGTTTGAAATGTGGTGTGGTCATATGCATTGGATATTTGGATAGTAAGTAACGATACAAAATGAGGGAGAAAGGTAGGAAATTTCCTTATAAGTCATATGTTCTGAGAAAGGCATATGTTAAGCACAGAGAGGAATGGAAGAAGAAAGAAAGACTGAAAATATTCTGTACCGCAAAGACTCGCACCCGGACCATAACAAAACCTCTGCTCCAGCCGGATAGTGCCTTTAATCATTTAGGCTACGATCACCGACAGCGAATATTGTCAGTCTTGTGGTTGTAGTCATATGAATTGAGTTGGTATGGATAGAGAACAGGGATAGAAGAGTTTATAAATGTGCCTTTCTCTGAGCATGACTCAAAGTTAATTTCCTACCTTTCTTCCTGATTTCTTATCATGCACTGAATTTAATTCTTCTAAAACTCAAGATTCTCCTTCCAGAAGACTTTATTCTTATGTATCATGTTTTGTTGTGGTCAATTTTACATGATTTGCTGACTTTGTTATTCTCTGCATCACTTGTATTTTCATGGGATGTTGCCGCTGTCTCTTTTAAATGCCTACTACCTTAAACAATACTGGTGGGCATGTAGGCCCAACCTCAAAACAATGTACACCACCACCAGAGCCACATTATTTTCTTTACATTTAAACTACAAAAGGGATCAATTTCGCTACAATAATGAGATGTATCATTCTAAATTTGTGAAATTTTTCTTCTTCTAATACATATAGTTCATAAACTTTTAATAATGAAACAAACAAAATAGCATCATCCTAGTTATAACACTTTCACTTCAAAGTTCAAATGATGATTATATATTGGTGGCACCTAATTTGTATTTGTGTTTTTTGCTACCAACAGAGTCAATATTTGAAATATCTGAATTCTGTTTCTTTTAACTCATAATGTAGCCAGGTTACCTATTAAAATATGTTATAAATAATCTTAAGAAAATAATGAATTAAATAAGACATGTCATTCAAATTTCATTGATCAATTACATGGAACCTAGACTTTTAACATTTATAAAATTGAATTTCTGGGCTTTTATCTAATGTTCACAGAAGCAAGAATAATTTTTAACATATTAACTTCCTCTTCTCTAGGTATGGAGTTGCATTAGTAGGGGTGCGCCCATCAGAACTTCCTGAATTTTATGAAGACACAATACTGTTAAATCCAGGTCCAAGGCATATAATGAAAAAAAGTGACACATGCTATTATATGAGCATATCTAAAGAGGAAAATTCAGCATTTATTCTTGGAAATCAGCAAAACAATTTAGCTGGGGAAACAACTGCATCAGCTACTGAAGATAAAGATAATAGTAAGGAGAAATCTGGAGATGGGCAGCTGCATTCGAAACCTGATGGTACCAACCTCCAAGTCCAGATCCCCAACTCCATTTGCCTGAGTGAGTGTTTGCATGGCTTCTCTGGTTCTGCACAAAAATTTAAATATTTATCAATTGTTTATGTGTATAGCTTTTTAAAACGAATCTGAATTCAAAAGTTAAAAATTACTTCACAAAATTTATTACACTGAAGAAGAGTAGTTTATACTGCCCTGTGGTTTATTCTAATTCCTCATAATATTGTACAATTATGACAGATAAATTCTTTTATAGACTGAAATATGTATAAAAGTACTTTTAAAAAATTCTTCTACTCTTCAGTTTTAGAGCACCATGATTTATCAACATGTAAATATTCTAACCATACTCAATATTTTGGTATAAATCACAAACTCTTGAATCACTACAATTTACTTAAATGTTATAAGTAGTCCTCATTATATTATATATGCTGACTTGCGGTGGTGTAGTGCTGAGCATAAATGTCTCACATCACAGAGGCCCCAGATTCAAATGCTGGCATGAACATGGATGTTTGTGCTTGTCAAGGTCACAAAAACTGGTTTTAAGACACAGTGAGAATTGCTTCTTTCATCATTTATCACTTCAGAAAAAACTTAAATGTGTTCTGAATAATGACAATCTGCCATTGTCTCACTTATCAAACTTATAATTATATAAAGAAATTACATAATTTATTTCAGTATTAAAATTTTTGTCACTTCTACAGAAATTGAAACTATTACATATTTAAAATTGATCACACCCATACAATACAACTTTTTAACACTCATTATATGTCTATTAATAACTAAATAATGCTTCTTTATATTAAATATATCATAATCATGGGAACAAACTGATAGTATTTATTAAGTTACTGATCATAAATTAATATTACTTACTGCTCCATAGTTATAACTTTATTTTTTCTTATAATGGTATATGTTACTCAGTTGTATGATAACTGAGTGACGTAAGGTTTACAAGAATAGTTTTTAAGCACACAAATATAGAGATTTGAATTTCTGCTCATTTGCTATTGATAATATTAAAGTAATAGCTCATCTGGATTTATTATATTTGAAAAGATACTCGTTTTTATACATTCTTATTGTCCCATATTGAGAATGGTGACAGAAATTTTTAAATTCTGTATTGTTGTTAGAAAGATGAAAGCAGAATGTAGGAATTTAAAATTTCTTCTTTAAGGTATGTTTTATAAATATTTAATTTTTAATCACACATTTCTCTTTTGTATTGTTGAATTAATTCACATTTACAGATCCAATGTGCTGATTGTTATGCTTTACATCCCTTGACCATAAGTGTTATCCAAACTAAATGCTTTTTTTAAGTTGCTATTGTGTTCAAACAATTTTTGTGGCTGAAAAATTGAGCTTTATGCTGTTATTCAATGTCTCTTGTTAAGCACATTATTTTGGAGAATTATTTTCATTACTTGTATTTTAATTTTCTTAGTGTTTGTATAGTAGACTCAAAAAATATATTCTATACTAAGTTCATCTCTTTGTAAAAAGAGGAATGAACCATACCTTAGAATAATATTTTCTGAACAAGACCCTGGTAAAAGTATGCAGAATATATAAATTATGTATATGTATGTATATATATATATATATATATATATATATATATATATATATATAACAATTAATGAGGAAAGGAAAGAGAGATAGAAAATAGGTGACTTACCTGAGGTTCACCTAGTGAGGTTTGGAGTTCTTGAATTTTCGGAGACCCCCTTCATCAGAAAGTTGGGAAGACTTTTCAGTGATTGGCTAGCTGACGACTACCTCTTTCCTCATGTGGATCAGGGTGTTTGCCAGCTTTACACTCTAGGTAAGGCACCAACTTTCTATCCCTCTTTACTGTCCATTTGAACTATTTTAATTAACACTATTAGTAGGGGCATGAAAGAGAGACGGAAAGGTGTTTTAAAGTTTAGAGATGGCAGGCACCATTCTAGGTTTTAGGTGTTCTTCAAATTTTCAAAAGCCTATGGCATCTTCCTCAAAACAGAGCACTGTGACTTATGCCATTTTACCACTCATTGTTGGATTTTCTCACTTATCACTGTGTGGTCCACTGGCACAAAATATAGTTTACTGTCCTGAGAAAGGTTACATAAGTCTGTGAAAATTTTGCATATTCCTCTCCATTCAATATAGCAACACCGACTTATAATTTAAAGGAAGCCAGTCAAACTCTTTTTTTCTTTTCATAATAGTTGTTTTAATGTGGCATGTCAACTTTAGTAAATCAAGTAAAGATAATGTGACATTGTCAATGAATGAACTAATTTGGGGAGGAAGCAAGGATAGAGATCAGATAACTTATCGTCAATAAACAGATGGGAATGTGGAAAGTATTAACATGTCAAATTTATGTGGGGTTACACCCTCATCCTGCAGACAGTACAGAACTGAACATTATGAACATGTAATAAAAATAATTCTCCAAAATTACATTTTCCACAACATTCAGTCCTTTACTGTCCTGTGAATGGGGCCTTAGTTCTTAAAATTTGACGCATAATTGCGTTGAGGCCTGTTGACAACATCAATTTAGAGAAAGCCAGCCATCCTATATCCCTCTGACCAGATTAGTTAATGACATTGTCATCCTATTTTTCCTTATGCTTTTATTTGTATATGTGTATAGGATCAAATTGTATATGCTGAAGTACTAAAAAAAATTATAACTGAAATTTTTCTTGAACTCCAAGAAACAGTTGTATACCAGCAATATATTGATATAACACAATCACCTGAGAATTACTGCTAGTATGCAAAGGTAATTTCTGTAGGTCTGCATGTATCTTTGTTAATAACAATATAATTTTATGCCACAAATACCACTAGATGTAACAAAGAACTGCATTTTGAATGTTATACTACTCTATTAGAATTTTCAAAAATAAATTAATAGTTCTCACGGTATACGAATTAAACAATTTCAAGAGATGGCTCAATTGTGAATTTCTTATTTGATTATAACCTCAAAACAGCAGTTACAAATATTAACAACTTCATTTAATTTAAATGAAATTGTAAGACAAAGGAAAAATTTGTTCACGTTAGAAATTTGAGACAACTTGGTTACAAACTTTATATTTTATTTAATTAATTACCATTATATGTTATGCAGATGGTAAAATTGGGATAGTTAATTTACTGGTGAGTATTGATAATACTATAACTGTTGTAGTATTATTAATAGGTTACATAATTATTCTCATAAAAAGTTTCTCAGCAAACTCCATCATTTATCTCTCTCTTCTATTCACACACTTCCCTCTAATATTAATTTTACAAGACCCTCATGTCTTAAAATGTGGCCTATTTATCTATCCCTTCTTTTCGGCAGCATCCTCCATATTATTCATTATTCCCCTATTCTACTTAGAACTTCCTCGTTAGTAACTCTATCCACCCATCTAATTTTCAGCAACTTTCCTTTTCCTTTCAGCACCTCATACCATCCATGTTTCGCACTAAACCATAACAATGTCCTAAAAGGTTTTCTGTGACTTCTCCAAAGCATTTGACCATTCAATTCTATTAAAAAATGAAAGTACTATGGAATTACTAACACCTCAAAATCCTTATTCTCCTCCTATGTTACTAACAGAAAACAAATTAAACATTGAAGGACTCATATCCTAGTAAAACTTTCACTATGGCTGGGGACATATAAACCTACAGAAAATTCTATTCTGGGCCAGTTATTGGTTTTTTTTTAAATAGATTGTTTTTTTTACTGCTTCATTTCAAAAGTTTATTTACTGTAATTAGAGCTTTTACAAAGATGGTTTATAGTAATTGTTTATATTCTATTTCTGTCATAGAAGTGCATCTAAAATTATTTGAATGTAAGTGTCTTACATTTCAACATTAAAAAAATATGTTGCTTGTTTCACTAGTATCTATGACAAAACATTAAGTCATTAACTTACTCTAATTTAAAGAACACACAATATATTAAATATGATTATTAGATCAATAATAATTTGTCATTTTCTCGCCATAATATTATTATTCTAAGTGCCATATTATACACGTAGCAATTGATTTTCTTTTACAGCTACTTGTGGTGACAATACAGGATTTAATGATTCAAGACAGTGTCTTAAAGAGACAACTTCTACTTTAGCACCCGATGTTGCAAATACTGGAAATCATCTTGATGTTCCACGGCCTGGAGATAATCCTAATTTATTGAGCCCTGAAATATTAAACCAAAGACGAGGTATTTAAGTTATTTAATCTTTCTTTTCTTATTAAAAATTTTGAAACCAGTAAGATCATTCAAATAGATTATCAAATAGTACTTACACATAAATGTATCTTACAGTTCTTTGCAATAACTTGATCATTAAAGATAAATATAAAAATTATTGAAGAAATTTGATTAATACTTTCACATGTTGGAAAAATATCAGGAAAAGTAAAAACTTCTTTGGTTACTTCCCAATGATCTTTAATAGTGTTAAATAACTTTTCTAAATTAATTATTCTCCAATTACTAATATATTATAAGTTTATGAATATAATTGATAAATTGTAATTAAATATGCAAATGTGTTTGTATTTAAAACATGTATCATTCAAGATAAAAAGTTAGTTCTACAGTAAAAACATGAATTTCAGGCAGTCGGCGCCCTAGTATACTTCCTGTACCTGATATGTTTACTAGTTCTTCATTGAACATTTCAACTGATCATCAGGATGAAGGTGATGAGAGTGAAGATGAAATGGATGATGATGTGCCTTGGCGATCACCAAGTGAGAAAATTGCGTAAGTATTATGTTAACATTTTATTTTTAATTTAAGCATTCATTAAATAGTTAAATAAGATTACTTCCAAAGTTTCTTGCAATCACTAATTTCAGTTACATGAAGAAAAAATTAATTTACGTAAGCCACATTTTTTAAAGATATGTATATTGTAAAGTACATTGTTTAGGCCAAAGCCCAAAGATTCATAATCAGGTGTATCCCTGGCCAATATTCAGTGTGCTGATGCAAGGCTGTCTAGTCATATTTTAAAAATAAATGATGAAAAGTGGTACAGTCACTTTGAAATGGTCTTACAGCAACTTTATTGTCTCTTTCATTTGTACACATTGAACCATTACAATTCCATGAAACACAGTTTAATTATAGCTCTTCTTCTTCTTCTTCTATGGCTCCATAGCCCAATATTGAACCTTGTCCTACAATATTAGTTTCCTGTATGACAATTTCTCAGATCCATTATCTGTTATATGTCCTTCTCCACTGCATCTATCCATCTGTTCCTCAGTTTTCTGTCAGTCTTTTACCTCCAATTTCATTGTACAATATTTTTAATGGTACCCATTCCTTTCCCATACATTGCACATGTTTAATTCATTGTATAGATCATATGTTTCCTTGTTACATCTGGATCTCCCACTGCCATTCTCATTTTTTGCTCTATATTCATCTTAATATCTTTCTTTTGAAAGTGTTAAGAGATTTCTCTTATTTCTTGTTGAGTGCCCAGCACTAGATCCCAAAGTATAGTATTTGTCTGATCATAGTTTTATATATTTTATTTTTTGTTATTATATATATATATATATTATATATATATAATTAATGGGGAAAGGACAGAGAGATAGAAAGAAGATGACTTACCTGAGGTTCATAGATGGTAGACACCTTGTGAGTTTTGGAGAACTTGAATTTTCGGAGGCACCGCCCCCTTCATCAGAAGGTTAGGAAGACATTTCCAGTGACTAGCCGATCACTGGAAATGTCTTCCTAACCTTCTGATGAAGGGGGCGGTGCCTCCGAAAATTCAAGTTCTCCAAAACTCACAAGGTGTCTACCATCTATGAACCTCAGGTAAGTCATCTTCTTTCTATCTCTCTGTCCTTTCCCCATTAATTGTTTTAAACATGACAATGTCATTTCCTATCTCATATTTATATATATATATATATATATATATATATATATAATATATATATATATATATATTTCTTTTAATTTGTTAGTTGTGAGAAATAGGATTTATTTGCTAAATATATCCTCCTACTGATTTCATGGCATACATCTCCATTTTTATAGAATTTAGAGCTCAGATATTTCAATGTATTGCTTATTTCAGTCAAATCTTCAACAATGGTTATCCTATAATTTTTACATTTATTGATTTATGTGTTTCTTCTGGTGTTTTTATTGTCTGTGATATTATTACAATACCATCAGCATTATGCCATTATTTGTGATGATTTATATGTGATGGTGTTGGTTGTATCTATTTTTGTCTAATTACATGTTCAATAACCAAATAAATAATATTAGAACCAATCGAATATCTTGTTTTAACCAGTGGTTGGTCTGAAAATATTTCATTAGTTGGTTTTGAATCTTAACTTGATTTGTTGTTTTTATTATAGTTAATTTAATTAGTCTTATCAATTTTCTAGGTATTTTGAATGTTTTGAGGATACACACTAATTTTTTATCTTATTATGCTATCACAGGTCTGCTTAAAGTTTATAAATAACATATTGATATCTATGTTATGTTTCTAGAAATTTTCAGTTATTTATCTCAGAGTAAATGTTTTCTGCTGTTGATCTTCTGGGCCTTAAACCTGTTTGATAATAATAACTACAGATATTTAAAAAAATAACACTTTTAAGTAATTTCTAAATATAATACATAACAAAATTTTATCATTGAAGTATTTACTAGGAGTGCCTCCATGTTTGCACTAAGATCATTCTTGACTTCAAGCTCTTTCATAATGGCAAAACTGTGTGGTGAGGTTTTCCAAAGTTCTATCCACCTTGTTTAATAATCTCCAGCAGAAAGAAAATATTCTTCATAAAGTGTTCCTATTATGAGGCACATTAGTATGAGATCCGTATTTTCTCTCTTATCTAATTCCTCCTTTAACTCATTCCAAGTATTCTTTAAGTTATTAAAATGTGTCATCATGTCCTCATTAGTAGGTTTATGATTAAAGTTTCAAGCATAAATCATAAGTTGTATCTTCATTGACACTTTCAAATAGTCTATGTAACTCTAACCACATACCTCTTGATTCTGTGTATGTACTCACATTCTCAAATATCGCTTCAGTCATATTATTTTCTATAATGGTGAGTGCATTGCTATCCAGCTTATCAAATTCAGCTACCTTTAGTTTATGTTCCTTCTCTTGGTCAAGGCTAAATTCTTCATTAACATGTTGACCGAAGACAATGACAACATGTTGTCATTATTGTGGTTATCATAGTGAAGTATAAATTATGACTGAGTCACCAAATAAACACACATCATCCATGTTGAAACAACATACTACTAGTGCTGCTATCTTTAATACTGATGGAACACTATATTCAACAATAGACTAAGAATATATACAACACGCCATTATCTTTAACAAAAGTATAAGAGTTCAATAATATTTGGGTCTCACAATTTGAATGGCAATTGACCAACTCTTAGTTTATGAACTCTTGCATGATAAACTGGTGGCGTTGGTGGAGGCACTGGAGGAGTAAGCACAGATGCATCAGGAGACTCAAGGTGGAGTTCATAATCTTCATATGCATCTTGTATTGGAGGTGATGTAGCATCAGGCCATAGATGAATTCTATTGTGATGTAGTTCATGGCATCTCTCATTTACAACCAGTAGAATGTCTGAGACAATGGCACACTTTCATTCTCTGCCTATCCAATAATGGACTTTCTCTCCTTGTTGGAACTGACTAAGAGACTTAGTATGGGTATTTGCGTACTTCATTACATTTTCATCGCTTTTCCAGAGAACAGTGTTCTTTCTTCATTTGATATGATGGTTGTTCATGCAATTGTGGTAATTCTGTATAAAGGTGTCATCCAATGAATAACCTAGTTGGACTTAACCCATCAACTGTTGGTGTATCTCTTGTGTCCATCGAAACTATTTCGAGGTTTCCTCCTGATTTCAATGTCTTTATCAACAATGTTTTTTATTGTGGGAACAGTTCTTTCAGCTTGTCCATTGGATCTTGCATTCAGCGGTGCTATGGGGTTGTGACATAAACCTTTCTGATGCATGTAGTTTTTTAGTACATAGGAATCAAATTGAGAACCATTGTCGGTGACAAGTTCTTTGGGGATACCAATTCTCGTGAATATTTTATCAAAAACAGTAATAACATCACTAGATGTTGTAGTTTTCATAGCTATCACTTCAGGGTACTTTGAAAAGTAGTCGATATACAGGAGATCATGTTTATCATGTACGTTAAAGAAATCTACATTTGTTTTATTTGGTCGCCTTGGTACTGGTCTCCAATGATTGGTTCATGCGATATGCTGATTGATGTTGTTGACATAAATCACAGTGCTTGACAATATTTTCAATATCAACAATTAGGCCTGGCCAGTGAACTACTGACCTAGCACATGACTTCATTGAGTTGATTCTACGATATGACACGTGTAAAACATCCAGTATATGGTGTCTATTGGCTAATGGTATTACTATTCATTGACCACAGCAGAATAATCCTGATGAGATGTATAATTCTGTTTGAAATGGCCACTAAGAATACAAACTGCAAGGCAATCATTTCCTTGATGCTGGAAAACCCTTTTGGATGAACTGCATTATCTGACTTAAGTCGTTATCAGCAGCAGTTGCTTCTTGAAGCTTTATAAGCCTCAAGTCAGACATTGTTCATATCATACAAACTTGTAATGTGTATAACTTGTGGATCATCGATGATAGGTAAAGGTGCTCGAGATAACATCTTGGGAATTGTTAGCTGCTTCCCTGGAACATCATGAAGTGTGAAGTCATATCGAAGCAGTCTTAGTTGTAAGTGTTGCAATCTCGGTGAGATCCCCTGTAGCCAGCAAAGGCTTGTGGTCTGTCTTGATTGTGAAATGTTGGCCATTGACTGTCCTTGCTGGTGGAGTACAGATCCAAAATCAAAACTGCTAGCATCTGCAGAAATAGTTATATTTTCCTTTTGATCAAATAATTGAAGAACAGGTGAAGTTGTAACAAGTTCTTTGAGTTAATTGAAAATTAAGTCAGACTGACTATCCCAAATCCATGTTGTGTTATTGAGTGTTAATTGATGTAGTGACTGTGCTATGATAGACAGGTTTGGCAAGAATTTCTGTAAGTACGTAATCATACTCAGAAAACGAATTAGTTGTCCCATGTCCATAGGAGGTGGCATGTCCATAATGGCTTCTATTTTAGCTGGATCAGGGCTAATTAACTTGGTTGTTGTGTTAAGTCAGTGACCTAAATACTTGAATGATGTCTGAGCTATTTGAATTTTCTGCGGATGGAGTTTTAAAATATTGCGACGTGATGTTTCTAAAACTTGTTGCAGTTGTTTATTATGGTCATTATTTGGTAATTTACCTTTCCCTTTGATCGTAATGTCATCAAAATATGGATGAACTGACAGTAGATCCGCAAAGACTGTGTCCATGGCTTGCTGAAAAATTTCAGGTGCTGACTTCAAACCATATGGGTAGACCACGAAGCAAAATCATCTCCACAGTGTAGCGAAAGTGCAGAGGAATGATGATTTTGTTGACTGCTCCATCTGCCATAAAGCTTTGGGAGTATCAAGTAGTGTGACTAACTCAACATCAGCCATATCAGCAGTAAGCTCGTCAAATGTAGGTGGCTGATAGTGTTGACGAACAATTGCGTCGTTCAAGTAGACAGGATCAAGGTATAAATGCAACTGACCATTTGGCTTATTAACAATGATAATCGGGTTCACCCAGTCAGTTGGCTCAGCCACTTTACAGATGATCTGTTCTGCTTCTATTCTGGAAAGCTCGACTTTTTCTTTAGGTATTAAAGCGACTGGGATGTGACATGCAGGTAACACTCGACCACTGAACACATCAGAATATTATCTAAGAATTGCTTTAACATCAGTTCAAATTTTAGCAATTTGTTTGTCATGGTCAGTTTCTGTAACCGTGTTTACAGATGGAGTTATTCATTGAATAAACCTAAACTTAAGACATGCAAACTCAGAAAGTATTGCATGACAATGATTAACGATAATGAAAAGAAGTTCATGCATTATGTCATTTAAGTTACACTTAAGTCTTGTTTCTCCCAAAACTTGTAGCAGATGACCGGTATAACTCATTAATGACATTTTGGATTGATTGAGATTGGTGTGCAGAATTCTGTTGAAATCACTTGTGGTAGCATATTGACCTTGGCTCTGGTATCCAGCTTGAATACTACTGGTATCCCATTAATGTAGAGGGTTTCAAACATAACAGACTTTGGTGATGCAGTAAATGGCAGATTGTCAGCATAGAGCGGTTGAGGAAAATAGAGTTTCCTGCAGCAATTGGCTCTTCAGACAAAATTAAGCTTGTCTTCCTAGAATTTCACTTTTTTAAACAAACACTCTCGTAGTGATTTTGCCCTTTGTAGAAGTGACATTGTCGTCAAAATTCTGGGCAGGGCATGCAGTGTGTGGTGCGATCCACAGTTGTTGCAGTTGAAAGACTTCATTGAACTCGCTGAATTTGGTGACTGTAGGTGTCCTAGCTCCGGTCATATGTATTTATGATTTTTGATCCATCTTCTGTGGTTTTAATCTCAGCTTTGTTTGGTTAAAACATACATTATTTACATTCTGGTTAGCCTTGGTAGACTCCATGCCTCTGGCGAACTGTGCTGCAATCTCGGCCATTACACATTCTTGAATCATCCTTTCAAGCGTGAGATTAGTGTAGGCATGATTAAGGCGTTGTCTTAGAGCTTCACTATGGTCTTTCATGCAACTGGTTAGGCCATGTTGCATGTCAAACTCACAGGTTTTAGCAATTATCTGTAGATCTTGTAGCCATTCCTCAAATTTCTCACCCTCACGTTGCTTGCGGGAGGTGAATTTGTATGCAGAGGGTGCTATGTTAGAGTATGGCAGGATTGCAGCAGTGAATTTGTCTTACACATTCTTCAATGTTTGTGCTGTTCCCTGTTGTGCAGGTTTTTTTTTGTTTTTGTTGTTTTGGGTTACCAGGCTACATGAGGGTGATCCTGAAACAGGCAACTCCCCTTTAATAGCATAGGAAGGGAATTGAAAAGGGGGGATGCAGAAGGTAGAGTAAGGTAGCCAATGGTTAACTAGGGCCCCTGGGCTATGGTTCATGTATCCTACCCAGTGTTTCACCTAAAGAGATGCAGGGAAAACCCGCATCTGGTAGGTCGGGCATTGGGTAGTATTCTCACGCCCTTCTGAATGACTGGAGATGAGTTTTTGTGAGATCGCAGCAATCCCTTCTCCATGTCTCCACCAGTTTTAGGAGGCAGTTGGCCAACTGATCCAATGGTATCAGCAGACAACTCTTGGCATATGCCCAAGGTCTTTGATCCCAGTACATATACCTCCTAAAATAGGTGAAGGTGTCTCGGCATGTGAGAACTTTGATAAAAAAAAAACAGAGAGAGAATGAGGCATTCCCAACATAATTAGGTGAGCCCCGCAGTACACTCTGGGGTGAAGCGCCTGTGAGAGAATCCCACAGGTCGACTTCCTGTTGTGCAGTTGGAAACTCAGAGTTCTTATACATACTTCTCATTGATGCACCTGCAATATAGAGGAATGTAACAATACACCCCTGCTCTGTGTATGTTGAATAGCCAGTAGATTCTTCATAGAAAGCATATTCTTCCATATAAGCTTTCCAATCTTCTGATAGATTAGCTGTCTTGTTAAATGGACACTGCTGCCTTAAAAATGATGGTAGCAATTGAGTGGTTATGTTGTCTGACATAGTTAACTACTAGTGCTGCTATCTTTAATACTGATGGAACACTACATTCAACAATATACTGAGAATGTACGCAACAGTCATGAGCTTTCCCTTCCCTGGTACAGGTGACAACACATTGTCATCACAGCCCTCTTTGTTTCTAATGCTCCTATACAACTCCAGCACTGAGAAACAGTCAATGTGTTAATTGCAGTAGGCCTCGTGTAATTCTAAAAGACCAAAGTTTAGATTCAGTCACTGTCCAACTATAAAACATCACACATCTCCCCCTTATATTTCTTCATTATCTTAATTTCTGTTTTATTTACTTTTTTATTAACAATTCACCCTTATCATCTGTAATGTCAATTCTTTTCTATAAAATTCTTCAATCTCTGTGTTCACATTCAACTTTTCACACTTATGTTGCATATTTGCCTTCATTACATACCAAGTTCCTGCAATTTATCATCAGTAATCAGCTATTAACATTTCCTCACATTTCATTTCTTACAATTCAATTTTTTCTTTCCAAAATCTCAAATCAAACTATTTGATTATCTAGTTTTCATCTAATTGAACTGTTAAATTGCCAAATGATCCATCAACTTTAGCATTTTATGTATCTAATCTTTTATTAAGTTGAAACATTATTATTAAATTTGTCATTTAAACCTGCAGAAATAGTAAATTTATTTTATTTCAGTTACATTTTTTCTCTATTATATATGCTTATTAGTATGACATATATCATGTTAGAGTATGAATTATGAAGAACATTATTCAGACATAATTGCTAGAATTTAATCATTTATAAAAATAACTTTCTTTATCATATTCATTCTTTAATGAGTATCTTGCTCCTACTTTGGATAAATCAGTTTATGAATTTATGAGTACAAGTTTGCACCTCTAGTATTTAGAAATATGTATATAGATCCATAAAACATCTCAAAGAGGGGTAGATATTTAATTCTGATACCATATTTATAAATAATTAAAGCATGAATTGTAAAGATAAATCAAATTTATGGAAATTAACTCATTTAATTAGTAGATGTGACAACAGGATACGTCAGTTTGTCTTTATGGTCATATAATTAATTTCTGTGTAAAAATACTACTCAACATATTTATAGAGCAGTATTATGTTAATTGTAAACAAATAGTAATTAGTCCAAATTAAATTTCAATGAAAAAAATTGAACTCATTAAAATGTAAAAATTAATTTATTCTAAATATTTTCATAAAAATTTTATCTCAGTAAATTGGGCTGTCATTCATTGATTTCACCAAAGTCAAATACATTTAATTATTAATATTTTAAATTACATAATTCTTGATTAAATATCCTTTGTATCTTAAAGGAAGTCTACAATTTGAATTTCTAGTTTAAGTTTATGTGTAATTACTGGTATGTGGAATTATTTTCCAAATAAATATTTATATTATATGTTTACATACACTCAGTAGTCTTGATAGATTTAAAAATGTAAGTATCATATAAAGTTGCAAAACAATATGGAATTAAACTAAAAATAAGTGATATTATATAAGTAATTCATTAATACTGATTAGTAGTTTCTTCATGAATTCAAATGAAACAGTTCATTACAACTGGAAGCTGTGACAATTTAGAATATTGAATAAATGAACAATAAAAGATAAACAGTGTATGTAATATAATTTATTTAATTAAGTTGCATGTTTCAGTCATTTATGTGGACCCTCATCAGGCAAATAAATTTCAAGATACTCTATTGAATTTATATTCCTGATAAACATGTTGTTTCATTAAATAAATTATATTTTTAGAAGCTGTCTGGGTTTTGTCTGTTCACTTAGTCACTTTAGACTATACAGACATAGGTAAAAATATCTGTTCAATTTAAGCTAATCATTAAAAAGTGTCTGTTTTTAGTTATATTTTAAGCACATATTTTCAATTTTTTTGTGCTTTGCATTTCATACTCAAGTGTTGAGTGCAAGTTTCAAAATATTTTATATCAAAAAGAAACTTTCTTCCAATGCTGCTTCTAATAAAATTTGTCTCAATGTAGAATAAAATGCATGAGAATTTTTTCGGCTAAACTCACCTTAACGTATAAGCATTGCAAAGCATGAACAATTTTCAAAGCATGCCTATTAAGCTTTTGAGTGTCACTTCCATTTAATACAGCAACTTTATAGCTTTTCTGCTGTCAATGGACTTGCTTTACTTAGCTTTTTTCATTCCTTGCTCAATCATCCTTTGTACTTCCAATATTGATGCTTGTACAGTATTTGGATTCTGTTATAATGTTTAATGATTTTTTTATAGTTGAACATAATTATGATATTTTTTTAATTATTAGAAGCATGTTTTTTCAACATTTCCTGTGTTACCTTTCTCTATGGCACAATATTTACTGTCTCTTCAGATATGACGTTACAGAAGGACCATTTGATGGACATTGCAAGTCGGCTTGGCTTGGTGAAAGTCGGTAAGTTAATAAATACCTTAAAAGTCGGTAGAGAGTTCTATATTGTGCTCAATATCTTTTCTGTCAAGGAAATATTTGTGTGTATAAATATTATGTAATTTATTTTACTAATAGCAAACACATTGGGTATTGTTTCCAGTAGTCTTTTGGAAACGCTTTATAACATATGATGAAGGCTTATTCATTAGAATACAACAAAATTATTTGACTATAAAGAACTTAACAAATGATAAAATAGCATCATATAATAGATTTTGAAAAATACATATTAAAGATTGTAAAGTTAAATATATTTTAATTATTATCATGTATAAATATTCAAGATTAAACATTTCCTGATTCAAAATGATAATTTAAAACAGCCTGTTCCTCAATTTTTATTACAAAGTTATTGGTGAAAGACTCTTTTTTATCTATATATAAACAGTCTCTGAATATTCACATCAATTACTGCTAAGTTTTCCTTAATCAAATTAATGCTATTGAGTGATAACAGTGAAATAACAAAGGGTGTTAGATTGAGAAGGGATATTTTGAAAAAAAAAAAGAGAGAGAGAGGAATTTACTTACAGTTAATAATATAAGTATGAATATTAGGAAGTCACTACTAAAATGTTTGAGTGGAGTGTGGCATTATACGGGTGTGAAATGTGAATGATAGGAGTTTCAGAAAGAAAATCAAAAGAATCTTTTGAAATGTGGTGCTATAGAAGAATGCTGAAAAAGAGATGGGTGAATAAAGTAACTAACCAGGAAGTTCTAAGCAGAATAAGAGAAGAGAGAACAATATGGAGGACTTTGACAAAGAGAAGTGATAGATTAATAGGCCACTTTTGAGGCACGATGGTCTTATAAAATTACCATAGAGGGAAGTGTGTGGAAAAAGAGCAGAAGAGGGAGGCAAGAGTGGAATATGCTGAGTGGATATGGGAGGATGTAGGATGTGGTAGTAATGTAGAAATGAAAAGAGTTGTGCAGAATAGGTTAGATGGAGGGTTGCATCAGACCAGAGCAAGGACTGATTAGTACAACAAGACAATGTTAATTGTCCAAAATTCAAGACCTGTCACTATAATTATTTTCCAAAACTTAGTAACATAACAATAAATTATACAGTCTGCTCATAAAATATTCATGTTTCTATTTTCATTCATATACTTTATTTTAAAGAAAAAGTCACAGCATCTCTTCACTATGGGCCACACAATGTCCACCAATGATTGGTGACTTGGCTTTTATCCACACCATGGCCCAGTACATTGGTCAACATGTATACACATGGTTTGACACTTCACACTTTGCTTGTGTATATTGGTCTACTTTGATGTGTGGAGTAAAATGCCCCCACAGCCAACTTACCCCAACTACATTTCCAACTTCAATCAATATCTGTCAATAAAAGCCAACCCCCAACCATATCGTGGTCATGGCCTATGGCCATGGTGTAGAGGGGTCATTAAATATTCACTACTTACCAATTTATCTACCAATTAAAAGTAAATTTACAATCAGCAACAGGCTAATTTCATTGCAAAACTTTAAGAAACTTATCACAGTTTCAAACACATCTAATCCATACAAAAACTTTTCTGTAAATTAATAATAGAAAGCGTTGTACAACTTTCTCTGTAGAATTAATACTACACACACAACTTTCAGATATATCTACCCTCTTAAAAATATATGCTATATTTCACAAGAGTAATAAGAAGGTTTGAACACATTCATAATTTATCCTCCATCTTTTCATACATTTATTGTTTTTATTGTTGTAAAATCCAGTGATCAACACATGGCCACCCAATGCATGCAAATAGTTGTAGATATATGGAACTTTGAAAATTCCACTAAAAATAATAGTAGACCAGTGCTTTAAATAATATAATAATTGGCATTTAAGATGTTTAAAAATGTTTCTACTCATTTTGCATTTAAATTGTTGCTAATATCTAGGAGCAACTAGTAATGTATAAGCTTTCATATTATTTGTAAGAGGCTTTCATTTCAATGTATTAAAGGAAAAATTTCAATGTATTTTAGCATAATACTTTCCAACATTTCAAAAGTAATAGATCAAAAATATAAAATTATGAAATAATATATTATTACTTTAATTGATAATTAATAATAGATTTTTAATTTTGCATATGCTATCATGACATCACATTTTGGATGAATACCATTCAATTTATAAATATTTCGCAAAATTTGGAGCTAAGGATAAGAAATAAATATTTAATTGTCTGTTTGTGTTGTAACCATTAATTCTCATGCTATTATTGATTAAGTCAAAATTTATACACCATAAAAATATTGAGTGAGAAAATGTATTTCTTTAAATTCAGTATTGAAACAAATAATTAGCTTTATTTATTGAGAATCTAAAAACTGACTACAGAACATTTAGGACTGAAATGACTGATTCATCATTTATCACATTATTTTGTTCTTCTTTCTCTATCTTCCAAAATTATGTTGAAATAATATTTCTACCTTCTAGTGCATTTTTGTCCATGCTGAATTTGACTATTCTCTTAATTGTGTGTAATTTTATGTTATGTATATAATGAACAAACTTATATCTGAAAACTGCATGAATTAGATTGTACAATTAAATACAATTTGCACCTTGTTAAATTATTGGTTTTAAGACAATGTGAATCGAATAAAGCATCAAGTATTGTGTCATGTACAGCGCTTGCACATTTGCTGTTGCTTAAATATTTTATTACAAATTATACTACAATCACTCTCTCCTCCCAATCCTGCAAGACAATGTATAAAAAATATAACTTATATTCAGCCCTTTAATCTATTAGGAGAAAATTCCTTAAGAGTATGGCCATAACCAAACAGTGATATTTAATTATCTCATTACAATATTGAGTATTGTATTTAACTCATGTTTATTCCAGGTAAGAATTAAATCTCTTGGACTTGACCATTGTTAATAATATTATTGTTTTAAAGCTATTGCCTTCCTGCATTTCTTTCTTTTAAATTGTCATTAACCTCACAAGTATACACTATTTCTCAAGGAGTATATATTTCTTAAGTTACAAAGTAAAATCTAAAATAATAATAATAATTGATTATCAAAGCTAATAATGAAATATATTTTCTGTGTATATTTTTAATATTTAGTGAAAAAAATATATAATTATAAAATTTAAATGGGATTTATTTAACAAATATTTTTGTGCTAAATTTTAGCATAATAAATGTTTCCTGTAGAAAGGATCATTAACACTGATAAAACAAAAAGTGTTATTTATGTCTTTACCTACAAAAAAAGTGTACAAATCAACTACATAGTCATATGGATATTGTTTATTATTTATCAAGTACACTTAAAATGTGACACATAGTCAATAATGAAATAAATATATATGTGTAATATAAAAATCCACCACAAGTACTTTCTTTAATAAATTATTTCTTAGTATTGATTTAAAAACTTTTCTGCTCATGAGCCCAAGTGTGCTAAGATTTCTGATTGGCTAAATTAAAGTTGGCTAATCTTCTGTGCTGTAAGAATCACTGCCTCACATCACAGAGGTCCTGGGTTTGAATCTTAACAAGGGAAGTTTGTGTTTGTCACAGTCAGGAAACCTGAGGATAAGACTGAAGGAGAATTTCAACTCTGACCACATACCATTCCACAAAATCTAAAATGTGTTATTAAGATGACAGTTTGGCAATTGTTGCGGTAGACTGCAGCTCAAAATGAGCTATATCACCACAGAGAAGGAAAGAAAAATTGAACTAAATCTAATTAACCTCTTCTGAGTTGTGTAGGAGGTCAAGTCAGCATGCCACATGCATTTCTGCACATGTTTATTCAAAATATTTTATTCTCTACTTGATCTAATTACTCAAACCAGGGGTTGGTAACACCTGTCCCAAGTTTCATGGAGTCAGCAGTCTTCTTCAGGTGCAGTGGTTGCTGATTGTATCTGTCAGAATGTCTTCCTCCTTCATCTACTTTCTGCATTAAATCTTCTTTATTCTTCAAATAATTCTTTATTGACTTAAGTGCAGGGATCACCAAACACTATGCCTAGACTCAATTAATTGAACCCAAATCTCATGTTGGTAGCCAGGTAAAGATTATTTAGTGAAATATCTAGCTCATCTTCCATTCCAACAAAGGTGAATTGTTACACATGTACACTATGACATGCAATAAAGAAAATTGAATAAGATTTTTACAATCTACATTAATGGCTCTCATAGGTGTACTCATAAATATATGCATGAAATAATTTATAGCAATTATTTTATTAAGATCCTATATATTTTATGAAGATACTATATCATTTATATCAAATTGTGAATAAACAACAAAAATAGACAAGTTAGATAAGTTGCTGTTCTTGTTGCTTCTTCTCAATTCTCTATGCAAATAATTTATTTTTACCAACATCAGTTGTATTTATTCATTCTATAATGTCATTAATATTCTTATAATATAATGAGATCAATGGTATTTATATTACTGAATATTGTTGTAATATATCAGTGACTAATTAACTCAGCGGGCCACTTTCATCGGACACTGCTATCATTAAAAAAGAAGGACATTATTCTGAGTAGGAGAGTAAGTTAAGTGTTGCTCTAGGACATTCACACTATAGCAAACAGAAGTGCTTCACTTATAAAATAAATGCCATCTACATAGAAGGAGTTAATTGCTCCAGACCCAAACAATAATTGTGATAGATAAAGGAAACTAGATGTCAACCACCTAGAGATTCTCATCCAAGCTGAAAGCTGCATATTTTATAGGTAATGTTCTCAAGGGATTATGTCCCTAAAATTTCAATGTACTTTAGCATAATACTTTCCAACATTTCAAAAGTAATAGGAGGTCTCTGCAGTATTGTCAATAATTCACTTGTGCAAACAACAGTTGTTCACCTATAACATTGATAAGTTAGGATACAATACTGAAATAAGATTATTGATAAGGAAAATTAGCTCTCTTCACTGGTGTATGCTAAATTTATTGGATGATGTTATTAACACTTGGTTAGTTGTGGCAGGTCCTGGGGACCTATGCTACTTAATTTAATTATCTCTGCTACAGAGATGTATTCAGCTAATGTACAGGGATGAACTTTCATGACATTGCAGAGGAATGTGTTTACAATGCTTTGCCGAGGCCAAACCAAAAGCAACCTTAGTTTCTTGGAAAATGACGTATCTTCACTTGAGGAGACCTAATGTGACCAAGCCTGTCCGTATTTTCCTCATCCTAGCACAGTAGTGTGGAGACAAAATATAATTGCTTATTGTAAAAACCCTTGTCAATTATTCAGTTTTAATGCCAAATAAATCTATTTCGATACTTAATTATGTACTTTCACGTGTAGATATTATATTTGTGGCATTTTATGGCAACCTTCTGTTTCTCTGTTTATATTCAACTGTGGAAAATTAGTAAAAATGTATTCAACTTGAATAATCCTCTAAATGTAGATAAAATTTGTCATGGATGTTGTAGATAAATTACTCACTACTTATAATACAATGTTTATTAACAAGATGGTGATCATGGTACATTTATATCATTTATTGAACATGGCTAGAATAAATTTGAGAGTTATACATATTGGAAATGGCTCAGAGTATTCTACAAGAAGAAACCTAGTGAAAAAGTTAGCTATGGAAATGTTAATTTTTCAACTTCAAAGACGTTCATAAAACAATAGTTTAACAAGCTTCTTAAAAATCCTTTTGGAATAGTATAGCCCAGTCCCACCACCAAGAAGAAACTTTCCAAATACCAAAAAGTGAAAGAAAGTACTGTGGGCTACGTTAGAAGGAAAGTAAAGAAAAGTGTAAAACACAATATTTTTGTAAAAGTTTTATGTGTTTGCATAAATGCCAAGAATGTCATGTCAAATATTCAGGAAACATTGAAACATTGTCATTGATGTATTTACTTTACAAAGAATGTAATTATTTAGATTATGATATCATATATACAAGTATAATTTATGAGCATTTCATTTTGAATTTTTACAAATTATAATACATTAAAATCAATAAAAATTAATCATTTAAACAATAACTACCTGTACTTTCATCATCATCAGTTGGCTCCACAGTCGAAGCAGGACCTTCACCTCCTTCATCTTGACCTTTCCAAGGATACTTCCTTCCATCTTTGTATCTTCACAATTCATAAGTCTGCCTGTACAGCGTACCACCACCTCGCCCTCAGTCTTCCCCTTGTTTTTACTCCATTCACTTTAACCTGCTTAACTTTTCTCTCTTCCCTCATTCTATTGGCATGTCTCAACCATCCTACTATACATATTCTTATATATGCAACAATGTCCATGTCTTGATACATTTCTTTCAGTTAATCATTGTATCTTATTCTCCATTGTCCATCTATATTAATACTTCCATTTAGCCTTCTTAGTATTTTTCTTTCAAATATGCTCAGTCTTTCACACACATGCTGAGTAAGTGTCCATGATTCCACCCCATACACTGTTATAGGTATTATTAGTGTCTTATGCAGTCTTATTTTTGCTTTCCTGGGACAATTTGATATTTTAGGAGAGGAAGGAGGACATAGTAGGCTCTATTGGCATTTGTTATTCTCCTTTCTATTTCTATTTCATTCTTTGATGTTAACAAACTCCCCAAATGAATCAATTCTTTTACAATTTTAAAATTGTATTGACCCATACTTATTGTTTCTGCTTTTCCTCATTCCCTCTTTGCCACTACCATAAACTGAGTTTTATTTTCATTAATCTTCATTCACAATTCAGATGCATACTTTTATATTCTTAAGAAGCTTTCCTTCACATCATTCATTGACCTTCTTGATATCACTATATCATCTGCATATGCCAAGACTTGGTATGTTCTATATAACATTCCTCACAGGTCCAGGTTGGCTTTTCATATCACCATCTCCATTGCTGTGTTAAACAATAGTGGTGATATACTGTCTCCTTGTCTAAAGCCTGTTTCCAATTATATTTCCTCTGAGATATTCATGCCTTGCCTGCACATTTAGGTTTGCTATTTTACTCAGCTCTACTAACTTTTTGGGTATTCCCATTTTATGCAAATCATCCCATAGTGTTTCCTTCCAAATACAATCATAAGCTGCTGTGAAGTCAATGAATAAATGAATTGATAATTTTACCGAGGGAAATCACCATAAAAAGAGTTTCAATTTAAAACAACTGTCCATTTATACAAGTAATAAGATTAACAAAATCTCTCAGGGTATGTTCATACATATAAGTTTAACATTCATTCTCTGCCACACCTCACAATGAACTAACAAATCACTAATCTGGTATGGTGTCTCACTACCACTTACAGTTGCGACTTCTCACAAACCCCCTACATCTTTACTCCATCATGGCTTACCATTAACTTCCTAGTTTTTGCACTCTTACACTGTTACTTGCTTGTAACATTGCACATCTTTGTCAGAATGTCTCTAAAGAATTACCCAACAAAACAGTCTCAAGCGGCTAGACTGCTATAAAGGATTATTCCATAAATTCATGTTATGAAAACTAACTGATCACTGGAAATGCCTTCCTAACATTCTGATGAAGGGGGCGGTCCTTTGAAAATAGAGAACCGCAAATCCTACATGGTGCCTGCCATCTGTGGACCCAGGTAAGTCACCAACTTTCTATCTCTCCTTCCTGTCCATATTAATTGTTTTAATTAACCTGACAGTGTAATTTCTTGATGCATATATATATGATAATTGGATAGAAAGAAAAATAGAAATATTTGGGAGAAAGGCAGGAAATTCGCTCTTTGAACCATATGTACGGCATATGTTAAGCATAGAAGGGAATGGAAGAAGGAAGAAAGACTGAAAATATTCGATGTGGCCAGGACTTAAACCTGGGTACATGAAATCAGCAGTGTAACCGCCACTAGAGCCGGGGCGTGCGTCTTACCATCTCCGCCACCACATCGAGTACGACCAACTGAACATTGTCAGTCTATATATTAGGTTTTCAAGTTAGGATAGATAGAGAAGATGGATGGAAGAATTAGGAGCATCCGTTAAGGATGTCAATATAATTAATTAATATGTATGTAAAAGAGATAGATTTAGTTATTGGCTAAATTAAAATTGAGGACTGTAAGAGCCAGCCTCCTCCATATGGAGGATACTGAGTCCATCATCATATAAATTTAATATAATATTTATATTTTAAGATAATACAATAGGTCAAGTCTATGTACTGGTAATAAATATGATGTTTTCATGAAATTAATTCACAGTTTTTCTTTTGTTTTTCAGAATTGTTAAAGGATTTCCTCCTGTTTCTCCATATATAGGAGTGAGTCCAACACTGTGCTATTTACTGAAGGAAAAAAAACCATTATGCTGTCTTCAGTTAGCTCAGGTATGAAATTTACTACGCCTAGTAACTGAGGCACTTATGAGCATATATAAGTTAAACAAAGCAAATTATTACATTTGAGCATGTGACGAACCACCTGCAAATATGAATTCTCACAGCAACAGAGATAATATAGTGCCTGGACATTGATCTCAGCTAATAACTAACTGAGGGTAATATCAAAGAATGCAATTGAACCTTTAAGTTTCTGAAAAAGGGGTGCTGGGTAATAGGTCAATACTATTACCCCTCCAAAACAAAATACTGACAGACAGTACGATATGAAAGCCTTTTTGGACATGTAGAGACTTCGACTCTAGGGTTGTATAAAGCAAACATTGTCAAACATGTTACAAAGAGTTCAACTCAATGTTTTGAAATTAATTGTAAATTCTTTATGGTACATAGTCATCAGGCACCACACAATGACCTGAAGGCAAAAATTACTCAACTTTAAACTAAATAGGTCAAAATACTTTTTTGAACATTGAAAAGTGAAATGTTATAAGAAATGAGAAGCATGAATTATGTTTCTCTAACATGTGTGTTATACAAATGTATTCAATAGATTTTATCAACTCAAATAATAATAATAAAATGTGATAATAGATTAACTGTCAAATATTTATTATAAAATGTTTAGAAGAAAACATTTGCAGTAGTGATATTTCCTCTTGATAACAATATGTAACATTTTCCACTGTGAGTTTGTGTTAATAGTTTATTTAAAAATTTTATATCTTTGCAGGTTTGTGAGCACTGTAGTTATCGTAATGCAAAAGAATATCAGTGGCAGAATAAAACAATAATTTTAGCTGCTGATTATGCTTCCAATGGCATTTACAATTTCATTATACCATTAAGAGCACATTTTCGTTCTAAAACATCCCTCAATCCAATAATTCTTTTACTTGAGAGACGGCCTGATATTGCTTTTCTGGATTCAATTTCTTATTTTCCATTAGTTTACTGGATGCTAGGCTCTATAGACTGGTGAGTATATTTTAGTGTAGGAAGACTGATTTATTCTAACATCTAAAATTAACTTTTTTCAAATTAGACATAATTTGAATTGAATAACACAATTTGAAGAATTGGTATACTAAAAATGCTAAATATTTATTATTTTACTTACTATTTACCAGAATAGATAACTATATCTTATATTAAAGCATTTTTGGCTCAGTCAAATATATTCCATTATTAAATTATATAATAATCTCAAAATAAATTGTATCAGCCTCTTTGTCAGTTTTTTTTATAATTTAAATATTAAATATTACAATGGTTTGTCTCTCATTTGAGACTTCTTCAGGTAAAAAATTAGCTGTACATGGAACCTCCCTCCATGCCTCCTTCAGCCATTTCAGCATTGGGCTGAAGAAGTCTCAAATGAGAGACAAACCATTGTAATATTTAAATTATAAAAAAACTGATGAAGAGGCTGATTAACTCATTTATTGTATATTTTTCAGTTAACTATTCAATAAATTTGTATCATTTTGTTTAAATTCAGGCCTCAGTTAGCTTATATGTATATTAAAATACAAATATATTCAAGAAACTAACTTAACCAATATAATATTTTTCAAGATAAGGCAGTTATCTGTATAAGACTGTATTATAAGAGTAGGAAGTTAATGTTACAATAACATCTCAGATATGTTGCCAAATATAATCTTCCTAAATAGGCATAATACAGCTTGTACCCAATTTAACTCTGAGTAACTTACATTGCTCTTTATTTTCTGAATGATAATAAAATTTATATGCACTAATAAAAAGTATGTGGGAGCCATTTTTCATAAACATGTAGGTTCTTGAGCATCATATCAAATCTTCCTCCCCTCTGACCAAGAATAGATGTGAGATAAAAACTATACATAACATATGTGGTATATTGTAGTTTGCAAATAATGACACTAATATCAAAAATAAATGTATTTTCTATTTTTAGTAAGGCATTTTAATTGATTTATTTATTAATATATTTGCAAAATTTTCATAGGATTTGGTGTATTTTACTGCAATTTTAAAATATTTTCAGTCTCGATGACCTTCTACGTGCAGGGATTACATTAGCAGAAAATGTTGTGGTTGTGAATAAAGAAATGTCAAATTCAGCAGAAGAGGATACACTGGCAGATTGTAATACAATAGTTGCAGTCCAGACTATGTTCAAGTAAGATAGTTTTGAATGTAGGCTGTTAGTTTCCATTCAAAACAGCTATGAAACAAAATGTTCATAAAGGTTGTTTATTTGTTTGATATCCATTTTCTTAAAGCTTTTTGACTTGTTGATTTAAAGACAATCTTAAATACATAGTTTATTTGTTGATTCATTTTTCTGTTTTATTTTAACATAATAATAAATTGAATGAAATGATATAGATAGACTAAAATTGCAAATTGAAAAATTGATGAACAATACTCATTCTTTTGTGTTCTTAACATTTTTGTGAGTTATTTCAAATTTATTTAATATACAGGTATTTTTACCATACATATTTAAATAATCCATTAAGTTACTTTTTTATTTTGAAGAAATTATTGAGGTTACCAGGACACTATCATAATTGATTGACCTATTTATAAAAATTCATAATTGTGAAGATAAAAATAGTTGAATATTTCTCATGGATTTGGTTTAAATCAAACAAAATACTTATTAACAAGGTCCTTTAACTATAATATTCGTTTATCAGAATCAACAGTATTTATGCAAAATATTTCTATTTTTAAATCAAGCATATATTTTAAGTAAACAATTTTATTTTCAAAATAACTTTGCTATCTCTCCTGTTGGGTTTAAATAAAGAATATATATTAATGGAAATGAGTTAACTATACATTTATAAATTAATATGATACAATAATTAATTAACCAAATTCTTTTTATAAAGCTGTCCTTTTTTAATAAACACAATAAACTCTTTATACAATATTTACAAAATTAAATTACTTACAAAATAACATTTAGAAAATGAATAAGATGTACTCTCTGGTTGTATTTAAGGGCCTTTTCATAGAAGCAGGTTTAAAACACAAAAACACCATTTGGAGTTGACTGTGCAAGGAAATTGGAAGAAAGGATACAAACACAGTAATTACTGTCTTCTGCTTTGTCTGAAACTGGCTGGTGGTCATATCTGTGGCCAGTCCCAATAGATTTCCTTTAAACTTCTTTGTTTGGAAATGAACACCTTGCTCATTTAACCTTCTTATCCAGTGCCATGATCAAAAGCATTCCACCTTGGATCATACAATCGCGGCCACTCAACAGATCAAACTAGTCTCTCAATCCTGCACCTAGTTACTGCACTTTCTCTCTCTATCTATCTCACTCGAAGTCCTTCAAAGTCCTTCTCCATCTATCACTGTAATCATAGTCTATTTTCAATTGCCTCAAAATCCTTTTGCATCCCTTTTTAATAATTTCTTCTTTTTAGATTTAGACTGGATTGAATTAAAATCACTAGGTTTAATTGAAGCAAATTGAAGTATTAACTAACAATAACCTTCAACCACCTTAAACAAAACAATAAATAATAATTATGAATGTTATTATAATTTATGGAAATCTATAACTTACCATATGCAAGAGAAGTATTAAGTACTACTTTGAAGTATTGCAATCACCTTAAACTGAATAATAAACATTAATTTATTAATGGAAGTTATTATGGAAAACTGGTTTGAAGTATACTATCTGCAACATGGTTTCTTTGACGAAGTTAAAGCCGTGCATTTATGTTGTTCCCTGAGCATCTCACAAAAAGCATTACTCAAGGCTATTATACATAGTGATTCTTCTGATTGCATTGTTGTCAAACTCCTCACCATTGTCACCAAGAAGAACTTCAATAAAATGCCAAGCAGCTGCAGCAAGCATAATTTTTAAGTCAATTTTGATTTTGATATACTAATCTAAATCTCAAATATTAATCTTTATAATGTTACACAAAGATCACTAGATGCCAAAACACCTGGCTTGTTTGGTTTCTCTGAGGTAATTTTTTTTTCTGTGAGTATTACCAAGTATACATCTTTACACATTTCATTGTCCAGACTGACTTCAATTCCCAGATCACATTTAATTTTAGCCTTCACATGTCATTTATTTTAATGTTCCAAAATTTTATGGTACAACTTAGATAGATTATAATTGGACACAGCTTCGATGGTTACTTTTGGCAAAATAATTCTCATTGCCAACTTATACAACCCTCCAGCATTATTTACACTCCCAAATCAGACAACCTGAATATTTTCCTTAAATTTACTCAAAACATTCAATCAAAATTCACTATCAGCTTGTTTATGACAAGCACATAACACACATCAGTCATAATGAGATTCTTCCACTGGCACTTTACATATGCCTCAATGATCTATGGGTTGTGGTAATTCTCGTACTCCTTCATGAGCAGGTGTTATTTCAGCAGGCAGAAAACAGTGGATTTGCACTGCCTGGCATCGAAGAAAACCAGTTTTTCTTCTCCACAAAGATGTTTATAACTTTCGAAGTATTGAGCCAAACTTCTCTGTATAGACACATTCATTCTACTCTCTTTTCTGACCTCCTTCTCCTTCTAAATCATGATATGAACTATCCTTCTCATCTCCTTGTAACTTCCCAGCTCATCTCATATCACTCCCATAACAGTGCAGAACACCACTCCACATGACATGTCTATGCTAATCCTATTCAATTTTCTAAGATTGCAGGATCTGAAATTTCAAAGGGAGGGACTGACTTTGCGGAAATTACCCTTGGTGGCTAGCCAGCCTTAATCCTTCCTCAAGCTTTACCTTTTGGCATGAGCTGGGGATTTTAAATGTGATGCTATGGTGCAAGACCAAGATGGAAAATTTCACACCCCCACCACCCATTTCTTGCTGTATCTAAATACATTCCTCTAATTGTAGAAATATTGTATATTAAATGATAAATTACACAGGGAGTATTCCTTGCACTACATTATGTAACTATAATTATGAAACTTTCCTCTTAGTAACATACACTTCATCATAACTGTAACTTTTCCTTAGGATTCTTTTATTACAAGTACTGTGAATTGAATAATATTTGTGAATAGCTGGGTCATTCCATAACAAGTGGCCTAGGAGTCCCTGTGCAGCCATTTCCAATTTTGATGAAATTTTCACAGTTTCTACTATGTAGCCTTAGATAAACCACATGCATAGATTGTGAAAATAAGAACAAAAAGTTACATAAATATCCCTGGCCAGCATGGACTCCCAAAGTTGCCAAATAAATTGCCTTATTTTTTTTTCATATTTTCAAGGAATTTTATTGAGATAAATAAAGTAGATAGAAGCCTTACTATTTTGTAGTTCGTTTGTCTACATAACTACCTACTAGTCAGCTTTGCAGACAATATACTTTGGTGGATTTTGTGCAGCAAACCTAGCGCCAAAGTGAAAAACACCCAAAATGAGCTTTTTCAGAGGAATAAACCGTTCAGGAGGACACCAGATATTGTTTTCTAGTTGACACCATTATAAAAATCATAATTTTATAGAATAGAAAACTTATGAATAAGGTCTAAAATTTCGAGACATAATCAACTATAGTGCGTTGTTGACTAATATCTTCTCATTATGTTTTATTGTGTAATAATCTCTCGAAATACTTGCTCTTAAATGCTATTTCACTTTCTTAGGTGCATGACTCACATATGAAGTAAAAGGAAGCTTGTTTGGATAAATCTCCGGGTAGCAGCCCTTAAACAATAGCCCAAGGACCCTAGTCAACAGTTGGCTACCTTGCAATTTTCACGATCATCCTCATGTACCCCTGTTACATCCCTCCTCCCCCTCCTAAAAAACACTATATACTTAATTTGAAGTTCATGCTAGGAAACTGGCATCAACATATATTTAGATAATGATTTTTATATGTTAGATAAAATAGAATGAATCTTACAATATAAAAATTGTGCATACATCTGTGATGAAGTTAAAACTTAATAAAATATTCTTGATTAATCAACTGGTGTGTCTGAGCATATGAATCAATTCAAGTAGACTATTGCTGAATTATGTTTTGTGTCTGAAGAATTATGTTAAACAGGCAAAATGTTGTTTATTCTAAGTTTGTAACATTTAATTACAAATTAAAATAATATACTTTTGTCCTATGTCTAAAATAAATTACTTTTATGATAACATAAATTAATACATTATTCTAATGTGCTTATCATTTTGACAGGTTCTTTCCAAGTATAAAAAGCATCACTGAATTGTCGCAGTCCTCAAACATGAGATTTATGCAGTTCCGGGCTCATGACAAATATGCTCTACACCTCTCCAAAATGGAAAAGGTACTGGGTTTAACTTCCCAGCTACTCAATGCAGATGAAGGTCCTGAAAGAGGGCTTGCTCTGGTAACCCTCTTGCTCTCACATTCATTTACATCCGTGTTTTCTGCATACTGTAGTGGCAGTGCTGATCTATCTTCTACTTCATTGCATGCAACTTCAGTATTAGCAGAAACCGATTGTATCTAGTGAAACCATTATAAATCCCATGCAATATCATATTTAACTAATTATTTGATCATATTAAAGAGCAAAGGTTTCCAGTAAAGCAGTTCATAGAATTTTAGTAATTTGTGCACAGCTAGGCACTATAATGCAAATCCCATTACACATTTAGATATTATGAATTATTTGGCTAGCAACTGAATGTGTTTTAATAACATTTATTCTATCCTTATATCTAATTTGATATCAGTATTGCCACAAAAGCTATTTCCATATTTAGTTTTCTTAACACTGTTGTTAGTTTATTGCTGGTTTAAAATTCACATTTGTAATAAAGTAATGACAAATATAATAATAATTATTTATGTATCATACCAAGGCATAACATACTGTGCATGTCATGTTGCACTACTTTGTCTTTAATGAGTTCTAGCATATTTGCATTCTTAAATGAAGTACCTGTTGACAAGTGTGTCATGAGTCGTCAGTTTCTATTTTTACCCAAATAAGTTGACAGAACAAAATATTTTTTTAAATATAATAATTTGTAATATTTAAACTTTTAATATGTGTGGGAATATAATTGTAATGAATTAATTTGCCAAATTAATAAAATTTAAAAATTTTCAACTCATTTAATATTATCAGCTCATAAATAAATCACAAATAATGGCCCAAAGTCAGAGGAATTTAATTTGAAAATGTTTTGTCCCCAACTTTCAGAACTTCCTCAGTTAATTAATTAAAATATAAAATTTCATGTAACTGAACCCCCAGATGTTGCAACAGCAGCTTGAAATTTTATAATATTTTAATTAATAAAATAGGAGGTTCCAATACTTGGGAACAAAACATTTTCAAATTAAATTCTTCTGTTTCTGACTTTTGGCCATTCTTTGTATTTTATTTATGATATAAGTCAGATTAATTAAATTATTTATTTATAACATCAGCTAATATTAACAATATTTAAATGTTGATATCTAATGGTTTCAGAGTGAATACATATTGGCCATATTCTTTTGCTTTGCAAACACATACACAGAGGAAAGGGTTGAGGGCCAGGGAGAGGGGGTAGAGAGAGGGATAAAGGGAGAGGGAGAAAACAATAAGGATAGGAAAATAGATAGAAATGTGGTGACTTACACCTGATGTGTTAAGATCACTAACATGATGATAAGTGCTTGATTCCTTAGAGAAAAGCAAATCTGGAATATCCTAAGTAAGAATTTGGCCAGGAGAACCATGTGCAATGAAATTTTTCACTGGGGTCATGCATAGGGTGTAATCACAACTGGATGGTGAAGTAGATCCTTGCTACTGCACTTCACTCTCAGAAAGACAAGTCCAAAATCCTGTAAAAATTCAGTAAAATGCTCCCATATACACCTGAACTCTTTGAAGGTTGGACAAAGAGGGTCGTTCTGCAATCTACCTTTGATTGTAGTCTTATCACACTGGATAATTAGCCAAGTGCATTTTATTTTATTTCATCTATTATATTTCATTAACTTCGAGATCTCCCACATTCCCAAGAGCAGCCATTTCAGAAGCTGCAGAGATTCTTTTTTTTACAAATTGATAATTCATTTCTCATAAATTTAAATATATAGTTAAACATTTAGTTTGAGATATCACTGAATGCTCCAGATCACTAAATGACAGGAAATGACATTGTCATGTTAATTAAAACAATTAATAGGGAAAGGACAGAGAGATAGAAAGAAGGTGACTTACCTGAGATTCATAGATGGTAGGCATCTTGTAAGGTTTGGAGTTCTTAAAATTTTTGGAGGCACTGCCCCTTTCATCAGAATGTTAGGAAGACATTTCCAGTGATTAGCCAGAATGAGAGACTAGAAGGATGTAGTCTATAGGTAGTTTTCTTTTTAGTCTGCAGTTATTTGGAGGAGGAGGTGGATTGCTGTGGAAGAGGGCTATGGAACTTTTGATTAAGGAGTATAGGGATGATTTTATTGTGGTGGAGATCAGGGGAATTTGGATGTCATTATGAATTACTGAATTGTGAAGGTACCATTAGGAGTTGAAGATGATTCTAAGGATGTTTTGTTTGGTTTGAATTTTATTTGAATTGGAGTTGGCAGTTGATCCCCAAATGGAGCATGCATAGGACCAAAAGGGGCAGATTAAGGAGACATAAATGAGCCTTTTGTGGAGATGGAGATTGGTGTGTTTCTGTTAAGCAGTGGATAGAGTAATTTAATTTTAGTTGACAAGGCCAAAAAATATATTGAATTGAATGGGATAGAGAGACTTTCCATAAATGATAGTAGTTGAAATCATTAGCTTGGCCAAATTAAAATCTCAGGTGGACTTCCTCAACTGCTGTTTGGATGTTTGTAGGTTTACTGTAAATTTTATTCATCAGATACAATTATTCCACTGAATGCTATCACTAAATTAATATGAACTACAAAAACATTTTCCTGATTAAAAGGCACTTCTGTTCTGTTTCCCAACTAAAGACTAAAATGTAGCCTCAATCCACTATCACACAAATAATTTTCAGTGTGTCTGTGCTCAAGGTCTTTTGCATAAATTCTGCTACCTTACTAATCAATTTGATAAGGTTGGCATGCAAATTCCTACCTAAAACTGGTTTCCTTAAACATATCCTATCTTAATCTCCTCCTAACCTAACCTGACCTATATCTTCCACCAAATAATGTACCACATTGACCCCAACCCCCACAAATGCTGACCCAGTAGGATTCCATAACTTCCAACCAATACAATAGTTAAACATTCCCTATTCTTCAAACTACTGCAATCCTCAAAAATCCTCCACAAATAGCTGCCTAGAAAAACCAAATAAAGTATTTCCTGCCTCCCCTACCATGTCTTTTCCATATTATTTGAAAATTCTATGAAGCTTTCTATTATGTCTTTTCCATATTATTTGAAAATTCTATGAAGCTTTCTATTATGGGCAGACAAAACAGTCTCTTCCTGAAAGCATTGCTAACCACCACAGCACTACCAAACTGTCTAAACCCCAATTCCCATGCCCAAAGCCACATCACCAACAATTTTGGCCAATGCTTCACACTTACAGCCCCCTCACTCAATTCATAAGATACTGAGCTCCATCTTTGAAAACTCTCTTTCCTACACATCCTACTGTCCAGGTGAATTTCTGGACTCAACATTCCTAAAAACTGACTTTCATATCTTTACCCCTTTTTTCAGTGTACGTATTATGTTTGCTGGTTTATATTTTTCCATGTGATGATCTAGCCTTGAAAGGGAAGGTACCTTAGGCTCTCAAAAAACTGATATTTTCCTTCATCTCTGCCAGTTTATGCCTACTATCAATTTAAGTTAAGTCAAACTGCTGTTCTCTGACATTATTTCCTATCCAAATGAATAATATAAATATTTCAATTGAATTGGATAGGAAAGAGAGAGTCAGAAAATAGTTGTGATGTGACAATGTCAACATAATTAATTTATTTGTGTGTATTATGTGTGTCGGTGAAACTTTAAAATTTAATTAATGAAATAAATAGATTCATTAAAATTATATTTCCCCAGACATTAACTTCAGAAGTTAAATGCTATTCTCATTATATTTTTACTGCATGGTGTTTTTAAGAGAAATATCATGTATTTATCAATAATGTTGGTCAGGAAAATAGATTTTAGGTGGAACAATTTTTATGAACTCAGTGCTCTGCTGTGCTAATTCCTTATGATGCTATAACTTACACTGGGAAAGTTTTTTTAAGATGGTCTCTGCCAAATATTATCTAATAGATATGCTTTTGAGCTTCATATTTGTCAATAATTTAAAATATATATGTAAAGTCACAATTTTTTATATGCCCAAATGTTATTAAGTCTATCTCAGTGTCAAGTTTAATTTATGTATTAATTCCATTAATTACTGATGTCTTGTGCTTTACAGCGAGAAAAAGAAAGAGGATCTCACATATCTTACATGTTCCGACTTCCGTTTGCTGCAGGAAGTGTATTCAGTGCTAGTATGCTTGATACATTATTGTATCAAGCATTTGTAAAAGATTATGTTATAACATTTGTAAGACTGCTTCTTGGTGTCGATCAAGCACCTGGATCAGGATTTTTAACATCTGTAAGACATTTTAAAGTAAAAATTCTTATTATTTTGTTCCAATAATTAAATTTTATAAAAATAAATATGGTTTACAATTATTTTAGCATATATGGTATATGTATTTTAACTTATAAATTTTTAGTAATTAACTAGCCAGGTGTCCAGCAATGCTTGGTAATTAATTTATATTAACCTGCTATAGTAATCTCTTTGTCAGCATGAGATTAAACTATCAGCGAGAGCATACATTTTTGAAAATTTAGTTTTTCTCACCTCCTACTTTAAGCAGTGTATTTCATCCTAACCAGTGATGACTCATTATCTTAATCAAGTCAGGCAATCTATTGGTATCTTAAATAAGCATATATATATATATATATATATGTCATTGTCACTACTGCACACTCACCTGTTATATATGTGCAGCAGGGTCTATGCTATCGCTTGTGAAAAACAATTAAAAAGTATGATTACTTAAATAAAATGTAGTTATATTTAATATATATAATCATTTCACTTGAAAGGCTACATGAGGGTATAATCTATCTTGTTATTCTATGTGCCTTTATTATTCAATGATCTTCAGAAACCTTCCCTGAACTGAACACTGCAATACACCAAAATTTTATATCAGTCTGATGAATGGTTCAAGAACAAATGAGGACAAACCTCATAACCCACAGTGTGTTAAAATGGTGCTGGTATATAAAGACTACAGCCCATCATATACATTGCCATAGGCATAAGGTAGTACTACAAGGAACTCCATAAGGGCAAACTTACTCCCACTGGTTTTTCCCTTCCTCTTTGGCCCTAGGCTAAGAAGTTTATATCAATTCCCATAAGCCAAGAAGGTCTTGATCATTTTCAGGAGTGCAGGCCTTAGACATATTGTAAGAGTTATGGACTAGTAAACCAGTTGTTCCCTCCATCTCCCCCTCCAAATTTGATCTATGCATGGAGTCAGGTTTGCTGTGTCCCCACAACAATCCAATTGGAAGGTAGTACCAAATGCCCAAACTACCTGATGTTGGTTTCTCTATGGTATTCACTGCATCATTCTTGGCTACCTTGCTCTTCTTTCCACACTCCCTCATCTCCATCCCTTTCCTGTGCTTTTACAAGGGTGAACCACCTAAACAGATAATCCTCATGTAGCCTGTCTTTCTAAAAAAAAATGTGAACTTTGCCTTTTATTTAAATAGGCATGATTCAGCAAAGTAGAAGCTTGTTAAATAATACTATAGCCCCATTGTTTGTACTTAAAAAATAATCAGTTGAAAGTAATAATTTATTGTGTTATCAGAACATAATGTATTTTAAAAACTTGGTTTCTATATATATTTGACTCTTAATTATCCATGAGTGGTTTATCCACTTTGTGGCTAAACTGTGGCAATATACTTTTAAAGAAAGATAGCTGATGCAAGACCTAACTGATGCACCTGTCAATCTGTAATTGTGGGAAGAAAGTGAGTTCTGTTGAAAGAAGAGTACAATCCTGTCTGCCACTGAACTGCATTCTTCAATTGCTATCAGTACAGTAGGCAGTAGGATTGTTCCATATTTTTGTTTCTGTGTTAGAATGGTTGTTACTGCTCCTTCAGTATTGGGATATTAGTGTGGTTAATGTTACAATGCCCTTCATCTATAAATATACATTAGAACAGTTTCAACTACTATAGCCTATGTACCATACTTCAAAAGCTTTATAATGACGAACATAATCCACAAAAGGTAAGCTTAAATAAGATTTTCTGCTGTAAAATATTAACATTGTTAATTTGTAATGGTAATTCTGACTTGTATAAGTATACTTTGGTTTATCTGCTGTTTTTTATTTTCCACACTAATTTTCCCCACCATTATGACAGATAATCAAGAGTCTACTGTATTATATTTTCACATATATTGAAATATGATAAAGATAAAGTGGAATCAATTCTTTTTTCATACATAAGGAAATGGTCATAATATGAAAAAAACAGTTGGCTGCTGCACTTTGACATTCAACAAAAGCAAAGTGATGCCATAGAATTCCTGTACTGTGAGAACTGATATACCAAATTAGACAAAACTATTCAAAAATTAATTAACATATAAAGTACTTCATTATGTAAATGTATTGTATCATCAGGACAGGATTTATAGTAAGCTAATTTAATTATTAGACCTTTTATTAGTCAAGGACAAACATAATTTTCATATAACTATATTTTGTGTGTGAGAAAGCACCAAATCAATCGTTTTTTTTAATCACTTTAATTTAGTAGTATATTGATAGAGAAATAATATTTAACTAAAAATCTTTTTGGGGGACAGGGGGCCATAAGGTATAGCATATAATCTATTATATGTATGTTGTGGAATTTTCCATTTTAATCAAAGATTCATGCCTATTGCAGATGAAAATTACAAAAGATGACATGTGGATCCGTACATATGGCCGCCTGTACCAAAAGCTATGTTCTACAACTTGTGAGATCCCTATAGGAATATACAGAACACAGGACACATCTCTAGCAGAATCTTCCCACGTGAGTAATAGCAGTTCATCTCGGCGATGGCCAGGATGTGTGCGTGTGCCTTCAATGGTGAGTAATTGGTGGGTTTGAACTATAACTCTTGTTAATAAATATTTGGCACAGTTTTATTTACAAAACAGTCTGATTTTTTATTATTAAAATGATAAACTTCATTATTATTCAAAAAAATTTAAGTACAAGTTCACAAAGTGATATTTTTGTAAGGCAAATGTATACAAATGTTAAGATATGATTAAGACAGTCAAACTAGACACATTATTATTTTCGTCCATTACTTTCACATTATGTTTTCACCAATATATATTCAAGGGTCTCTCCAAAGAAATACGCACTGTTCTTCTTATTATTTATTTATTTATTTTTCGCTCTATGCCTTTGCAATTATTAGAGTTCATAATAATCCTTCCCATTTGTGTTCAAATTTATTTCAATTCATTCCCATGAATGACACTGTCATAGAATGTCTGCAAGTTGGCTGATGCACTTTGACATTCATTGATTCAAAGTGATGCTGTAGAATTCCTGTACTGTGAGAACAAGATAGTGGGGAACATTCACAAGGGGTTGAAAAGGTGTATGAAATTGCTTGCTGCTGATGATCACAGAAGTTAGTTGGTGGGCTAGCAGATTATGTGGTGGAAGAAGGTACAACAATATTCAGGACACTCACTGCAGTGGCAGACTTCACACTCCACTTCTGATGATATGAAGAGAGTTAACAATAAGTTTTGGCTGACAAATGTATTGCTGTTAAAGAATTTCCACTCTAAGTTAGAATAGGAGAAGCAAGCATTTGCAAAATGATTAAAGAGTTACAGTTGAAAAAGGTTTGTGCCCATTACATTCCAAGGATGTTGAGAGTTTCACAAAGGAACATGAAATGGTGATCTTTGAAACAGTATTGCAATGGTAGTAGTTACTTTCTTGCAAGAATTGTGACTGCAGAAAAGTGCTGGTCCAGACTTTTACAGGTCCTTATTGCCGAAGTGGCATAAGACAAGTTGAGAAGAACGGGGATTATATGGAAAAATGAAATCTTGTTCCTAAGGGATATACACACAGTTTAAAAATAGGGTAGATGCAGAACAAAATTAAATTGAAATACAATAAATGTGCATTACTTTTTGAGTGACCCACAAATATAAATTGATTTTAATAGAAAGGAAAGGCAGAGAACAGCCATTGACTTGCCATAAATTGATAGTGGGCATTGGCTGGCAGGAATGCACAAAAAGTGAATTTTTGAGAACCTAATCTAACTTCTTCAGACATGTGTACCAAAATGGACCCATCCACTGCCAAAATATTTATTGGTCAACTGAAATAGAAACATTCAATTCCTCTTCACTTTAACCTTAACCTGGTTCTAGTTCATAGATGATATTTTCATTGTATGGACCCAAAGGCCAAGTGCCTTTTCTGAATTTCTTAAGTTTCATTTGGACTACCTCCTCACCAACATCACCTTCCTTGATGTTAATGTATACCTCAGGTCTGGTCTAATCACCAACACCTTACAGTATCTTCACTTTACCAGTTGTCATCCTGAACATATAAAATGCTCCCTCCTATACAGCTGGAGCCAGGTTGCCAGCCATGTAGTATGAACAGGTGCCATGTATGCCCTATACTTCAACACACAAAAATCCTCAAAACTCCTCCCCAAACTACCGTCTACAGAATTAAAATAGAATCTCATTCCTGTCCTGCCACATCATTTACCAAATTATTCTGCTTTATATATATCAGAGAATTAATTTATAACCACTGCCAAACTGTTGAACAGACAATTCTCTACAGCTGCTAATGCCAGATAATACCTTTATTTTTTATCTATATTTCACGCTGACCCTCCTCAAAGCCTTAATCCCTTATTCACTACATGCTGAACTCAAGCTTTGGAAACTTTCTTTCCAACACATTGTACACTCCAATCAAAGTCCTGGACTCTACATCCTGTAGTGGCAGTTATCCCGTACCACTCTCTTTTCTATTTACTTTTTACCTTCCTCCTCTTTTACTTGTGTATGTGTTTAGTATTTTGACTGATAAAATTTTGTGGCAACTGAGGCTTGAACAGATATGAGAATGGCAGCCATCCTACTATTTTGATTGTACCACTACATTCTGGGCTAGAAGTTGTATCGATAAGCTGAGTTTCACACTTATCTGGCCATAAGAACTGATTTGACAAGGGATCAAAGTTGGCCTTTTTAGAGGCGTGTGCATGCTAACACAGTGAAGATGGGCTTGTAACTTCTGAACCAGTGTAAAATGAGCTCTAACTGACATGGTCTAACCCACTTGGAAAGAAGATATGTGGCCTACATATTATCATTTTATATGTAAAAAGAATATTGTCTTGTAGAGCAACAACACAAGACTATGCTGCACTTTGAAAAACAAAATTGCTTTAAAAAAGATTAAACACAGCAAAACTTCAGGCATTAAAATATGATATTTATTGTCTTACCTTGAAGATGTTGGCATTCAATCCAAAGGTAGAATGTTTTTTGGCAAATCACTGTAGTGAAAGGAGTGGTAGATGTATTGTTTGAAGTGCAGTGTCCATGCAATTGCATATAATTAATTAATAAGGAAAGGAAAGAGAGATAGAAAGTAGGTGACTTACCTGAGGTTCACAGATGATAGGCTCCCTGTAAGGTTTGGAGTTCTTTAAATTTATGGAGGCACCACCCCCTTCATCAGAAAGTTAGGAAGATTTTTCCATTGATTGGCTAGCTGACGACTGAGCAGACAAAATGTAGAGTGATGCTACCTTAGTTCTTAAACAATGGACCCAACCGGGTCACCAACTTTCTCTCTCAATGAGGGTCTGGTAACCTGTCAACACCCATGGTGACTGTGGTGGAGCCCTTGTCAGCTGGGAGGATAACAATAGCATGATTGTTTTTGAGGTTGTGGATGGCTATGTACTGGGCATGGGTTAGGTTGAGTTGTTTGGGAGAGAGTTCAGAAAGGTTGGGATGAGTATGGGGTTATCTTCTTCAGAAGATAAAGAAGACTATCCTGAGTGATGGCTGGCTGTCACTTGGAATGCTCTTCTTTATTTTCTGAATTTTATAAAATTATTTTGAAAGTGTCATTTTCTGACTTGTATATTTATACATACAGTATGTTTGTAATCGACTTAGGATAATGTGAGGTTGTAATATTAATTAAAATGGTCTGAAAAGAAACATAGGGAACACATGGCCTACCTTGAATAATTGAGAGTTGTAATCTTGGATTGTACGATGTATATCAAATTTCCAAAGGCATAAGCCACCTCCCTCAATACTAAACAGGATTTTACCCTTAAGTGTAAAATTCAAACTTAAGTTGGCCAGTTATTTTTCAGAAATAATTGACACCCAACAAAACCTTAAACTGTCCCTCTTTCAGGGAGAGGTCTCAAGAATGGAAAATGTGTAAGAAATAACTTACTAATACAAACATGCATGTAGTTGCTTCATTACATCTTTCTGAATTGGCCTATGTACTACAGTCTAACAAAAGTTCTTACCTACCAAGTCTTATGCGGTGGTGTGTGTGTGTGATTGTGTGAGTGTGCTTGTTTTTTTTTTCATTATTTCTCAATAGTATTTAGTTGTAAACTTTCCCTAAGAGTTATGTGTTTGTTTGCTTACACTTTGTTGGGTGTCAGTTGTTACTGTCTGCTTGCTGGCTTGCCATAGTTTGAATATTACACTATACTTTGGCATACATGAAGAAAAAAGCTTGAACATCATAAATTTCTAAACTTTCTTCATGACTGATGAGGCGATGCCAGCCCCTCAGATGAAGATAAGTCAGTATTTTTCTGTTTCTCTTTGCTTTCTTAAACTTCTCTTTTGACAAAATATATCATATTACTATAGCTATGTTTATACAATTACTTAAATCTATTATTTAAAAATTTTACTAGTGCCAAATATTTATCAAACTTCTGCTATTAAGCATGGCTTTGTTTACTAGGATCATGTTGTATCTCTGACATTTTATCGTTATCTAAGATGGGACATGTTTACTCAATGACTTTTTGCAGTTTCCGTTTTTAAGTATTGTTATGTGGCGAGTCATGTGAATGTGTATTGTTGTAATGTAATGTGATAATAAATAGTGTGATTTACGTTACTACAAATTGTCAGAGATACAACAGATCACTACAGCTGTTTCTAAAGGAACTTTATTCTTTGACAGCCATCGAATTAAAAATATGCCTTATGAATGCACACGCACCATCTTTTTTACTTATTAAGAGTAATTTTAACAAATAATTTCACTTGTGTTGTGATCATATTTCATATGCCATGACATTGTGTTTATTGACATGCACATGCTTTCATGTATGTGTGGAATATTCTTAAATCTATTAAATTACTTGACCTTAATACTGCACAGGATTTGCTTTTCAATTTATGGCACATTTAAAAAGAAATATTTATAAACAAGTTTTATTTCACTCATAATCCTTTATTTTTCTCTCTCTTTATCATAAATTTACAATCATATTAATTACAAATATCAATATATTGAAGAACTGCTAAATTGTTATTGATCTGTATAAAAGTAAGTTGTCTTATAGTTTAATTTCTTGATTGCTGATACATTCTTAGTTAGACATTCTGAGCATATGGTATTTAATTTATGACGGATCTAAGATCAGTTTAAGTAATTGAACCATTTATTGACTTAATAATCCTGTTGTTTCTTGCTAATTTTGCATATAAGTTACTGATAATTCATATAATACCTTTAAATTATATTCTTGATTACAGCATTCTCATTTAATTTGAGAGCATATGTCATAGCTTTTAAATTATATTATCATTTAAATATTTGAAATGAAATTGCTAATTTACAAAGAAAAATATAAACATCAAATTATGTAATGAATAATTTTATCAAGATATTTTTCTATCTAATCTCAGCTCATTATTATCTTTTGGCATACCTGTTTGACAATTTTATCACAAATGTACATTTATGATACAAAAAATATGTATCTTAAAAATCCTGAAAGTAGTGGTAATGATACTTCCAGTGTACTTCTGTTGCCTAATGGGGACCAATTTTTAAACATACTTATTTACCTGTTCAATATTAAAAATAAATTAAATTTATTTAATGTGAAATCATGTACATCTTTAATTATGATATTCTAATTTCTAACTGAAACTACATCATTTTTATACTTCATTCCCACAAATTTGCACCTTTATGACTGTAGTAGTCTTCTGTCAGTATTATTGTTACAATCTGACCTTCAAATAGGCTGAGCACACTTTCAATAAGATCACAGTTGCACTCACTCAATATTGTCCATTTGTTATTTCTTGGTCACCATGGCAATGATGCCTTTTTCTTTAAAATTGGAATAATATCATTACAATGACAGAATAGGTAATAGGACTATAACTTTATACTGTAATACTCTGCATATTCATTACAACTTCTTGAACTAATTGCAGGCCATTATCTCTTGTTGTTGACAGTATCTTGAGTTTTTCTATCTGAATAAATTGGAACTACATTCCAGTTTTTCAATCCTGAGGCAAGGATGAATTATTCAAAGTAAATATGCCTTGTCCAATTGATTTGATGCATCCTATTTTATAAATTCTCTTTTGTAATTAGTGTCCACTTACTGTAATATACCTTTGCACATTAAAAGAGAAGCATCCCTTTTTACCAAAATCTAATGCTCAATAGCTGTCAAATAAATCGGCCTTTTTAGCCATTTTCCTTCGATCATTAATTGCTCAAATTTCTGTTTCCCCTATTTTTCATATATTATTAAAATGTTTTGTCTACTCTTCATTTTTCCCAATATAATTTTTTATAAGTGATTATCTTGAGTCTTCTTTTTATTTTCAAGAAGTTCCATAAAGAACCTTGTAAGTGTTAACACTTAAATTCCATTTCCCATGGGCTGTTTCGTCTCTTCTTTCTAAAGTTCTGAGGATTATGTTACAATATTTAGGATTTGCATTTTTCTTGAGAATTCTATATTGTTCATATATTACATTTTTTGATATTTCCTCACAGAGCTTTCTACCGCTGCCCATAACACTTTTTTTCATATATAATTTCCCATAAATTGTTTCTTCCCATTTCTTTACACCATCAAATGCTAGCCTTAACTTGAAATGAAATAACTAATATGATTTCTGGTCAAATCTGGAAGATATGTAGAAAATATTCGTTTCTTGGTGTGCACCTGCCCAAGGTCATTGAAAGGTTCCAATTTGTTTACCAACGCCAAGAACTTTTTAACAGTCACCCCTCCATTACAGTTTACACAAGAGATGTCTAAATTGCACCCCCCCCCCTCAAAAAAATTGTCAAATAATTAGTTTATGTGACATTTGTATAAATATTAAATGAGTTATAACAGCTTCTTTGGCAGCACATTTATTTATTTAAATAATGGACTATACTACATTTCGTCTCTCATTTGAGCCTTCTTCAGGTATAAATGAAAATAACAATGGATTACATTAGGTAATATGTTACAATTTTTTTAATACTTTACATGGATTTAAACTTAAAAAATTTTGCTGTTGATGGACCTCACTCAATGACTCAAACTGAAATGCAGGAAAGTACTGCAAATCCAGCTTAGGAGGGTCAGAGTGAAGTTCTGTTACAAATTTAAACCAACAATGGACTACAATAATAAAGAATCATATATACCATTGAAGTTGTTGGTATCACTTTTTATGTTAATACAATTAATGGTTTTTCTAATATGGAGCATCTCACTTATTATCCTTGAGAAATAATTTTGTTCTTAATCTAGAACTTCAACGTGATTGTAGATGGGGGAGTCGAGGAATGAAGGACATAATTTTATGCTGATGAAGTCTCAAAAAGCAGACCAAATGTCATATTTATGTTAATTGAATAGTAATAAAATTATGTGCTGACTTATTGGCCATCTTTTAATTTATTATTAAGTTATACTGCTTCCTTCTTCACTTCTGTATAATTTATACATCGTTCTACACTTTTGATTTGGGTGGGTTTTGATAATAAAGATAAAAAACAAGATTACATTATGAACTATTTCAACTTTATTTTACGTAAATGTTTTCAAATGATATATATTTGTTCACTGGCATTTATAATCAGCTCTATTCTCTAAAGGGTATTCGTGGCTTTGGAGAATAAATGATTAACATATTGGCAAAATGGTAAATCCCAGGAGTTTAAATACCTCAGATTAACCTTGGCGGAAGTGTGGCGGCTCTCTCCCTCTCGGTGTGGACTTCCTTGATCCAGAAGCTGTTGGCTGAAGGAGTCATCCAGTCTGCTGCGTGTGGCGGTTGGGTCACACCCTAGACGGCCCTGCATAAGTCTCAAACCGTTGACCAAAAGAATACTTCTTGGCTACTAAGACAGAAAACTCTCCTTGTACTCTTGGGATCAGAATGCCAAATTCTGGTTCCATCTGCCATTTCATCACCTTGGATTCCCCCTTCCAGAACCATAATCTATGAATCACATGGTATTTCTCATGTGAAAATGTTCCCTTGCCTTGGACTTTTCCTAGAACGAAAAATATATTTTTCAGCCAACTCCACTTCCTTTGGTTATTGTACTCAGATTATCCATCTGACTAGCCACCTGGTGTCTCAGCACATGAGAGTTACTTTGGCGGCATCCACTTACCACTCCAAGGTTAAGCCTCGGAAAAGCCCACTATTTAGGCATTTCCCCCATTAAATATTGTTAGAATTTTGAACCATTACAAAGTAAATGCTTAAACATATATGAAAAATATGAGTAAATATAATCCATATGATGTATATACTTCTTAAATGAGTTTCAAAAGTTTTGTGTGAGAAGAATTTTACTTTTGTGAATGATGAATTTCTAATTGTATTACATGTTAATGACATATACATCAATTGTCTTTTATTAAAGTAATTAATATTTTCTATTCAGGAAAAGGAATATATAATTCAAAAACTTTTTACATACATTAATATTTATAATGTTTGTAGTTTTATTATTGTATAAGCTTTATATAAAACATACTATTAGAATTATAACTTTATATTGTATATTTTGTAATTTGTACTAAATGTATAACAGTTATTGACATTACTATAGCTTCTCATTATGCTGAATAATCTTTTGGTCTGATTTTTATGTAATTTTTCTACAACCTTCGCATATTATTTGTTTAAATTCTTTCCAATATTTATAGGTCAAATAGCCAATACAAAAAGTGAAGTATTTGTGGCTGGTTAAAGCATGATTTCATGATCAGTACATATTAGAAATGCATGAATGACATATAGTATCTGTCTGTAAATTCCTGTCCCCACCGAAGTGAAAGGAGTGGTAGATGTATTGTTTGAAGTGCAGTGTCCATTCAATTGCATATAATTAATTAATAAGGAAAGGAAAGACAGATAGAAAGTAGGTGACTTACCTGAGGTTCTTTAAATTTTCGGAGTTGTCAGCTAGCCAATCACTGGAAATGTAATGTCTTCATAACTTTCTGATAAAGGGGGCGATGCCTCCAAAACTTTAAAGAATTCCAAACCTTACAAGGTGTCTGCCATCTGTGAACCTCAGGTAAGTCACCTACTTTCTATCTCTCTTTCTTTTCCTTATATATTGTTTTAATAACTGGCCAATATCTTTTCCTGCTGCATATATATGTTTTCTTTTGTCTGATGAAGATGACAGAAAGACAAAACTTATGAATTTATATTTATATGCTGACACTGCTAAATAGGTTCATAAAAAATTTACAGACAGAGAGTAATATATATTGTTGAAACAACTGTAGCATGGCTGTTACACTTCTTCATGAATTTTATTTCAGTTCTTTACTCGAACATTTAAAAATTATTATTTCTTACGTCATTATATTTATAATTCAAATACTTTCTTAAAGTAAAATATTATATTATATATAATATTATTATTATTATTATATATTATTTTATGCTAATATTAATGGAATAATCTGTTAGCATAGCACCAAATTTTGTGAAATAGTTGAAAACTAATTTATATACAAATGGCAAATTATCTGTCTTTACTTATTAGTACAAGTGTTGACTCAAAACTCTTATAAATGCATCATAAACAACATTTTCATTTTTTAAGTTGTTTATGTTAATATGTCATTAGTAAATACAAAGTTGTTACCTTTTACTGTTTTATATTTTATAATTACAAATGTTGTTGTTGTGGTATGCAACCCTTCATGCTAAACTTTTCATTTCCTTATAACTATCACAACCCACATCCTCCCTATACTACCTAACGTATTCCATCCTTGCTTCCCTCTTACATTTTTTTCCCCACCCACTTCCCTCTAATTCTAATTTTACAGCATTCGCCTCTAGCACCACATTTCAAAAGACTTCTATACTTTTCCTTTCCCCAACTCCTATCACTAACATTCCACACCCATACGAACATTTTTAGCAACAATTTCTGAATGTTCACACTTTTTTATCCGTAAGTAGATTCCTCTTTTTCGTGAAAGCCTTCCTTGTCTGTGCTATCCTACTCTTTATATCTACTATACTTCTACCATCCCTAGTTATTACATATCCCAAGTAGCAGAATTCCTTAACTTCCATCAAAATATCCCTTCTCAATCTAACACCCTTCGTTAATCCACTGTTTCCCAAACTACACTCCATTACCTTGGTTTTCCCTCTATTAATCCTCATATTTAACTCTTTTTCCAGGACTCCGCTCATGCTATTTATTACAGTTTCCAAGTCTTCTTCTGATTCCCCTAATAATGCAATGTCATCGTCAAAGTGTAAGGTTTTAATTTCTTCTCCTTGCAGTATGATTCCTTTTCCATATCCTGTTTTAACATTCTTCATTGCCTGTTCTATGTATAAGTTAAACAGCATGGGTGGCTGACTGCATCCTTGTCTTACTCCTTTCTTGATCTTCTATTCTAATAACTGTTGCTTGTCTTCTGTACAGGTTATGTATAAGCCTCTTTTCTCAATATTTTATTCCAATGCTCTTTAAAATCCTTAATAGTTTGTTCCAGTTCACATAATCAAACATTTTTTCTAAATCTACAAATGCCATAAACATAGGCCAGTTTTTCCTTATCCTGTCTTCTAAAATTAGTCGCAAAGTTAATATTGCTTCTCTTGTCCCTACATTCTTCCTAAAACCAAATTGATCACCTCCTAACTTGCATTTTATTTGATGTTCCATTCTCCTATATACTATTATAGTTAATATTTTGCATGCATGGGATACTAAACTAATTGTCCTGTGCTGTTTGCATCTATCAGCCCCAGTTTTCTTCGGTATGGGTATAATTATGATTTTACTTAAATCTTCAGGGATTCTTCCTGTTTCGTGGATTTTGCAAACTATCCTGAATAGCCATGATATTGCTTTTTCACCTGATGATCTTCTCAGTTCTGCTGGAATGTTTTCAATTGCTGGTGCTTTACAGTTGCTCATATCTGTGAGTGCCCTGACAAACTCTGACCTTATAATTTTGTGCCTCCAATTCTTCATCATCCACCTCTTCTTCTTCTATTACTGACTGATCTAGATTTTAACCATGATACAGCTCTTCTAGATATTCCTTCCATCTTTCTGTGTTTTCTTCTTTGTCCAGAATTGGCTTTCCATCTGCTCTCCTGATGTTTTTCCTATAAGCTGCATCTATTTTCCCTTACACTGTGAAATCTTCTCTTGTAGCCAAGCTTCTTTGGCTGATTTGCACTTCTTATCTATCTCATTCTTCAAGCGTCTGTACTGCTCTTTACCATTTGCATCTCTTGTGTTTTTATATTTACACCTTTCATCAATCATTTTTATTATTTTTTGTGTTATCCATGCTTTCCTATTGGTCTGAGCTATTCTTCCTATTTTTTCTTCCTCTGCTCTAGTCATTACTTCCTTCAAGAGTGTCCACTTCTCTTCTATATTGTTTCTTTCTCCTTTCTCTATCAATCTACTCCTGATATGTTCTTCGAAACTCTGAAGCACTCCGTGATGTTGCAGTTTTTCTATTTCCCATCTTTTTGTTTTAATTCCTTTCTTGAGTTTCTTCATTTTCAGCCTGCATTTCATAACCAGCAGATTATTGTCAGAGTTTATGTCTGCTCCTGGGTACGTCTTGCAGTTTAGTACCTGATTTCTATACCTCTGTCTAACCATTATATAATCTAATTGTAATCTGCCCGTGTTCCCCAGCTTCTTCCATGTGTATAGTCTTCTTTCATGATTCCTAAAACAGGTATTTGTCACAACTAATCTATGCTCAATGCAAAATTCTACTAGCCTATCTCCACTTTTATTCCTTTCCCCAAGTCCATAGTCCCCAACTACATCACTTTCTCTTCCCTTTCCAATTACTGTGTTCCAGTCATCAATTACTATCAAATTCTCGTTTCCCTTGATCATTTCTTCAATTTCTTCATAGATTTTCTCAATTTCTTCTTCCTCTGCTGCACTTGTGGGCATATAAACATGAATAATTGTCGTCGGCTCTAGTTTTGTTTCTAAAGTTGTCGTAATTATCCTTTCGTTATATTGCTTATAATAACTTATACTTTGCCCCAGCCTTCTATTCATTACAAATGACAAATATCTCAATTATTTTCATAAAGGAATTTTTGTATGACTGATTCACCACTATAGTGTATTTCAATAAACTTCAACCATGTTGAAGCTCATTCCTCACTAGATGTACATAATGAAACATTATGATAATATTGCTTTGTTATGTTTCTATAGACACAAAAAGTCGTACTTATATATAGTCTTGTTTTCTATTATAAAAGCTGAATTAGTTCAATGTTTTTAATCACATGCTCTAACAAATAACAATCAGAACAAAATCTGTAAACCTTCAAAAATTTATATTGAACTGCAATTTAAATTAACTTATTTTGAAAGTTTTTACTATAATGTAATTATAGAAAATAAACTGTCTTCAATATTCAATCTGAATAAACATTTCAGTAATTGTTTGCTTATTTGTCATATGGACTATTATTTTTCATGTCACTTTGAATAGCCACATCTATCAAATTAAACAACTCACAAGAAATCCAGAAACAAAAGTTCCAAATACAATTGGTGATTTATTCTCCTGAACAAACTTGTTTTTATTTAGATTGGTTCTTCATTTAGAATCACAGTTGTATTTATAAAGAGTGTTATATATACTGTACCATAATTTACCATTGCAGCAGGTCACAAACTTTTAATTTTTACTACTATACACTTTTTAATGAGTTGAATTAGTATACCTTTTGCATTTCCATTAAGCTACTTATTTTTAAACTGAAAAGTTAATTATACTGTATATAGTTATTATAAGATGCTGCATTAATACTTAATATACCTTATTATGCATGCTATACTACTCTCCATTCATTCAGCAATTAGGAATTGCTGTTTATATTTTATAAATCTGTAAATTGTACTTCCTGAAATGCACATTAAAAGTTTTTTTTAATAAAATAACCATAAAGAGAACAGCTATGCAAGGTGCTTACATATAAAGTATTTGTTGGTTGTCTGACACTGACCAGGTATTTAATCATATTAGTTTGGCACAGTATTTGATTCCAGAGTAATCTCGTTATCAATATGTGATTAAGCCAGCATTGAGAACAACACATTTTTGAACTCTCACATTTTCTCTGCCCCATACTCTATCTAATCTGATGAAATGTTAATTTACTGGTGTGAAGACTGAAATAAGTATAATAGTTTAAATGAAGTCTAAAAACTGGAACATAAAATTCTAAAGTATATTGAAAAAGGCAAAAATATTTCGCATAACTGCCTTTTCATCTCTTTTTTTCCCCACTTTCTGGGATTGAAGGACACATTTAGTTTCATGTCCAATGTCAGATTTGAACTTGACATCTTATAAAACTTGAGAATAGACTCAAATCAAGGTTAATTTCATGATATTGCCTTTTTCACCCCTTGCATCCCCTACTTTGTGCAGAACATATTCACAAAATTTGAGTTTTTTAAACATAAAATGTGAATTTTATTTAGACAAACAAGATAGTTGAACCATCTCTTTGGTCTGTTAGTTAAAAATAATTTGTAAATTTATTGAACATTTTATTTAAATAATAATACATTCTAAGTTATTAGTAAATATATATTAAATTTTCCTCATACGAGGCTCCATATACATAGGGGGACTGCTGCTGCTTACAGTCAAAAGTACAAAGAAGTCAATAAGAGCTTATTTCCTCCTTTGTGGAAGTCTCCCAAGATACTTTAGTCACTTTGATGGGTACCAGGTTCATGGATGAATATTGTAAGTCATTTTCTGATCACTTTGGACTGGTTGGCTAACTGCCCCACAAATCTGGTCAAGGCACGGAGTTGGGGATGTTTCATCCCCACAACAAAAGCTGTCTCCCATTATCTGAAGGGCATAGGAAAAGTATGAAGTGCTTGATCTACCTGATGCAGGTTTCTTTATGCACCACTTTCAGGTGAATGACTGGGAAGGCCCTTAAACTGTAGAGCTCTACCTTACATATCCCCCTGTTTCCATGCCTGTTTTATGTGGGAGTTACCAAAGCTGTTAACCCTCACATAGCCTGTCATTCTAATTAATAACTTGGTATTTTATTTTTTAAATAATTGCTGTTTACAGGCAAAAATTTTCTTTAGAATGCATTCATATGGGCAAAAGAGCTTATAATCAACGTGGTAAAACATATTTATCTAGTCAAATTCCCATAGTAACAACCTACATTGTCAGGAGAGAAAAATTAGCATTGTGATGTTAAGAGAATTTTACTTTTATAAGAAATTATTTTCTGTACAATGCAGTGCAGAACCATAAATTAAAGCAGACTATTATAACAGATATTTAACACTATGTTAAATGTATAAAAAATTAAGTTAAACTGATAAAATTAATTAATTTAAAACTGACAGTTAACACTGATATTCAGCAGATTACAATTCTATTACTTATACTTGTTACAGTAATTGCAAGATAGTCATGTAAAAATTTGTTTTATGTTGCATAATGTTAGTTAATGAGACAAAATTGTCATTGCCATTATTTTAATTAATAATTTTTCATTTGACTATAATCATGAAAATTTTATTTGCGTTAACCTCTTTGTACATATTTAACCATTGTAGAAATTAATTTATAGTAAAGAAACTATAGATGTAGTTGATACATTTTGCACTAGGATTAGTGCATGAAACATGTAGTTTACCTGTTGGTCATGCTTCCTGTTTATTCAAGCCTGACGAGGACAATGACTCTGATGGAGTTGGAGTCACATATAGACCAAAATCACAAATTCGAAACTGTCTGGGTTGTGTTCAAAATCAGACTTCTATGGTGAGTAAGATGTGTTTGTGAATGCTGCAAATATCATGTATTTCTAAGGCTGTTTTATTAGAACTTTAGTTAATAAGCCACTTAAATTCCAAAGTTTATTTTAACCATTGACTTAAAATTGTCAGTACTACCTCCGCATTAAAGTACAAGGTCTTTCTGGGTCAAAGAGATTATCAGTGACATTTCTTCAGACTGATAATCCCTTTGACCCAGTTGAAAACCTGAGAGGAATTTATACATACTGCCTCCACATTGTTTAGCTTCTATCTATCCATTTAAAAGTCGAAGAATTATTCAAAAATGCTCTTCTAACTGAATTCAATTCATAAATTGATTTTAAAGACTTTTTTACTATTTATTTACACTTTTATTGACATGATTTATAACACTATTAAATACATACATAATTGGACAGGAAAAAAGGGATGTATACTGGCGGACTAACCTGAAATTGGCAAGGCTGGGAAGCAATGGCTTCACACACCAGTAGAATCCTCAATGGATTCCTAAATAAAAATAATAATAACTTTACAGATCTTATCCCCTGTCAAACTCCAACAATCAATAAATAAATCAAATAAAAAAACATGTTCCACAAGTCATTACAACCAACATTCATGGACTAAAATAACTTAACCCATTCTGACCCAGCCTACACTGGAATACAAGCCAACCCAGATATTTTTTAAAAAAACTGCCCAAAATATTTCCCACCTGCCTTCAGGCACCCTCCCAACCTCCACTACACCCTCTTAAGCTGGGTCCCCAACCTGGGTCCTGTGGTAGATGACATTTCTACTGTATACTTCAGCCTACTTCACAAACTGCCTCTTACAAAAGGAAAGGAAATATTGTATACCTCTCCTCCCATATAATTTACCAAATTAATTGTTGACTTCTCCCTGCTTTCCATATATTGGTCAAACATAAACCCCCTTCTATTGCTAAACACTGTAAAACTGTTTCAAGTCCAATTCCTAATAGCTACTCATACCCAAAGCCACAACACCTACAATATTTACCAATAGTTAACATGCCCTTCTTAAGGAATTAGTCTCAATTCATCAAATACTGAACTCCATCTTTGGAAACTCCTAACAAATCCCACAGTTCAGGCAATGTCTACACTTCTACACTCAATGTCCTCTAACAACTGCATTTCCCCAGCCACAGAGTGCCTTCTTATAATTTTTCGTTCCATTTATAAAATGTATACATAAGTTTGTGAGTTTGTAATATGTATGTAAAATGCATCTTTGTTTGTATGTGGGAATGTAAATTACATTAGTTTTCTATTATTGTGAGCTTCCCCCGAGTGTGTGAGAGAGAGTTATTTATTACCTTTGTTGGGTGTCAATTGCTAATGGCTCTCCCACAAGGGTTTTAATTCAACATTACACACATTGTCAACACAGAATTCAGTCCAGCTATCTTGAAGAAAAGGTCTCAAGGACTTAAAAATTTCACGTTATTACTTCCTAGCAAAGTGATGCCACGTGTTGATTGATCGTAAATCAGCTGCATTCTATCCCAGCTACCTATGAAAATTTGATCGGCTAGCCGATCACTGGAAATGTCTTCCTAACTTTCTGATGAAGGGGGCGGTGCCTCCGAAAATTCAAGTTCTCTAAACCTCGCAAGGTGTCTACCATCTATGAACCTCAGGTAAGTCATCTTCTTTCTATCTCTCTGTCCTTTCCCCATTAATTGTTTTAATAAACATGACAATGTCATTTCCTGACTCATATATATATATATATATATATATATATATATATATATATATATATATATATATATATGAGGTTTAGAGAACTTGAATTTTCGGAGGCACCGCCCCCTTCATCAGAAAGCTAGCCGATCACTGGAAATGTCTTCCTACCTTTCTGATGAAGGGGGCGGTGCCTCCGAAAATTCAAGTTCTCTAAACCTCACAAGGTGTCTACCACCTATGAACCTCAGGTAAGTCATCTTCTTTCTATCTCTCTGTCCTTTCCCCATTAATTATATATATATATATATATATATATATATATATATATATATACTTACAAGAATAAAACAACCTCTTGCTGAATGCATTATTAACTCAAGACAGGAATGAAAGGTAGAAAGTTGGTGACTTACCTGAGGTTCACAGATGGCATGCACCATGTAGGATTTGAAATTCTTAAATTTTTTGAGGCACCGCCTCCATCATCAGAATGTTAGGAAGGCATCATGTTTGGTTTCGGATTCTTTAATTTGGCAACACTACCTCCTTCAACGGAAGGTTAGTAGAACATTTCTGGTGACGGCCAACTGCCAATGACTGGCAATTACTTGAAGTGTTTTCTGCTACAGTATTAATTTATGTCAATGATTTTTTTCTAGCCAGCTATCACTCAAAATGTATTTCCTTAATAAACATTATGGTTGCCTCCAAATATTCAAAGAAAATTCTATACTGAGATGGTGTCTGACAGCTTTATACTTCAGATAATTCACCACCTTTCTTTCTCTCTTTCCTATCCTTCCCAATTATAAATATATTCCAGAAAACAATATCACATCCATATTCACTGTCCAAATACTAAAATCTATCACTGACCCATATTAAAAACTTAGTCCTCACTTATTCACAACCTACTTTAGTGGGCTACAAAAACTGAACTCCTTTTTCTGCCTGACCTACAACCTGATATAAAAAACATCCTTTCTGCAAAACTCCCCATGGCTTACCTTTCCAACTGCCACAATATCCTCATCCATGCCCTGGTAGAACCCAACCACACATTCACCCACTTAAGGTGCTAATATAGCAGTGGAAAAAGTGCCCTATCTGCTCTGTCCTTCAACCTACATTATTCAAAAATTCTCCCTAAATTTACACTTACAAGAACAAAACAACCTCTTGTTGAATGCATTACTAACTCAAGAACACTGCTGCTCATGCTCAATTCTGTAACACCAACAATTTAGACCAATGCTTCACTCTGGCCCACCTTAAAGCCAGAATCGTCAGATGCTGAATACCATCTTTGGAAACTCGTTCCAACACCTCCTTCAGTCCAGGCAATGTCCTGCACAACTGTTTTTCATATCTTTACTTATACCTTTTGCATCTTTTTTGTGTATTATGTTTACTAGTTTGTATTTTTCCGTTATTGTGCCATTATTTTTCCATTATTGTGACCTATTTATGCCGTGGTTTGAATTCAACACTGAGCATCAGACTGCCATGCCATTTACACACAGTTTTGGAGTAGGGGGCTCAGGTTCTAGAAAATTTGACATGTTACTGCTTCCCAAGTTCAGTGACATCTACTTTTGATTTAAGGTAAGGGAACCTCTGTCTATCCCTTTTCCTATCCAGATGAATTAATTGTACATGCATGTGTGGTGAATGTACCAATCCCTCCAATAAAACTTTTTGCTAAGGATATGTCCACATCTTATCTATCTTTAATAGTGGGTCCACTTACCTCAATATCATCATAGATAAATTGATAAAACCAAAAATCTCAAAGTACTGTCCAACTATTTAAACCTACTGTTGACATAGTCCATCCTTCACCATAATCCACTTTCATGGATGTAATAAACATCCATCCCACAATACCTTCTACCTTCTCAAGAGTCACACATCCTTTTCCACCCTTTAAAACAACACCCTTATGTACTCTTCAAATTACCTCATAACTATTCACAAAAAATTATAAAATAAAACATTATCTGCATCATCTACAGTATCATTTAAAAGATAAATTGAAATTTCTACCCAGCATTCTGCATCAACCAAATCATTACTAACCAACTTGAAACTGTCAGAAAAAAAAATAACTAGTCATACCCAGGATCCAAAAACAATTTTGACCAGTGTTTCACACTTGTCCTTCTTAAAGCTCTGCTCTTTGTTTTCTTCAATGCAGAACTTTATCTCTGTGAGCTCTCCAGCAAGTCCCACAGCCCTGCAAAAATCACTGAATAATCTTCCTAAAACTACAAGCACACATTCACGTATTGTATAACACATTTACTTTCACGTTATAGTCAGTGAAAGTGTACATTTCTGTCATCTTGTTATGGACAGAAGAGAAAGAGATGAAATATATGGCTTACCAATTTGGTCTAGTGAAGATTGGGATCAATGTTGTCTTGTAAACCTACATCAGGTTGCACAACAGTTTCCTATCTAACATGGTAACACTCAATTTCAAATAAGTCATCAATTTACTTTATCTCAATTCCTATACACATCAATTATTTTATATATGTCATATCCTCCTTATTATGTTAACAGAAATTTCTTCCTAGTAACTTAAATATTCCACCTTTATTCAGGAAGTCTTCACTCATATCTTCTTAGAAATTTGTGCGTATTTACTCTTAAATAAATGTTGAAACTAAAATGGAGCTCCTTTCCATCATGCCATTACTTGAGTATGTAAGATTCAGATGTTATCATTGTCACAACTTCATTGTGATTTTTTGTAGACCAAAAATTCAGCATACAGATTATGTGATTTAAGGTCCGTATTAGAGAATATTTAATGAAATTTAGCCCCCTTTGCATACACAGTTGCTATTGGAAGTCAATACACAAATTCACTGTGACCTACCACACACTTTATAGTTTCTCCTGCAAGAACTTAATAATGACATACACAATTCACTTATTCCAATATAATGTATAGTTGATCTACATTCTCTCTTAGTTTTTCTTATATGAAACTTAATTCATTTGAGAAATATTTCCATTATAAATTATTATATTACAATTTATTACTTAAAGCATATTTTATCTTGTTAAATAGAAAACAAAATCTATAAAAGGCCAAAAGTGGAACAATATTAGAGTATATTATCAAAAATATTATTTATATACCATGGGAAAATATTTACAGTATTTATTATACATGGTGGGAGCACAAAATATGGTCATGTTTTTCAATTATTAATACTTTGTACTTGTTTGAGAAAGAATAGGGTTCATTCAACTCAGCAGATGTACCCTTGAAGGGGTCAAAAAATACACATGGTAAAAATAGTGAATACCTTTCCTCAACTTTACAATCATTTTCTTAAAATTTAAAACCATAGTGGAGCAATGCCCATAAAAAACACCATGTTTAGTTGGATGCATTGTAAAGCATTTTTACATTTAATATTCAACATTTTTGAAGAGGAAGTCAACTTTGAACAGTTTATGAGCGATAAAGCCCATTTCCACCTCAATGAAAAGATAACTGATGGTATTTTATATCTGTATTTCACTAAATTATAAATTAGAATTATTTAAAATATAAAATACATAAATAATTAAAATATAATGAAAAAATATTAAATAAATATCTTCAATTGGAAATCTATCTCTTTTTTTTTAGGAATAGTTGTCAGTATAATAATCTCAATTTTCATTGTATAGGTCTGAATAGACAACTTTCATTAACATTCATTTACAATTAATAAACATGAATAACTGAACCATTATAAAAGTTGTAAAAATGTAATATTTATAATACAATCAATCAATTTATTTAAAAATAAAAAATCTGTTATTATAATAGACCAAAATAATAATATACTTAGTTGCCATATTTTTTATTCATAAAATAAAGTTTTTCGTGAAACAGTCCAACAAATTGAAGATCCAACAAATGTTTTATACAATTTTTGCTTGTGTAAAGTAAAAAATAACCATTTTTATTCTTGTGTGTTCATTGTTTGAACTGATAATTTAGAAGTAAGCAATATTAAGATGAATTTGCTCAATAAATATATAAAAGCCTGATTCTTTTCTTTGATAATTATTATAGGTATCTATCTGACTTTCTAAATTGTCCTAAATTTGTTTAAGTTTTGTTAAAAATAATAATTTCTGACTCTTTAATGTTACTCATTAGTGCAGTTACTGTTTAAAAAATTTGTCTTTCCATTTCTCTTGAATTTTCTAAACAACTCCATTAAATTAATACTAACCATATGTTGTTGTCATTGAAGTAGTCAGTCCTTACACTAGCCTTAAGCAACCCTCCATGTCAGCCTATTTTGTGCAAGCCTTTCCATTTGCATATAACTACCATGTCCTCCCTAATCTGCTTAGAATATTCCAACCCAGCCTCCCTTTTCTGTTCTTACTCCACACACTTCCCTCTAATGCTAATTTTACAAGACCCTTGTGTCTCAAAATGTAGCCTTTTAATCTATCCCTCCTCTTGGTCAAAGTCCTCCCTATTGTTCTCTCTTCCTATTCTGCTTATAACTTCCTTGTTAGTTCCAGCCATATGATTTTCAGTATTCTTCTATAGCACCACATTTCAAAAACTTCTATTCTTTTCTTTATGCAACTCCTACTGTTCATGATACGCACCTATATAACACCACACTCCATACAAACATTTTTAGTAATGATTTCCTAATATTCACACTTATATTACCAATAAGTTACTCTTTTCTGTAATGCCTTTCGTACCTGTGTTATCCTATTCTTTATGTCTGCTATACTTCTACCATCCCTAGTTATGAAGCTTTCCATGTAGCAGAATTTCTTAATGTCCTTCAAAATGTCCCTTCCCAATCTCACATCCTTTGTTATTTCACTGTTTCCCATACTACACTCCATTACCTGGTTTTCCCTCTACTAATGCAGATCACATTCATGCCATTTATTTTGGTTTCAAATATTCTTTGGACTCCCTTAGTACCACAATATCATGCAGCAAAGCTCAGGGTTCTTATTTCTTCTCTTTGCACTATGATTCCATTTCCATATTCATTTTTAACTTTCTGGATCACCTATTATATATAATATAACTTCAAGCGCATGGGTGACAGCCTACATCCTTGCCTTACTCCTTGATTTCTGCTTTCTTTCTTGCCCCTTTAATTATAATTACTCCTGACTGCCTTCTGTAGATTTTTGAGTATGTAAATTCCTTTCTTTTTTGCAAAACCCTTTCTTGCCATAAAACCATGTCTTAGCACAAGTTAAACAACTATGATAATTTTTTTTAAAATTTCATTTGTATTAAAAATATTTTTGAAAACAAAAATTTTATAATTAAACTTAATTCCAATTATTGCTGAAAATGTTTCAATAGATTTATCAAAGTACCTATTTATACAAATTAAAAAACATACTAAAGAGGCAATGTTGTTGTGGTATTCAGTCCTAAGACTGGTCTGATGCAACCCTCCATGCTAACCTATCTTTCACAAGTCTTTTCATTTCCATATGACTAGCACAACACACATCTTCCCAAATCTGATTAGCACATTCCATCCTTGGCCTCCCTCTTCTGTTCTTACCCCACACACTTCCCTCTAATGCTAATTTTACAAGTCCCTTGTGTCTTAAAACGTTGCCTATTAATCTATCCCTTCTCGTAGTCAATGTCCTCCATATTATTCGATTTTCCCCTCTTATCCGCTTTTTCTCTCAATATCAATTACTAATCTTTTAAAGAATATGCAGTAAGTAGTTCATGGGACTTTCTTTAAATGTTTATGTTTTAATTTATCTTCATTGTTATTGGTAACTTCATGTATTACATTTACATCTGTTCTCATAATTTCAGTTTATAAGTTTATCATCTTATAAACATTCCATTAACTAAATTGTACTGTATATATAAGAAAAACATAAAGTAGTAAAAACTGTGTGTATGATTGATGTACATACATGTTTTAAACAATTTTTAGCAGATATATTTCCTAAATCTGTTATTACCATTTTTAAAAAAACAATTTTTAAATTGTCATTGAGGTTTTCAAACTTCATTATAAATGTTTTGCCGACCTCCTGTGGTGTAGTGGCTAGCGATGTTTGTGTCGTCATGGTCGTGAGGACCGGGATTAAGGCTGCTTGGGAATTGATACACTGACCACATATCACCCCAAATTTGAAATGTGTCACGCCAGCTGACAGTCCGCAGCCACCTCGGTAGGCCTAGGCCCTCAAGAGGGCTGTTGAGCCATTGGAAGAAGATTATAAATGTTTTACAGCAGTTGATATAAAGTGATTGAAAACATCAGAATATTTATTAAACACAGTTTGTAACATAAAACAACAGAACCCTTACAGTAGAAACATCTTTAACCAACATCTATAAACTTGATTGAGAGTTGAAATTGTTTGTTCTCAAATAATGAGTGAATAGCAATATTTTGAAGTATTTCACTCACTAACTAAATAACATTGACACTCTCTTTTCCATTTTTATCATTCAAAACAATAACTTAAATTGTAACAAATTAAACTGATCCTACATACATTTGAATTTTCAACCAGTTAAATGAATCCTGATCAGCCTTTTGATTCACTTTTGCTGATTGCATTACTATATAATCATACCATCATATAATGACATTTCATGACAAAGATTAACTGGCTCTATAAATCAAAATATGAAATATTAATTTTTGTTCTTAAAAATTCATTATTGTGTTTTAATTCAGTAAATATTTTATTTCTAGCAGTATTCCATCAATATGGTGGATGAAGCTCGGGACAACCACACTCAAATGATTGAAAGAGCAGAAATTGCAAACTTGGTCCGATCACGAATGGAAAGCTTGAACTTGCCAAGCATAGACTATGATGATGTGAGTGAGAAGAGGAATAATTTATCATATGTTATAATAAACCCAAGCTGTGATCTCAAACTTGAAGAAGGAGATATTATGTAAGTCAATGATTTTACATACGTACATATATATGAAATTAATAAGGAAAGGAAAGAGATATAGAAAGTAGGTGATGTACCTGAGGTTAATCGATGGTAGACTCCATGTAAGGTTTCGAGTTCTTGAATTTTCGGAGGATCCCTTACTCAGAAAGTTTGGAAGGCATTTCCAGTGAACGACTAGCCGACTGAATAAAACCAAACAATTTGTATCAGTAAGTAAAGACAAGTGAATATTTATTAACATTGAAATTACAGCACTACAAAGAGGTATAATAGTACAAGGAACTTGAATAAATTAAATATACAACACTATCCTCCCAATTAATATAATACAACAAAAACAAAATATCAAACTCCTAGACATCAATAATGTAACAATCAAATAACATAATCTTCAAGATGTCGGTCATTTCATGACCCTCTTCAGTCTCAATTAACTGCAGTGTTCCACATCCACATCAGCACAATCATCAACCTGGAGTCATTATTTCTGCATATGGTTTCAGCTGAATCATCATCATTTTCAGACAATTTGACTTGTGGCAGTTCAACCTCATAGGCAATTTTATTATTGTTGGACTTGTATTGCATTGTATCAGCTGCCAAATAACATAGTCAAACTTGATCAATGTGGACATTTTTTAACCTACCCTCATTTGAAACTGTTATTGTTCTAGTCCCATCCACATTCTCAACAACTGACCAAACCCAACTCTTTTTACCACCATGTCTCAGTCTATCCTTAATGTTATGTTTCCCATTTAACCAACTATCCAAAGATCTCAATAACAATTAGTTAGTACATACATTTCTTTCAAAAATAACTTTGAAGGAGTGTGTAACACCCGTCATGTGGCTTTGGCGAGTTTCACAGGAAATAGGAAACGATTTCTCTTGATAGGAAAGGAAGATTCTTCGGTAGTCTTGGGAAAGAGTCCTTGGAGTTGACCATTGGATAGCTTGATTATGGGTGTCGCTCAATCAAGAATGCCAAGTCTAAATAGGAAAGAGCTTATTCCCAAATGCAGCAGTTTCGAGAATACAAGTCAACAGTACCAAGGAAGAAGGCAAACTGTCGTGAATGCAGCGTCTAAGTGCTTCCAGAAAGGGGAATGCCGATATAGTGCTTCTCATGGGCTACAGCAATGAAGCATTTGGCCACGGTTCTCATATTCCACTACTCAGAGTCTACTGTCAGTCTCTTAAGACTCTAACTAACTTTGAAATTAAATTTCACTATTACACACCCCCCTTTTTTAAGTTTTAGACAATTTATTTGAATTACGTTTCCCATACGTTGTCTTGTAGCATCAGTAGAGGATACATTCACAACTTCATTAATTTCATTATTACAATTATTTTCTTTAGAAGACATGTGAATAGCAATTTCTATTTTATATTCTCCTGGAATACATTGATTACTTACAAATCTATGACACTTTTCACTTTTACACATTAAACAAATAACTATGGCGATTATACAAAATAAAATAAAAGATGCACTACCAGGAACAGTATGAATATACAATGGAAACTTATTAGTATTCATTAAAAATTGCTCTGCATCATTAATGTTTTTTACTAACAACATGTAAATCGTCAATAGATGACAAAACTTTCACTTTAGGAACTTCTAAATTTAGTTCATCAAGAATGCCTGATTTCTCTACTAAATGACAACAATCAAAATTAATTGATATATTAGGTGTAAAATCTTGATTTGTAAGGCCTCGGGCACGATAAAAGCGGCGAGCGGCAGGGAGCAGGTAGGTAGAGCGGCACCGCTCACTTTAATGTTCCAATGCAATTCAATGGGTCCGACAAGGTTCCACTGTTCTGCTGGCTACAAGGGTGAGTGGAAGAGCGGTTCCAATTCCACCGCTCAGCTTGTCGCTCACCCCGGACATTAATTTTTTACCCCTGCTGAGCGGCAGGGACTATAAAAAATTCTAGAGCCCAACAGAATGCACAAAAAAACAGGACGAGGCCAATGTAATTTCCGTTAGTAAAAAATCATTCAATTTGCTTCTTAAATGTTAAAAAAGGAAAGGAAGGAAATTAGTTTCTTTTTGCTATAAAAATATTACATTAATATAGAGCAACCCCTGCTTCAAGAATATTAACAAATCAATACGCAAAGGAAGTGTTGATATAGTTATTTAAAATCATAATTTATTGATTAATTTTTTTGAAGTAAATAACAACATACGACTTTAAAAAAAGCATTTTGCAACAGACACCCTGTTCTTGTGGATCCATTACGACTTCAATATTATAGTATCATCAAGAAAATTGTTGATGGCAATAAAAGAAAGATATAGGTCATGAAACGTTGGTACCCTCAAATAATTAATTATTTAAATTATTTAATAAGTATAGAAAACAAAACTTGCTTTTTTGTCTTATAAAAAATTATCAAATGAGTTTTTCCTACCACAGCTACACTACGCTTATCTTCGGATTGGAGTGATAAAACTAATAGGGAATGTTAATAGTTACTTAAAATATTATTTTATCTTGTGGAGTGTTAATAGTTTTGGAAGGACTATGGTGGGAGAGTTGAACCTTGAACGAAAATAGCATATGGTTTAGAAAATCAGCCCTGATTTTAAAAGGTCGATAAAATGATATTGATGAAACAATTACGGCTTTTAGGAAATAGTAAACAAAATATTAATAACAGACAGCAGAAAAACAAATTTCTTTGTGCAGCAAAATTGATCTAAGAGGGAGAAAGGGCTTACATAGGGTGGACAAGGACAGTCCTTGGGAATTATTGGTTCATAAATACACTTAAATTCAGTGATAATATCGTTGGAAGTATACATATACTTTAATTCAAAAATATAACTTTTGATTTATTAAATTTATATTTCATGTTTTTAATTAATTTCTGTAATATTGTATTCATTTTATAGATTATTTTTTAAGAAGTTGAATTTGGGTTGAATTTTTAGGAAGGAACATGGGTTTCAAAATTTTACCATCATTTGCATCGATAATCAAACATATTCATTTGCTTAGTGAAGACTGTTGTAGGATATATTTTGAAGACAATGAACAAGTCTTCAAAAAATAATGATTTAATTTGTTGGAAGGTTTCGGCCTACTGGGCCATTTTAAACCTCAATTAAATGTACTTATTACAAACAATTTCTTGTCGCCCGTGACTTGCAACTTTAAAAACATCCCAATTAATCTAAAAACAAATATAATTTGTACATTTAATTCAGGTTTAAAATGACATAGAGGATCCAAAGTATCCGACGAAATAAGTAACATGTTTCTTTTCTTCCGAAATGTATAGTTTCTTTTCTTTTTATCAGATACAATAAAATAATGAGAGTATTTATTAATATACATTTTTATTTAATTATATTGCTTTCTAAGACATAAAATTTTATAAAGCGTAAGCACTGATAGAAAAAATTGGAAATGAAATCAAACTTACGTGACAGGTACGCGTAATATACTTTTGAATATAATACAATATTTTCAATTATTATGAATTAATGGATAATTTTATTAACTGAAATTAGGCTTACAATTGTTGCAACTTCATAAAACTGTAGATGGAAATTTAATTATAAGTACCTCATCAAAATGGGGTGTTTCTTAGCACCTAATCGAATGTTTGCATACACATTCTCGTATATTCAAGAAACCTATTTTTGTCATCTCTTAAATTTCTAAAACGTTGGTGATACTCTCCGAAAAACTTTCTAGTCCTATTTACGGGATGAACTCTAAGTTTTTCTTGCCTTTCGTTAAAATTTGTTTCCATAAAAGGCTACTATTGTCACTCAGCAAGAGAAGCTTTGCTACTTCACATGATGACTCCATGATGAGGAATGCAGGACAAGCCAGTGCGTCCTGTACTAAACAGGATGATGCTGCTCAAGGATTCTCTATCGTAGCCGGCATCGCTCACTACTCTCCCACTCGGAGTCCCACCGCTCACCGCTTTTATCATGCCCGAGGCCTAACTGTACTAAATGAATCTATTACATTTAGTGTCACCTGTGAAGAAAATGCTTTACATCCTGATTTTTAAGTCAACTTACCTTCATTTTTTATACCTCCTAAAATAGGTGAAGGTGTCTCGGCTGATTAAAAGTATAGATATGAGGAGTTATTAGAGTTTCAACTGAGAGAAGGGAAGGTTTGGGGAGTTCTTCCCATATGACAATTGCTGTGCAGTAAAAATATCTCTTACCTGTTCTTTTGGAACCAACTGTGGTTGCAATATTCCTTTTTTCGGCATGTTTAAATGCATCTATTAATATTCCAAGGCTTTATTGACATTCATCTATACCCCGCTTGGCCATCTGAACATTTAATATACTATTAATTTTCATCAGCAATTCTAAATCATCAAATTTACTTTGAGTATAATTAGCAATTTTCATCAAATTATTTCCCAAATATTCTCATTTTCATTAATGCATTGGATGGTTATATTTAGAGCTCCTACTGTTGATTTTATAATAGTCATTTGAGAATCTACAACATGCATAATTTTTTCTTGTTGTTTTTTCAAATCGGGAATATGTTTATTGAAATTATAGTCCCAAATAACATTTTAGAATCATCTCCTACAAAACTAAATGTGTCCCGTTTAATTCTATTTTTAGGAATATAGGTATCTGGAAAACCTAATAAATATTTGTCAATTATTTCTTTTAAATGATTAATGTACTGAATTTTAGCAACTGAATATTGTTGTAAGATATACAATCAGTAATTGTATACCAAACTTCGCTTTTATACTGATTACAAGATTTTGAAATGTTTTGAGAAATTTCTAACGTTTGACTCCATAATTTCTATGTCGTGGAACTTAAAATTCTCCACTGCATAGGATGAAACGGAATAGTCCCTAATTCATCAAAGTATATTCCACTACGAGATCTCAAATCTTCCACTAATTATGCAAATCATGATCCATTGGTTCATCTTCATTTTGCACACCAGAAAAGAAATAGCATTATAGGAGTGGCACGTTATTAAAGGGCTATATGTTTGTTTATATCTGTCAGCTGTAACACTGGCCAACTCGACCTTACTTATCTACATCTGCTTGGCTACTTTGCTCTGTGAAGGATTTAACTCTGTTTGAATGAACAGTAATATGTTTCCTTTTTCCAATTTCCTGGAACACTAAATTAGGAAGTTTCACTGTAACAACCTCACATGGACCTTTCCAATAAGCATCCAACTTATTCCTTTGTTCAACTCGTAATAACACTAAATCTTTATGTTTAAATTCCACAGGGTTGGCTTTCATTTTCTCTCTTTGATTCTCCTCGAACACGTTTAACCTTTCTCTTGCTAAATTCTGACTGAACTGCATTCAATAATGCATTGCTTGAACTATTTCATCATAGTTATAACATGGTTGTACACTGGATTGAAGAACACCCGGCAAATTACACCTATATCCAAATAATATTTCATATGGTGAATATTTAGTAACTGAGTGAACTGTTGTATTATATGAGAATGCTGCAAAATTAACCCATTTATCCCAATATAAAGTTTGAGGATTACAAAAACATCTTAAATATGTAACTAGTGTACTATGCGATCTTTCTAGTTTGTACCTGATCCGTTACCACAAAATTAGGAATACCAAAAACTAAAATAATACGAACGCTTCTGCTACCTCATTCGCTGTTTGATTTTTCAAAGGTGTAGCGACTACATACTTGCTAAGAAAACAATTTTAATATTTTGTTGAAACATATCTGGGTCTGATTTAAGACCAAATGGCATTCTTTTGAATTCAAAGTATCTATGACTAGTGCTGAAGGGCAGTTTTACGTTGATCCTCTTACACGACATTTATTTGGTGATATCCAGAAGCACAATCGAGGCTAGAAAAATACCTTGATTTGCCTACTTTATCAAGAATTTCTTGAATACAAGGGATTGGAAAGCTGTCGCCAACAGTGACTTCATTAAACTTATGAAAGTCAATACAAATACGCCATTTACACTGACATGACACGTCTATCTTTTTAGGTACAACTGATAACGAAAAATTCCACTCACTTTTACTCTTAGTTATTATACCGTCTTCAAGCATTTGGCTCACTTGCTTGTTAAACGCAGATCTATGCACTTCAGGCACCCTATAATTCTTTAAAGTAATCACCCGTCCTTGCGGAACAGTTGGAGTTGGTATCATGTGCACAGCTACGTTAGTTGACATTAGCATATCACTTGACTGAGTTGTCAGCTAGCCGATCACTGGAAATGTCTTCCTAACTTTAGGGGGCAGTGCCTTCGAAAATTCAAGAACTCCAAACCTCACAAGATGTCTACTATCTATGAACCTCGGGTAAGTCACCTACTTTCTATCTCTCTGTCCTTTCCCTATTAATTGTTTTAATTAACATGACAATGTCATTTCCTAACTCATATATAATGTTGCCTTATATATATACATTAACCAAAAATGAAAATGAAAGTCTTCTTGGAGTCAACAGGCCAATAGATGTATTCAAAGTCAGATACAGTTGCAGTGTTCATCTAACTCAATCAATTAATATGGATGAGGCAGATATAATTTAGAGAATACTGCTCCACCAGACATTTTGGTAAACATATGTCTGGGTTCTCTCAAGAATGAAAAATAGCTATTGTATTTAGCTAGATTACTAGTTGGCTTTATGCTCAAACATTTAAAATAAGCAAGTTTTACATAAGTGAATTAAAATTTCTCAATGATACCAAAAAGCTGAAATTTGTATGGCATGCTCCCTGCTAGTACTGTTGCTTCAGCTCAGTCATCATTCAATCACATGCACACAATTAATAGTTCATACTGAAAATTTGTAAACAGGATATTATCCCAAAACATTTAACATCTAAATATGAGAAAATACACAAATATTTACACCAAATTTAAAATTTTCTGCAATTACCCCTTCTTATGACAGAATAGTATGGCTTGTTGTGCTGGTTGACTAGATTCGGGTTCAACCTCATTGGATTATGAGTCTCGATTCTGAAAAATGTATTTGCTTAATACAGCAGGTACTAGGGTGATATTTCCCTGGCATTTCTTCCAAATTTTTCCACTATCCCCTTCAAATGTGGGCTTTTGTATTTACAGTATGTACTATAGTTGTGTACAAATATATATTTCTACCAGTTTGCAGAGAATCACATTTATGTTCTCAACAACAAATATTTTGGAAATAAAATTAATATTTTGCATTTACAGTTACCTGGTCCGCCCCAGTCCATTCTCTGCACAGAAGACATTTGAACGCCACAACAGCAGACGTAAATCAAATATCAGCTTTTGCTCACAACAACTGGTACAACAGATGGCAGCAGCTGGAGCTGGAAGTAGAAGGGGATCTGGACTTGGTTTATCTGGTTACACTGCTCCTCCCAGACCTCCTCCATTAATTACAACTAAAGCAAATTCATTATCTCTACCAGATAGCCCTACAGTTGTGGGTGGTGGCCCCAATCCTGGTTCGTATAGAGCTCGGTCAAATTCTCTCCGTGTTGCTGATGACATACTTTTAAGACGATCTAATTCATTACGTCAAGGGTTGACAAACCCAGCCCCAGCTAGGAGAAAGAGTAGTCTTGAAGATCTAGGTTTCTCTTATGCTTCAAATCACAGTAACCCTATTAAAATTGCTCTCAACGGTAGCATAGGACTGGAAGTAACGCCCCCTGATGAAGGAAGTACACCTAGTGAAAGCAGCAGTAGTAATTTATTGAATTCTAATTCAAAAAATCTTACTATTGGTTGCACAAGTGGTATTGGTGGTGGTTTAAATAGCCTTGGCATAAATGTAAACCATGGAACTGGCTCAAGTCTCACAACATCAAGTGCACTGGATGTTTCAGGTCTTGGAATTTGTGTACCAGACTCTTGTTTAAGTTCACAAGCTACTCCATCCTCAGGACCTACTCCTCTAGCAGATCCACAACATCTACAAGGTACACTTGTATGATATCACCTTATGTGGGGCAGGAGATTAAGCAGTGTTGTACGCAACAAGTGGCTCTAAATAGAGCAGCTCCTAGCTTCCACATTTACACACACAAAGTGCACTCTGCACAAAGCACATATTTGGCCTTATTACTGGTTCCAGTTTCTAGTAAAAGACTGTATATTTACAGATTTTCTATATAAGATCTTGAGACTTAAATTTCTTTTGCATAAAGCCGAGAATAAATGGTTATTTAATTTTTTGCTATAAATAAATTTCATATTGTTATTTGATATTTTAAAGTTAAGTAAATAGAAATGCAGTATTGTGTTTAATCCAGTATAAGTAATGATGTAGTTCAGTACAGATTGAGTTATCATTTCTGACACACTTTTTTATACTATGCGCCTCTAATTTACATAATAAATGATTATAATAATCCTGTTTGAGTAACAGTTGTCCATAACTCCTGTTATTATTCCTTTTGTAAGCATAACAAATAATTTTATAAAATTATCTGAATATGAATTACAAAATTAATAATTATATACTCTTGATTATGTCAGTAGAATTTGGCTGACTTGTCTGCAGGTTCAATACCAAATGAGTTGGAAATGGGAACAAATAGTTTTTAGAAATAGATTAGAATAGAATTTTTTTAATGTGACAAGTAAAAACATTATATGCTACATAGTCAAGATATCGCCTTGTAAATTATGTCTATTATATCTCTGATAAATATCTATGTGAGTATGTAAAGAATGTGCATTCAACTGAAACAGATTTGTGAATAAGAATTGTATATTTTGTTTACTCTATATTGTAAATTACTCTTAAATTTAAGAAAAAGACTGATAATGTAAATAGAACTACTGTTTTTCATTTTAGTCTTGCCATGCATATAAAATTCTGTTAATGTAGTCAATTTTATATATATATATATATATTGTAACATGAGCCCCAGTTGCGGCAGCAAAGCAAATATAAATCACATAATCCATGTGGCATCTCAAATACCATTAACTCCAGTAGCTTGTATGACACCTGACCCTCCTTCCTACAGCTATGACCCATCACAAACCCACTACACCATATTTACACCACCATGGCTGGCCATCATCTGTTATGATTTGTGCATTGTTTCAACCACCAACAATCCTGTCTGGGGTTGGCTTGACTCCCTTTAAACACAGAGCCATAACTTCATGTTACAATATATATATATTATTTAATAAGGACAGGAAGGAGAGATAGAAAGTTGGTGACTTACCTGAGGTTAACAGATGGCAGGCACCATGTAGGGTTTGAAGTTCTTAAACTTTCAGAGGCACCGCCCCTTCATCAGAATGTTATAAAAACATGTCCAGTGATCATCTGGCCTATGACTCTTTCCTGTCCTTATTGTTTTAATTAACCTGACAGTGTCATTTTCTGATACATATACATATACATATATATATATATATATATATATATATGACAAAGTCAAAATAATGATAAATAGGATTGATTAGAAAAAGCTATTGACTAACCTTAGTAGGCATTGACTTGCAGGAAAGTTTATGCCTACTATCATCTTTCCTATTTATCATTATACATTACTGTGAAAGGATGGAATTCAAAACCTGTTTAGGCAGTAGTAAAATTAAGAAGGCCTGATAATAACGAGGTCCATACACTCAATTTTTCTCCAATCCCATTCCTTATAGGCATCTATGTTAATATTTAGATAGGCCATTTTCTTTCTCTCTTTTCTTCAGTATAAGCAAATTGCAATGGACACATTCTGTTTATATTTATAAATAGATTATGTATACAATGTGCATATCTGGAAATAAAAACAGATTTATGTATTTTCATGGTATGATATGAATTCATTGTTTTTGCTTGTAAATATCAGCTTTATTGAAAATCTGTCTTATTCTTTGCTTTTAATTAGCAATAAAATAGGAGTAAATATTAATATAATATTTCAAAAATGTAAAATACAACTTATTTCAATAGATAATAGCAATTGAGCAGACATATCACGAACAAACCCTAAGCAAATGATTCATTTTCTCGTGAGTTTTTAAGAAATGAGAAGTAGACTTCTTGCAAAGGATAATAACTGTGGCAAACATAATTCCAAATGTTGTTTAATTTGCAAAATAATATCAGTCAGGTCATTCAAATTCACCATAATCCAACATAATTATATACAAAATAAATTAAATTAACATGGTTTTGTAGTTTGGAAACAATTATGTGGATGGAGTTGGGTTGAAATGGAAAATGAAAAGCTATTTTAGAACAGGAAAGTATCATATAGGAGTAGATGTTGATCTCAACATTTTAACATTAGAAAATTATGTTGATATGCAATAATTATGGAAGAAATCTGAACTACAGTGTGGAGGTCATATGTAAGTCAGTCTAAACTAAGAATCTTTGCTCATGAAATTGTACTGTAAAATTGGCATGGTTTTGAAGTTGAATGATAGTAACTGGTCTCAGAATATACGACTGCAAAAAAATATATATATATTTCGTAATGGAATTTCCAACCTCAATTACCCTTCCATTCCATCTCAATCACACTATATAGCCCATGCTTCCACATTACATTTATATTTATAAGATTTATTCATTGTCCATCTACATTATATGTGAAATAAAATGAAACATTCTCAGCATAAGAATTAATTACAAAGCAACATTTCAATTATAATGATGAGTTTTAATAAATGCATAATCTAGTTGGAATCTCAACAATGTTTATTTTTAATTTACACTCTCATGAAGACAAACTTAGTTTAACATTCATTACCTCCAAAAACACTTTCTAAATTTTATTCTCAGACAGCTGAAAAATATTTAAAAAGTTATCAATTGAAAAACAGAACAACCAAGATGTAGTTTAATTCTACTGTGATATTTTTATTGTATTACCAGCAAAAGAAGGGACATTCAGCTCTTGGCTCAAACAAGAGAGAGAAAAAATGAAATATAATTTTGTCAAGTGGGTCAAAATATTTAGAATTGGTTTACTTACATCAAAATCACTAATATAGTTAAAATTGTCATATCAGAAGACAATGTTTGATAATAGAAGAAATTCATATATTTTTCTCTTAAGCATGTTCTAATCTGGCAAAGAATTTTAGGAGAATATCAGATTTTACTGAATGTAGACAGAAAGAAAAGTGTTCATTCCAAAAATTATGATCAACTTAAAAGTTAATTAATAAAAATAAATTATTTTGTTCATTAGCTTTCACAACTGAAAATGTACATTTGACTCCAATGTGATATTATATTGGTGGTCATACAAATTGAGTAATTTTGACACTGAAATCATTGATGATTTGTTAAGTTACTGGTCACCTATGTGAAATCTTGTTTGTACAATATTATTTAATGTTTTATTTATTAATGAAAACTCGTAACATTTTACTTATGTCATTCAAAATATGATTTAATTGCTTAAAGATATAAATTATCAATAAGGCAGTATTAATAACTAGTAGCATTAATTAATATTGAATTCTTTATTGAAAAATATTATTAAATTTAATTATCATTTACTTAATAAGTAAATTGAAATAATGATGCATTTTTGACTCTACACAACACACAAAAATTTGTTTTGTGGTATCTTCACTTTTCTGGTTAAAATATGTTAATCTACATTTGCATCCATACTAAGTTTTCCTCTGAAATTTTAAAATGATAAAACATTAAATCATCAAATATATTTATGAACAAGTATGACTGTTAGTTCAGAACAATTCTAAGTAATCATAAAAAGCTTCCCATTAGCTCTCACAAAAAAGTGATGACATTGGTAACACAATGTGTAAATAATAGTATTTTGTATGATATTGCATATGAATGAATGGTATTGAATTGTATATATGAAACAGGCTATTTTAAATAAAATTATAATATTTAGCAATCTCTAAATATTTTTAAAAGCATAAAAGTGTCAGAATTTATCTACTTAAAATTAATGTATTGTGATAGTTTATGGTTTGACAGTGTTCCATTCATGATTGCCTTCAAACTGCAGAATAAAATATCAGCTGTTAATTATATGCCTATAGAGAATAGATTCAACTGAGTAAAGTTTCAACCAAAATAAATTTTTACATTAAACTAAAGACAGTGTATATAATGTTATCAGTGCTTTCAGAGTTTAACTTTCTCAATTATTCTTTCTTTTTATAGTTTTCTATAATTTTATTTTCTCCATATCTAAAGACAAGTATTAATCTCAACAAAATACATATGTTGACAATTAGTATGCTTATATAGTAATGGAAAGAATATTTGTTCAGTCAGTTCATCAAGTTAAAATTTTTAACAATAATAATTTATGAACAAGGTTTTTCATATCATTATATTAAAGACATTGTCCTCTTCAGTAAATATTGGTTGCATCCCCAATAATACATTGTTACTTGATTGCAGATTAAACTGATAACAATATTTGGCATGTCCATAACTTCAATTGTGTAATTATTTCACATTTTATTTCATTGTTAAGTTGGTGTGTAAGATAAAGGTGCTTATTTTTCTTTATTATAATAATATTTACATCTTTATAAAGTTATAATAAATCAAATTTGTCAATTGAGACAGCCACAAAATTATGTCTGCTTGATTCTGTAGGTGGTGACAGATGAAAGGTGCTATTTTAAAACACATAACATTCATCTATCTCTTAGACAATAAACTTATTTTTATAGACATTAAAGCATTGTAAACAATTATAATAATTTTCTTTTATTTGCATTATGAGTATGTATAATTAAACATTTCAGTCAGTTTAATATGAAACTATACTTGTAACTAATTTTCATACAATACAATAAAACTAACAAAAGATTTATTTCTTGTTTGAATTAATTGAAAAAACAGATATTGATGTTTTTGATTCTTTAAGTTAAAATCCTCAGCATGATGTCTACCATTGTTTCAGATCATAAGCTTTCCAATATTAGCTCTAAAATTCTAACTGCCTAAGGTGAATAAGATCATTTATTCAATTATATTTTGGTTTCAAATCAAAGTAATATCTTAAGTCCAAACGACTATACAATTATATAACATCAAAATGAATAGTCGAAGCATTTTTTTTATTTAATTTGTGCAACAACAATTTTTACCTAATTTATTATTTTCACGAATCTTAAAAATATGTTCTTGATATGTTGATGAAACTATTCTCTCTTTCCTCTTAATAACTTCCTTCCTCTGTAGAATGCCTTACATTAACTTCAGATTATATGAGGGCTTTTCACAATGCATTTTTACTTGAATTAATTTGAATTGTAATTACTCTTTTTATTTTAAACAAAGATATTCCCAAAAGTGTCATTGTAGGTCAAATAAATCATTGTTAAATTCAACAAGTTAATGGCTGGCCATCATTCGGAATCCTTTACCGCAGTACAGTGAAACTCCTCATTGGCACCCATGCCTGGAGCCACACCACCACCAACTCAACCAGTGCTTCACAATACCTCCCTCAAACCCCTACTTCCTGATTCTTCAGAAGCTGAACTCCAGTACAGACAAATCCCTGCACTCAATATCCTATAGATGGTTATTTTAACTTCCCCCCCCCCCCTCCCAAACCTTCATAACAGTATGAGCACATGTATTCCCATTGGAATATGTATTTGTGCTAAAACTTTGATGTGTGTATACTTGGTATGTGTATGTGGTTTATGCAGTGATGTGTGTGTTACCATTTACATATTGACACCTTTGAGGATGGATGTGTTCGAATGAGTATGTGTGTTTCAATAAGGGAGTATTAGTATGCATCTCCCTAGCCTTTATCAAGTTCTTGCCCCTCTCTCATTGAGAGAGAAAGTTGGAGGCCTGGTGCTGTCCATTGTTTAAGAACTAAGCTAGCTGAGCAGCAATTTTTGTCTGCTCACTCGTCAGCTAACCGATCACTGAAAATATCTTCATAACTTTCTGATGAAGGGGGCGATCGGTGCCTCCAAAAATTTAAAGAACTCCAAACCTTACAAGGTGCCTTTCATATATGAACCTCAGGTAAGTCACCTACTTTCTACCTCTCTTTCCTGTCGTTATTGTTACTTCAGCCTAGCATGTATTGAGAATCCACGGAAATTAGCATAGCTAGTCATATTAGTTGTCCTGTTGGCAAAGTGAAAATCTAGGTTTTAGATTTTATCCGTGTTCAGACAAATAGAATTGGGGCTAAAAGTGCCCCTGAAGCACTCCATGCTTCACAGTAAAATAATACGACTTGCGAGTCATTGACTACTAACTTTTGGAACCTATTTCTCAGGTGGGATTCAATTAATTGGATTGTATCTACATTCAAACCATAGAACCTAAGCATCTTAATAAATAAACTATGTGACACTGCATCGAATGTTCTCGGTAAATCAAAGAATTAGTATTCACCAGCTACATACTGTCTAGACCTAGAGCTATTATACTTATTATTCAAAGTAAGATTCAAATTGGCCATTGATGATTGCTTCAAAGACATTTGAAATTTTAGGTACTATTCAAGTTGGTCTGTAACTTTCACAGATTTAATCATTTTCTCACAAGATCTTCCTCTGAATCTGCAATTGTCTCATGAACAAGTTTCTTCATATGTCCCCAAATGAAAAAGTTGGGAGGCATTAAATCTGGGGATTATGGTGACCAACAAGTTCGACCATCTTGACCTATTCACTTTTCCACAAATGTTTGTTTATTGACCGCTAGTATATAAACATTTATATGGGGTTGCAAAGCTACCATGGACCAATGCAAGGTATTTTGACTATATTTGATCCTTACTCATTGTGTTACAAAATTCATAGCAGGTCATTGTTACAGCACTGAAAAAGCAAATCTTGAATAAAGCAAGGAATATTTGGCTTCTGATGACCTCGTGGAAATTATAATTCATGGATGATTGATCCAAACAACTTTACTTTTACTTGATATGTAAGCCATGCACCTAAGAAAGTGAAATAGCATTTAAGAGCACCTTATTCGAGCTATAATTGCACAATAAAACAATATGACAAAATGAGTCATCAGAATAATATGTCAAATCAATTCAATGACATCTTATCGAGGAATTAAAAAAAGGGGAGGGGCATTCTTACCCTACAAGTTAGTATATTCTCTTTGTGATTAAGAATAAAAATTTATACACTACTACTGCAGATGTGCACAGAATTAACACCCGAAATAAAAACAACCTTCATATAGAATTTAAGAGACTAACAATAACACAAAAATATGTCCACTATAACGAAACAACACTGTTCAACAAGCTTCCCCCACACATTAAACAGCTCTGAAATGAACATAACAAATTTAAAATTGAACTAGCCACTTTCTTACTTAGCCACTCCTTCTATTCAGAAAGGGAGTTTGTGAAGCTATGTAATTATTTATGTAAAACTGGATATAAGATTATCCTAATAATAATGTAATAAATTCATGTAAAACTATTTCACTCGTTCCGTATCCTCAAAGCATGCTTCACTGAAGGATCCAAGGAATATGACTATTATGTTATGTTATATTTGTCAACAGCGCACAATTGATTTTGACCCGAAATTTTAGACCTTATTCATCAAGACACCAAAACTAAACACAAGTTTTACATTACAGAATATCCTGATCTTTCTAATCGTGTCACCTAAAAACCGATATCTGGTGTCCTACTGAACAATTTATCTCCCTAAACAAGCTCATTTTTGGCGTTTTTCACTGTGAGCCAGGATTACTCGATATTCAGCAACAAAGTATGTTGCCTGCAATGCTGAAAATCCTCTGACTAGTAGACAGTATTGTACAAATACAAACCAAAAGAAAGGTGGGTGGGGGAATGGTTGGTGAAATTCTAACGGCTTTATGAGTCATGCAGGTTTTGAGGGAACATCCATATTATGCTAATGGGGCAAATATTCCCAAATAAAAGGCTTTTCAATAAGAGCAGGATGACATTGAAATGGAATAAAGCAAGTTGTGTGTGAGGTATTAATGAAATTCTTTTTTTATTTGAAAGGCTAGCGTATGCCATTATGTATGGAATATAACATCATTCAAATGTCTGTCACTGCTTCTCACAGTGGCGTGGATACGAGTGCTCGAATTTTCAATGACTCTGTTTCCTGAATTTGTGTGATGGCCTGGGTTATGTTGACTTTAGGAGCATCAGTTGATTACAGATTATTGGTATAGATCTGCCACTTCAGAGAACCTCACAAGAAAAAGTCTAGTGGGGTCAAATCACACTATCTTGTCAATTCATGTCACCTCAGTGAGAGATAACCATTCCTTCAAATCATTGATGCAGAATGTCCATCATAGTGTCCACTGTGTGGCATGAAGGGCTTTCCTGCTAAAACTGCATGTCGCTACATCCATATAATTTAATCTGGGCGAAAAGAAATTGCCTATCATCATTCTGTATCACCCAACATAGACAGTCGTTTTCAAAAAAGTAGGAACCAATGATGCCGCCAGCCCAAAATCCACACTAAACTGCAACTTTTTGTGAATTGCCACCTGGGTTGGCATCATCCCACATATGGCAATTGTGCTTGTTAACATAATCATTCATCAAAAAATGGACCTCGTCACTACAGAGGATTTTTCAGGCAAAATTGGGGTCCTCTTCCAAATGCTCTGAAGCCCAGTCAGTGAACATATGGTGATGTCTATGATCATTAACTTTGATCTCCTGGGTCAGTTGGATTTTATACAGAAGAAGGCTAAGTTGAAGTCTGTGAAAGTCAGAGTTCTTGTGCATGGCGAGGAATTGACTGCGACGATATTCTCAGATGATCTAGCATTCCTTTCACATACAGGTGTTGGCTGATTGTTTACTGAACCAGCCATCTTGAATTTGGCCACCAAACATTGTCCTTGAAGGTCCACTGTGCCTGATGTAAAATGGACACAGCATGCAGAACATTTGCATTAACAAACACTCATTTAGATAATAAAGGTTTATCATTTGGATGTGCTGCTCAATCATATAACTTGCCATAGTGATTTGGCATCAGCGACTGAAAATAAATAACAAGATTAAACAGCCACCAAAATAACATGGCCATCATAAGCTGCCATAATCAACCTGCCCAAATTGAAAAGCTGTTATGCTTATTGTAGCCTTCAATTTATTAAATTTTGAAGAATGGGAGATATTACTTTACTATAACTGCATTCTACATTTTACGCTCAAGTAAGTTTCCCTTTTGTAGCATAAGAAATATATTTTATTAATCTCATTAAACAATACAAACATGTAATAGATAGTTCACTTTAATTGATAATATTTAAATCACAAAGTATACAGAAAATATTACACTGTTACATTAAAATTAAATTACAAAGTATACAGAGAATATTATAGCAGTAACACAAATTTATCAGAGTCAATATGAGACTTTTCTTAAAGTGAGAAAACAATAGGTGTGTGTTTTAACTGTAATTCTCATAGAATAGCCCATGTCACCAGTTTTATCAACAAGGCAGCTACCATTCATGCTGCTGCTGAAGTGACCATTTGTGCATATGCTTTATACAACTGTGTGTATATTTACAATTTCTTCAAATCAAGAATTGGAACTCTGAAACCTTTGCTCAAATGAGCTGATGCAACATCTTTTCTCTTTGTGTGCCACATACTCTGCCTCGCATATTACTGATTTACTTCAGTATGTTTCCAAACATTAATTCATTACTTTCAAAAGTTAATTCATTGGTCATACGAGATTTATTGAGGTGATAATAATTTGTACCACATAATAAATAAATGTTTCAGACTATTTCTGGTTTATATTTATATGAAAAAAAATCTATTATAATTACAAGGTGTAAAAAATGTAGGTAAGCAAGGTTGATCATAAAGACTCATAGTTTCTTATTTCTCACCAAGTGTCCTCTTGACTTGTGCCCACAAACCGTCTTGAGTCCCAGCTGACATACTGAGGTAAGGTAGCCCTTAGTGAACCATTTACACTTGGCTTCCCTCACCATGTTTCATGCCAAGTGCGTACCAATGGCATTACAAATAAAATGATCAAGATTTTTAATGGTAAATTCATATATAGGCATAAAAAATAATATGAATAAGGTTTATTAAATTCATGTATGATTGGTTCATTAACTTTTTTGACTTGCATTATTATTTCAACTCCACTTATATCTCATTCTTTAATTGTAATTATTCCTTTTTTTATTTTCTGATAATTTGAATCCAGAACTTCTTTGCTCGTGTTTGCCATGATTCTTAGAAGAAACACTCTTTCTTTGATTGGGTCTATTTATATTTAAGTTGTTTGCATCATCCAAGATTTTATTTCGTTGTGGTACAGGTGTCTCTTTATAAATGAAGGAGTTCTTAAATCTATCTAGAATTTCAGAGAAATATTTTGAATCACTACTGGAGTGATTTGTATTTAACAATAACTTTATTTCATGAATTATTATCCTTTCAATTTTTATGGGATATCGTGTTTGTAAGCAAATAAATCTAATACCCTGAAATGAAAAAATATTGTCTTGTAATATATTTCATAATTCTAATATTATGGTATATAATAAAATATATAGACACATTTGCATGCAGCAAGTGAATCAAAACAGTGTTTGTAAATAATTTCAAGACTTGAGTTATATAATCTGACTGTTTTGAAATAAAAAATGGTAAAAATGCCTGTAGGTCAGAAGAATTAATAAATTTATTGACATCACATAACACAATGTTTCAGTCCTTAGTTTGAGACTTCTTGTTTCTTTAAAACATCAGACAAGGTCACAAACTAAGGGATGAAATGTTGTATAATTTGATGTCAATAAATTTATTAATTCTTCTGACTTACAGGCCTTTTTACCATTCAGTATAATTTCAACATTATGGAATGGTATTGACTTATTTTGCAAAACAAACAACAAGCTTGAAAAATATCTGTGTAATCTTAGAAAACATTTTCTATGATATTTTACATTAACTGTAAGAAAGAACACATCAGAGTACAAAATATTACAATATATAACAATAAAAGGAAATATTGTTTCAATGATACAATCGACAATAAAGAAAAGGTTTGTTCACATATTAGCCCCTATAGTTCTAATCATTATCCAAATTTATGATAAATTTACCCTAAATTACTTCATTTTGAATGTTAAGGAGATTATGGCATTTAGCCATAAATGCCTATAAAACAATCATCAGAACATTTACAATCTATACATTTCCATATAAAACATTTAATAAACTTTAAAATATTTTTCCTATCAATAATTAATGACCAATATATTGATTAAACACCTTCATTTTTCCTAAAATATATATACACACCCACAGTGACAAACTTGGAGGGAATGATAGATCAACAATAAGGAACCTTTCTTTGTTAAACAACATATATCTACTGATGTGCACTTCAATGTAATGAAAAAGTGTGCACCGTTTGGTTGTTGATGTTTGTAAGAGACGGGAAGGGTTGGAGATGACCAATTTACTTCAGCCTTGGTGCTTAAAGAAACATTTGTTTACATTTAATATTCAATGGCAACATGTGGTAATACCATTCCCTTACCGTATTCTGTACTGTGCAGTTATTTTAGTGTAATCTTCAATTGAGAAGGGGTGTCTACAATTTGCACAAGTTATCTGACATGGTAATGTGTTATGGGAAGGCCCACGGAAACAGAAGAGCTCTTTGCATGTACCAAAAACAGCTTCCAAATAGATATCACCCTCATCACACAATGTTTGCTCTAATTTATCAAAAGTTTGATCATTTCATACCCAGTGCATTGGTGGAAGACTGCTCAGAACGAAGACACCTGCATTTGAATAAGAGGTGTTTCAATGAGTCACCAACAATCCCTCAACTAGCACACATTCCATTGCCAATGCAATGGGAACAAAGTTATAAAGTTGTATAGGTATTGACTAAATGTATGATTATAGGATTATATTTTGTGGTGTTGAATTGGATATGCATCAATTTTAGAAAGTGTTAGTAGAATAATAGAGTAAGTCAGGTGGGACATAAAGGAAATGATAAATATTCAAGGATAAATTAACACATTAATATTAACTATGGAAGTAGGGTGAAAGAGAAAGAGCTGGGAGAAAATTGAAAGATACTGATGGATAGGTTAAGGATAGATGGTAGAAGTGAATAAACTGACACAGTGAAGGAAGTAAATTTTTTTTAACATATTGAAGGACAACAAAGATAGTTATGTAACAGTAATGGATTGTTGATAGATTATGTATATAAAACAGCATATTGAACCCAATCCCATGACAAAATAAGGAAGTTTTGAAAGATGATTAGCAGAATGGAAGAAATAATTGAGTGGGCATATAGTCCATACAATAATACTATATGTATAGTAAATAAAATGTATGGATCTTTGAGGTTATGATATATGTGAATAATGGAAAACTGTAGATGAGATTATTACAGTATTCAAAAACAAGTAATGGTTGTTTACAATGGATTTAGCAATAAGCTATTGTCATATTTTATTGGAAACCGAGTCTAGAAAATTAACTTCTTCTTCCTGATCAGCAATACAGCCCTTTGTGAGCCTCAGCCTCCTTAATGATAGCCTCCCATCTGTTTCTATCTTGTGCTTCCATCCACCATGCTTTGACTTTCAGGGTCCTTCAAAACCCCATCTATCCATCTTAGCTTGGGCCTTCCTTTTCTTCTACTTCTGTCTTGCTGAGTGAAGGTTAGTTATTTGCATGTGTTGATATCCTCCATCCTTCTCACATGCACTAGCTATTTAAGTCTACATATTTTCCAGGTATGGATTATGTTAAATTTTTTTGTATAGGTTGTAAAACTCATGATTGTATTTTATTCTCCATATTCCATCAACACCGCTTGGGCCGTAGATCTTCCACAGGATAGTTCTTTCGAATATTTTTAATTTTTCTTCATCATTTTTTGATAGTCTCACATCCATATAAGACTACAGGCTGTATTAAGGTTGTATACATTTTTATTTTTGTCTGTCATTTTATCCTTTTTGACATCATGAACTTTTTTAGGCTGTATTATAATGCTTGGCTTATTCTGTGGTTATTCTATGGAGTAGTTGTTGTCACAAGTGAGGATTGTTCCTAAGTACTTGAATTTATTAACTTTTTCTATGTTAATATCATTCATGGAAATATTTCCATTATTGGAGGTTTCCATGTATTTTTTTTATTGTAGTTAATTTTTAACCCTAATTTAGATGCTGCAGACTCTAGTTTTACATACACATTCCTTATTGATTTCTCCTGTCTTCCTATTAGCACTACATCATCAGCAAATACTAGCATTTGAATTGATTTATGTAGTATAGTTCCTCTAATCTAAAGTTCTGCATCTCTTATCCCATACTCTTTAAACTTTTCCAAAATTTGTCTTAATGTATGTAGGAGGTTCTAGATGGACTTTCCAGGCCGGAATCCACACCGATAGTATCCAAGCACCTTTTATACATAGAATTGCAATATTTTAAAGTGTACTTTGAAAAGATCTTATATATAACACTTGGTGAGGTAATGCCATGATAATTTTCACATTGGAGGCGATCACCTTTCTTGTAGATACGGCATATCAATTCTTCTTCCTACCTACTGGGGAAAACCTCTTCATTCCATTAGTTTCCATACTCTACCAATGTATTTTTTACTGTCAACTTTAAACAGTTCTTCATTCAGTCCGTCAGGGCCTGTTGCCTTATTATTCTTTAATTTCCATATTGATTCTTTTATTACTTTCAGTGTTGGTGGTGCTATTTCATCTTCTACTATCTGTGTTCCATTTATATAGCTATCATCCACCTCATCTTCTGTATCCTTTGAAAGTACTCCTTCCATCTTTAAAGGACTTCTTTATCATCTATAATTTCTCCTTCTGCATTCTTGCAAATTTGAGTTTTTGTTTGGAGCCCTTCCCTCATTTTATTCATCTGTTTAGAGAATTTTCTGCTATTATCACATTCCTTTTTCAAAGAATTCTTTCTTTTTGTGCATCCTTTCCTCCTCTCTTCTAGCATTTTGATATTGTTCAGTTGCTGCTCTTGTAAACTTTTTCAGTATACTTCTTGTTCTTTTCATGGTGACTTGTTCACATTCTGTTTATTTTGTTTTTCTCCATATATCCTATTTTTTTCTCTGCTGTCTATTTAAGTATATCTTCTAAACAAGCCCATTCTTCTTCTATATTTCTTTCCATTTTAGTTTCTACACATCAACTTAATTTGTTGTTCATATTCATTTATCATTTCTGTTTTATTCTTTCAATGTTATATTTATGGACTTTTTCTTTATTAAAATTACATGTATTTATTTTTGCTCTTATTCTAGTTACTAACAGATAGTAGTCTATGTCTACATTTGCCCCTCTGTAACTTCTAACATCCATCATGTTGGTCTTATGTCTAGCATCTATCAACACATTGTCAATTGATGTATGTCCTATTATGCAACCCATATTTTCCTATAACTATGTTGTGTTGGTCATCATATCCCACTTGTACATTAAAATCTCCAAGAAGTAATTTGCCATCATTGTTGGGCAGTTCCTAACTACTCGTTCTAGTTCTTCATAGAATTGGTCTTTAATATCGTTACATTTATCATCTGTAGGATTGTGAACAGATATTAGGGTCATATTATTAAATCTCCCTCTTACCCTAAGGATGCATATTTTGTGGTTAATTGGTTTAAAATCCCTTACTAGGTGTTTTATTCTAGCATTTACTAGAAAACCAAATCTAAACTCTTGTTTACTTTTTTTACAGTATGCTGTGCCCTGTCCATCTTATTTCCTGTAATGCTGTTATATTGACCTTATAATCTTGCAGCTGTCTTTCTAAGTTGTTCAGTGCTGCAGTTTTATACAAGGATAACACATTCCAAGTTCCTATTTTCAATTCCTTATTCTTGCTGAGTCGTGTATTTATGTATCCATCCTGCTTTTCCGAGGCAATCATTAGTTTCCTAACATGGTAGGTTTTTACAAGTATGAGATTGTCAGCCTCACACCTCAACCCCCAACCTGGAGGACCAGGATATCTCACTTTGTCTCTTCATCACCTGTCCAGCAAGAGAGGCCCAACAAGTAGCTAGGCTACCACCAGCATAGCTCTTAAGGTCATCAGGGGGCGCAAACCCCATCATCACATTAAGGCAGGGATACCAGCGAGAGGCTAGAAAATTAATATCATTTCAAAATGACATGACAATACCAGTTTTAGAGGACCTTTTGGTGGTTATAATAAATAAATTGTTTAATTTTGTCCTTGTCTGCCAGCATATGTAATCTCTCATGATTACATAGGTCACTAACAATTAGCCCTAGCATGTTGTTCTAGAAGTGATGTAGTATTTCCAAATTCAAGTTGACTTCTGTGCCCCACAGCTGTATCCTGTGTGTCCAAATGAGAATTATTTTGTACAATAATATTTGCTTTGATTTGCTGAGATTTTTTCCTGATCATTCAATACATTTGTCATCGTTTGAATCTGAGTTTTTTTAATGCTTTGTAGACATGTGTTTTCTCCATGTAAGACATCTGTCAATATGCATATCCAAATATTTTGTATCTTCTGCTTGGGACAATTGTTAATCTTGCATCATAACTGGGAAAGGGTCCAAGTGTCTCTGTTTAGTGTAAATGTTTTTTGAACTGATTTGGATTCATAGACTTGTATTTTCCAATTGTTTAACCAAGTTTTTTAGTTGTTGGTTTTACATGTATGGCAATTATTGAAAAAATTTTTCTATTCTTGGTTTCTGGTAAATAAGCTGTGTATACAGAATGGGTCCTGGAACGCTAGCCAAAACTAGTATAGAAGGGAGGTCTCTGTTGTGTCATGGGACTAGCTGGTCACAAGTTGTATGGTACACTCGAGTTTTCTTCTACTGAATAAAGAGATGACATGCAGAGAATATTTGCTAAATTTAATAAGTGCCTTGCCCCAACACATAATTAAAACTTTTTTCTTACATAATAGAAAGCAAAAGGAGGGCGATTTATTCAGTGACTGAATTGCCAATCTACACATCAACATTCAACTTTGCAACTGTACTTCATTGTAACCTGCAGATCCACAACAACAAAAATTAACAGATCATGTTGCACAAGAAAGCTCCCACCCTGTAGAACATAATAGGAAACAGCTGTAAGGTACAGAAAAATCCAATTGTACAAGGCGGCTTTTAATCAAACAAAGAAACATAAAGGAAGTTCCCCTGTCAGACAACAGCAGCCTGACTGTGAGCAGCTGGAACGCACTATGTGGGAACTGTGATACTTTGCATGACCAGAGAAAATGTCAAGCAGCAGGCAAGGGCTGTGTGAACTGTAATAAGAGAGGCCACTTTTCCCGGGTGTGTTACCCATTGCATCCAGTCTTCATCCAGTAACACAGAAAGGTGTCAATGATGTACAGTTGGTGATGATCCCTGTGCAAGTGCTAAGTCTGCAACAGCCAGTCTCAGTAGTCACAAAAAGAGGGAACTAGATTCATGGAAGGATAATATGCCCTGCTGATTCTCCACGCTCTTACTAGGTCAACACTAACAGTTCTACAGCTCTGCAAAACAGACATTAGCACCACAAGCTAATGTATGCCTGCTGTCTGACGTCTTGGCAAAGACAACACCAAGTATGAAGATGACCAGCCGAAGACCACCCCACTAAATGTGCCAGTCACGCACCACGCATAGCCTATCTACGAAGTTCCTACTGATCATCTTTCCACTTGCCCATAGTGTCATATCTCAATGTTTTGAAGTTTAGGACATGGTGATATTATACGCTGCTACAAGTTGGCAGCACTAACTGCAATATAAAGTATCTTTGGGCTGGTTGCCCAGCAACTTATGTTTTTATGTATTTACATTTGTTGAGAACATAATTTCATCTTCTGTATTACAAGAAATATATTTGTATCTATTATATGTTTGTTAGGGGTAGAAAGGGAGTCTCTGATGTACTGGTTTTGTAAAGTTAAAATTAGAGTAACGACATGAAATTTTGGATAAATGCTTCTGTGAATTTTAAAGAGTAAATATTGAAGAAGTATTTCCTGGTATAGACATATGTTTTCTTCATTAAAATTGTATGTTTATAGAAAACATACATCATATGAGCATTGATGCAGAAATATGAAGAATTACTCTTGATGTTCAAAAAAATAATTGGATTTTTGGTCACAATAAGAATCTTATTCTGTGATAATTGGAACAAGTTTAAATTCTAATGATGATGACTATGAAATAATGACCAAGTGAAATAACATGAGAAAGGTTTTTTTAAAATATATATATATAAATTGTGGGTAGGGGAAAATCTTCAAAAGACGCCGTGAAACCCGAGTTACACGGTGTGTGGGATTTTTACCCACTAAAAACCACCTCCCTTTACAAAGTATCTCCTCGCGGAGGAAAGGTATATGTTATCCAATCTGTGTGACTTTGTTACGTACCAAACATTTTATTAATTTGTAATCTATCCTAACTGAATGCTCCAAGTAAACTCTTCTATCCCTCTCTCTATCCATCCCAACTAAAATAACCTAACTGCAAGATTGACTATGTTCAGTAAGTCAGCAACTGTAGCATAATGATTAAGGCACTATGCAGCTATAGCGGTTGCTCTGTGACAATCCGGGTTCAAATTCTGGCGGTGCCAAATATTTTCAGTCTTTCTTTCTTTTTCCATTACTCTCTAAACTTAATATATGCCTTTTTCTAAGCATAATTCTACGCCAAACATGTTACTTAAAAGCGAATTTCTTACCTTTCTCCATCAATTCTATCATTAGTTACTATTGGTCTATATATATAGCTTACCTTAATTTTATCACTCTCAGGATCAATATCCATTAACTGCTGCCAGTAGTGGAGAGCTTTCTTAAAGTTATTTAAGATGATGAAGTAATATAATCCTATTTGAGCAAGAGTATCACATTTTTTAGGTTTTTCTGTGAACCTGATAAGCATCTCCTCCAGCAAAGGGAGAGGATTGTAATCTGGGTTTAATTTTAATCGAATTCTTATTAAATCCATGTGACTTCCATAAACACCCAATTCACTTGCTTGTTCAAGGAATTTTACAGATTCAAGCAAGTTTCCTTTCAATTCATGAATATATCCTAGGGTGTGCAAAGCCATCAAATTAGTTGGTGCGATCTCCATTGCCTTCTCTAGACAAGCCAGTGCTAAACTGAGATCTTTAAATGGGTATGGTAGTTTAGAAAATCCAACAGCACATCTAATATTAATTCTTACTGAATCTGGACACATTTCAAGACTTTTCCTGTAATTTATAAGAATGAAAGCTATTAAAAGTAATTAAAAATAATTCAATGGGTCAAATAAACAAAACTGATTTAGTTTTGAGTGGTATATGATTAGGGAATGAAATATTTCCCAGGAAATAGGTTGAATACAAAATTCTGCAATATCACCTCGGGCTGCAGTTGGAAAATACATACTGTATCTTAGCCATCATTATTTTCTTATTTTGCATTAGAATAAAACTTAATGGTAATGGTTTAGAGCCCACATAACGATTTATCTTTATCATAGATTCTGAAAAGATAGATGAACTAACAAATTGTACTGACACCATTTAAATAATAAGTTTATCACACGTCTCAAGAATTATAAGATTCATCTTGTAAATTTAGTACAATTGTTATTGTTCATAGCAAAATCCTGGAAGTGTTAAAAGTATAATAAATAGATAGAACAAAAAGGCAGCTAATAAAAGTAAATAGAAATTAATTTTAAAAGTTGGTTATCAATTTACCATCCACACCTAAAAATATTGTAAACAAATCAAAATGTTATCAGTTCTCATCTAATATCTTATTTTCCAGTAAATAATATTACCCACTTGAGCAGAATAGGTTAGCATGGACGGTTGTTTCAAACTGAGAAACTGATTTAAAGTTGAGTCTATTATATACAGATACTACACCAACTATAAATATGACAGTTAATGTGTTATAGAAAGGATGTTGATTTCTAAGCTAAGCCAAATTAGCCGCTGTGTTTACATACTAGATAAATTGAAATTAGTGGTCAAAATTTCTGTGTGGCATGTATAATTATACATTGTCTGCCCAAGCATAAATATTTAATGAAATTATTTCTAACCTGTAGTAATTAGCAGATTTTTCATTCATTTCTTTTAGTACATCTTTTATTAAATGAAAAGGTGCTGTCTTTTCATTGTAGACTTTCCTTGAAGTCTCTTGATATGCTTGGGCTAAAAAAACATAATAAGCCGCACAGGGAGATAACTCAGCAGCTTTCTCTAGTTCCATTAACTCCTTTTTATTATCTATTTCTGTGCTGCGTTCAACTCTTCGAATACGTCCCAGACTTTTTCCACAAAGAAAATGCCAATAACCTGTATTTGAGAACAATTACTGACTGTTTAAGGACCTCTTAAGTGTTACCTTATAAGTATACACAATTTAAAATCAATCAAATGTCAATAATTTAATTTTAAATTTGAAGTTCATTATTTATTTAGAAAGAAAATTCAGAAGCTACTTAATTTTGAGCAATTAAAGACATAATTATTTGGTTATGGAATGATCAATAGACATGATTTGATTATTATCTTATTAAGATGTTTTATCTTCAATATGTAATTAAATAATTTTTAGTGGACCTCATTCATATATGTCATGATTGTCACACAGTCATTAATTTTTTCACTACTCTATTTTTAAAAATAATTCATTGAACTTATTCTTTATTAAGTGACAATGTTCTATTTTAACTGCAGAATTTATTATAAGTTTTTACCACTGGTGGTTTAATAACCAAATGTGGTAATAACTGGAATTTATTTGAGGAATTATTAATTTTATAAAACTGTATGATACAGAACAGTAGACTTCATTTTGTTTATAATAATAGAACTTCATGTTAGTATACTTAATACGTAACATATTAATGCACAGTGTACAAAACAAATTAAAATATTTAGACATTCTCAGATATTTACAAATATAATGAAAGACACTGAGAATTACTTATATATTCAGATGTTGGTAGGGCCATATGTGTTGACTGCAGGTACTTTATGAAGTCCATTATTTTTTAGAAATAAAATTCAGAAGTTACATAATTTTGAACAATTAAAAATCAAAATATTGGAAGTGTTAAAATGTATAGTAAATAGGTAGTTAAAAACTAACTAAAAGGCAGCTAATAAAAGTAAATATATAGAAATGAATGGTAAAAGTTGAGTTATCCATTTACCATCCACATCTAAAATGATTTTGAAAAAATCAAAACATTCAATAATTCTATCAGGTTACACCTAGAAAACAGTACAGACACTAAAAAAAAGAGTAGTGTTCATTACAACAAAGTATAACTTTTCCAGGGAATATAATTGATGCTTAAAACTACATCAATAGTAGACTGTTTCACTAAGAAATCCATATTTAGATTTTAATATGTTTTCCTCTTTTGCAAATGCTACCGTGTTTAAGGTTTTTGTAATAACATTTTGAGAGAAATGCCACATTCTCTCTCTGATTTCTTAAGGTTCTCACATGGCAAGGCATGTTGGTTTTTTTTAAGAAGTGCATCTTCTGGGCTAGAAGCCAGGGGACACAGGCAGGTACCAATTAGATTATATAATGGAGACCAACCAGAAATAATAAAAATGATTGATGAAAGGTATAAATATAAAAACAAAAGAGATGCAAATGGTAAAGAGCAGTACAGACGCTTGAAGAATGAGATAGATAGGCAGTGCAAGCCAGCCAAAGACGCTTGGCTACAAGAGAAATGCAATTTAAATAAACATTCAGCGAGAGGAAAAATATTAGCAAGAACATCAGGAGAGTGGATGGTTAGCCAATTATGGATAAAGAAGAAAAAGCATAAAAGTGGAAAGAATATCTAGAAGAGCTGTATCATGATGGAAATCTAGATCAGTCAGTAATAGAAGAAGAAGAGGTGAATGATGAAGAGTTGGGGGACAAAATTTTAAGGTCAGAGTTTGACAGCACTGAAAGACCTGAGCAATAGTAAAGCGCCAGGAATTGATAATATTCCAGCAGAGTTGATTAGATCATTGGGCGGAGAAGCAATATCATGGCTGTTCAGGATAGTTTGTGAAATCTACAAAACAGAAATAATACCAGAATATTGCAGTAAAAACATAATTATACCCATACCAAAGAAAACTGGAACTGATAGATGTGAACAGCACAGGATAATTAGTTTAGTATCTCATGTATGTAAAATATTAACAAAAATAGTACATAGGAGAATGGAACATCAAATAGAATGAGATTTAGGAGATCGATTTGGTTTTAAGAAGAATGTAGGAACAAGACAAGCAATATTGACTTTGCCACTAATTTTAGAAGACAGGATAAGAAAAAACTGGCCTATGTTTATGGCATTTGTAGATTAAGAAAAAGTGTTTGATAATGTGAACACTATTAAGAATTTTGAAGAGCAATGGAATAAAATATCGAGAAAGGAGGCTTATATGTAACCTGTAAAGAAGACAGGCAGCAGTAATTAGAATAGAAGATCAAGAAAAGAAAGCCATAATCAAGAAAGAAATAAGACAAGGATGCAGTCTGTCGCCATGCTCTTTAACTTATATAGAGAACAAGCAATGAAGAGGGTTAAAATGAAATATGGGAAAGGAATCATACTGCAAGGAGAAGAAATAAAAACTTTACACTTTGCCAACGATATTGTAGTATTAGGGGAGTCAGAAGAAGACTTAGAAACCTTAACAAATGGCATGAACATGTCCTGGAAAAAGATTTCAATATGAGTATTAATACAGGGAAAACCAAGGTAATGGGGTGTAGTTTGGGAAACAGTGGAATAACAAAGGGTGTTATATTCAGAAGGGATATTTTGATGGAAGTTAAAGAATTCTGCTACCTGGGATGCATAATAACTAGGGATGGTAGAAATATAGTAGACATAAAGAGTAGGATAGCACAGGCAAGGAAGGCTATCGCGAAAAAGAGGAATTTACTTATGGGTAATATAAGTGTGAATATTAGGAAATTGTTGCTAAAAATGTTCGTATGGAGCGTGGCATTATATGGGTGCGAAATGTGGATGATAGGAGTTGGAGAAAGGAAAAGAATAAAAGCATTTGAAATGTGGTTCTATAGGTGAATGCTGAAAATCAGATGAGTGGATAGAATCACAAACGTGGAAGTTAAAAACCAAATAGGGGAAAAGAGAACAATATGGAGGATGTTGACTAAGAGAATGGATAAATTAATAGGCCACATTTTAGGACGTGAGGGTCTTGTAAAAGTAGCATTAGAGAAAATTGGGTGGGATAATAAGAGAAAGGCCAAGGAAGGAATGTACTAAGCAGATTAGGGAGGATGCCGGTTGTACTAGTTATAAGGAAATGAAAAGGCTTGTCCAAGATAGGTTAGCATGGAGGGTTGCATCAGACCAGTCTTCGGACTGAATACCACAACAACATTTGTAATTATAAAATATAAAACAGTAAAAGGTAGCAAATTTGAATTTACTAATCACATTGAAAAAAACAACTTAAAAGGGAAAATGTTGTTTATCATGCATTTATAAGAGATTTTTGAGTCAACAATTGTACTAATAAGAAAAGAAAGATAATTTTCTATTTGTATATAAATTAGTTTTCAACTATTCCACAAAATTTGGTGCTATGCTAACAATTTATTCTATTAACATTGGCATAAAATAATTTTTTAGTTTAATTAAATAAGACATGACTTTAAGAAATATTTGAATTATAAATATAATGATGTAAGAAATAATAATTTTTAAATGTTTGAGTAAAGAACTGAAATAAAACTCATGTAGAAGTGTAACAGCCATGCTACAGTAGTTTCAACAATATATATTACTGTCTGACTGTAAATTTTTTGATGAACCTATTTAGGAGTGTTAGCATACAATGTCTTTCTGTCATCTTCATCAGACAAAATAAAACATATACATGCATCAAGAAATGATATTGTAAAGTTAATTAAAATAATTAAGGAAAGGAAAGAGAGATAGAAAGTAGGTGACTTACCTGAGGTTCACAGATGGCAGGCACCTTGTAAGGTGTGGAGTTCTTAAATTTTCAGAGGCACCGCCCCCTTCATCAGCATGTTAGAAAGACATTTCCAGTAAATGCCTAGCCAATGATTGAACAGACAAAATTTTCTGCGCACCTAGCTTAGTTCCCCACCAATGGAGTGTTAGTTACACATTGAACGGGTTAACGTAGATCAATTCAACATAAAGCACTACAAATCACCAATATCTGGCAAACATTTGGTGGTCCCAAAGGTAGCAAGATCCTATTCATGCTGATATTAAATTTCAGAGAAAATCCATTGAAGTATTGAAATCCACTTAATTAATTAGCCAAATTTAAAGTAATTATTTCCAATTTTAATAACTTACCACATTTGGGATCCAGTTTTATTGCTTCTTCAGCAAATTCAACAGATAACTTTACACCTTCATATGCATATTGTGTATATATCGCTGCCTTCAATCCCCAAACAGCTGCTTTATTGGCATCATCAAGTTCAGAATATGAAATAATTTTTGCCAGTGTAGTTTTTAATTTTTTATACTGCTTAGTATAAAATTCTAAGTATGCCTTGCAAGCTATTGTCATATGCTGTAAACAAAGTTTCATTCTACTTCCTTCACTTGGGATCATTTCTTGAAGCAACTTTTGGTGTAACATTGCAACATCAAATTTACCTTCTTGACTATATTCATAACACAGTACAAAATTGATTGTAAGCTTTTGGAAGAATTGTGTACTGGCTTCATCTTCTTCCAATTCATCTTCTTTGTTGTGGAGACTAAGCATAAAATAGTTAATTACTAACATCTTAAAATGGCATTCTATATTGACTCAACTAAAAGATATCTTCCAGAATTTATAGCCAAGCACCACAGCATTGTCAGACAATTTTTATTAGTTTCTCATGCCCAAATACACATGCACAATACATTACCCATACCACAAGAAAAATGACTGATGTGAAATAAAACACAAGACATTGGTTTTATTTTACATGAAATTGTATTCTAAATAGTCTCCTTGTGAATCAATACACAACTTAGTGTTGGAAAAATTGTTCGAGACAATTATGAAAGTCAACCTTTGTAATTGCCTTCAAAACAATGACCACAGTCTTCACAGAAGAACCCTCTCCAATTTAATTCATACTTTGGGACAAATTAAATTCAATAAAATTGAACAAGAATAATTGGAGACAAGCTGGTGCACATGTGTACATTCCAGGATTAAAGAGGCACCAGCCAGTCACAAATATTTAAGCCAGCGAGCTGCGTCAAGGAATAAGGATGTTTGGCCACCAAGGGACAATGACCCATGAAAATATCCCAAGGCTTCCACTGAAAGTGGAGATCCTACAGTCATTGAAAATTAATTGGAGACAAGTCATGTAGGTGGCATTTTTCCATGTAGAAGGTGAAAGAAGATATTGGCTGGGAGATAACAAGGTGAAAAAGCCAGTGTGCATTAGAACTTTGGAGAAAGTGGAAATCGGGAGAGGAGAGAAGTAAAAGTGTTGGTCGAAAGCTGGAAGGAAGAATTATATGAGGAGCGGAAGTCACTTTCAATAATTTATTGAAAGCAAACACAAATTTACACAAAAAAAAATATCTCAACCAAATATGAACATCTTTGCCAAAATTGAAGACTGGTTTTCCCCATTGCTTGATGGTACAAAAATTTCCTGTTTTCTGCCTGCCAAGATTACACCCTCCTGTGAAGAAGGGATCTCCACAACGTCCTGTTTACCATCATTAAATCTATGAGAAATTCTCAGAAGTCATCCTTGATATCTGGATGAGATTGTTCCAAAATAAGTAAAGAACAAAAAACAGATTAATCTTTCCAGCTAAATCATAAGTGAGATATCTACAACCCACTGTTGCCTACAAACCCAGCCACACACACAGTAATTAGCCCAGATAAGTCTAAGCTAAACACTTAATTTCCCCATTAATTCCACATTGTTGTTAGTACACAGTACAAAGCCCAATTAGTAATTTAAAATTCTAATTATATTTTATTTATATTCAAACCATTTTGAAAAACCCCATTACATATTGAAATACCTACCTTTCATTACTATTTTCAATTTTAGACATCATGAGAAGTTGCACAGAGACAAATCAGGTAAATAAGGAGGCTCTTCAACCACATCAATAAATTTTTTAGCCAAGAAATAACATATGATCTTGCCCTTATGTTACACTTCATAACTGTGGATTGGTCTGATTAACCAACAAATGCTTCATATTTTCTTACCTTAATGTTTTACCCCGACCCCCTTTGATTCATCAATGCTGAACTCTCCTTTAAAATATCCTATACTTCAGGTAAAGCCCTGGACTCAATATTTACTAAAAAGTGCCTTTCCTACTGAACACCAGTATGTACATATAAGTGTATAAGACTATACATACGTGTACAGGGGTATGGGTGCTTATATGTATCTATTTTCATATGTATATACATGTGTGTGCATATAAATATATATATTATGAGTATTTATCTTTACTCATCCCTTAATTTACCATTGCTGTGACCTCTCCTGTAGAGAAATTTGTTGGCTTTTTTGAGTGTCGAATGTCACCGCCCACTGTCACGGAAAGGCATACTAGTTACAAACATTTTAAGGTACGGTAAATTTAGGAAACTTTTGGAGTCACTCTGTTGCCCTCATCTTTATTTTCCTATATGACCCATCATCATAAACAGCTCATCAACTCTTTTAAAGTCCTGGCTTCCTGCAGCAGACTCTGCCACCATTTCCTAATACCAAACTTTCTTGCATCACTGTTGATGTCGTCTATCCATCTAGCCCTTGGTCTCTCCTATGCCTCTTGCCACTTGGTTACCCAGGTAACAATCTTGCAGGAATTCATTCTTCACTACTTCTTTTGAGTGTCCCACCCAACACACTCTTGACACACTTATTGTCAAGGATAATTTTAGTTCAGTATACAACTTGTACAGTTCCACATTATGCCAAATTCAATTTTCTTCCACACGACCATATATTTTCTGCAGTATTTTTCTTTCAAATGTAGCCAGTCTATCTCATCTACTAGTGAAAGTGACCAACACTCAACTCCATGTCACTATAGGTCTCACTAGAGTTTTGTACAGCATTTTCTTTGTAGCTCTAGACAGTATTTTTGACACTGTACCGGTTGGTTGGTACAAGAAATGAGCAGAAAGAAGAGGAGAAAAAGGGGAGATTTATATTGTTTGTTTCACAGGCTATAGAACTCCTCTACTGTCAAGCGACATGGACAGTATGCTAAGGGGGGCCCGTTCCAAAACACATGTTATGGCTACCAGCTCCAGGGACCTACAGAGTGTTGTTGGCATTCGGTCGTTTATTGAAAGCAGACCCTGGTTTCTTGAGTGTATTATGTGTATTCATGGCCACATTTACATTTTGGTGATATAATAAATTGTTTAAAATGAATATTTTTTTTCCATTTTTCATGGAGAACCATGGAATAAATTTAACCTCCCCTCCAAGGCACCCTTCTCCTGTAGAGATGACGCAACCTCAAGGGTCAACTTAAAACAATTTTGAAGGCCAAAATAGCATCTATTTCCTGCTATAATTTTACTTTCTATTTCTTCTGTATTGTCACACCAGTATATATCAGAATGAAGAGACTTGCTGAAACACATACTCTCCTTCCCGCAGAGGGTCCACGTTCATGTCATTTATTATTATTACTACTAAGCTGCTAATGGGCAATTGCCCAGTGGCAGCTATATACAAAGAAAATATAAATAAAACACAAATACAAACATGAAAAGTTTACACAAGGAAGAATTTTGAAGTGTAGTTTTTTATCTAAAAAAGAAAACAAAGGAGCCACACAAAAATCACTTCACTATTATCACTTCAGTGATTCTAAAAAAAATAAAACTACTCACATAAGTTTTCTTAGCCTATTTCTAAACTGATTTACGCTACCCGGGAAAGTCGTCAGTATTTCTGCAGGCAAGGAATTCCAATCGCATATTGACCTATTTACAAATGAAAATTTTCCTCGTTCTAATTTTGAACGAGTAGTCATTTTTAGAAATATAATTTGGCGCCGTTAGATGGTTTATTTCTTTCCAGGCCGGTTTACCCTTATAAGCTTTATATATTGCGCACAACCTGGCATGTTTCCTTCTATTACTGAGACCTTCTAAATTCTCATGAGGATTGCTCGCAAACCAACCCCCAAACATTTTTTCAGCCCGTTTTGGATTTTTTCCAACGCTAGAGTGTGTTCATTTCGATATGGATCCCAGCACGTTACCCCATATTCTAAAATTGGCCCAACCAGTGTTTTGTAAGCAGAAATATTAGTTTTTCTTGTGCTTTTCCTCAAGACCCTGTTAACAAAGTGAAGCACCCTCCACCCTTTACCTGCAGCCTCGCTCACCTGATAACCCCAATTTAAATCTTAACTAATTGTGATCCCAAGATATTTACAGTTATTTGATTCTGTTACAACTTTGTTCCCCATTTTATATCTAATGGGAGGGACATTTCTCTTTTATATAAAAACAACTGCTTTACTCTTCGTTGCATTTATTTGCATTTTATTTCTAACTGACTATTGGTAAATTTTGTCCAAATCAGTCTGCAGAATCTGTGCATCCTCAACGTTTATGATTTCCCTATAAACCATACAATCATCGGCAAAAAGTTTGATCTGTGATTTTATACCAATTGTTAAATCATTTATGAATGCAAGGAACATAAGTGGGCCGATCACACTTCCCTGCGGGACCCCTGACGTGAGTCGGACAATTTATCATTCATGCGAACTCTGAGTGAACAATCTTTTAAAAATTCCCGAATCCACATCAGTACCCGAAAATCTATACCAGTATTTTTTAACTTACTTAATAATAGATCATGCGGCACAATGACAAAGTCTTTAGAAAAATCAATAATTAAAGCGCTTATTCTCCCTCCCTTGTCAACCTTGTCCAACAGATCTTGGCAGACAGTTGCCAGTTGGCTCTCACAAGAGAATCCAGGTCTGAAACCATGTTGCCCACCGTAAATCCATCCCATTTTGTCCCAATGCTTACGCAAATATTCAGCTATCAAGTGTTCAAATTGCTTGCATATCACAGATGTGAGGCTAACCAGCCTGTAATTACTTGTTTCCAATCGCGCACCTTATTTAAATATGGGAACTACAATCGCCTTCTTCCTGATATAACCATATACTTACGCTTGCGTGTGTGTCCTGAAATGTCACTAATGTATCTTATAACACCATCCCAAACAAAATCTTTTAGTTAAAAGAAATCTACTTAAAACTCGTGAGGTCAGATAATAATGTTACGCTGTAATATAGTTGGGTACATTACAAATATAACAAAATGCTACTGAATAATATCCATTAGAAAAATTTTGCAGAAGTAACCAATATGCTATAACAGTTTGCAATTATCAATATAGCGTCATCTCAAATAGAACTATCGATAACAACTCAACAATCTTCAACGATGTCAATGTACTTCTTGCTCAACCATACAAAAATGTTTACTCAATACCCACAAAGTTGTGCAATTATAGATGGAAGATAAAAATAAAGAAAGTTAGTTAATGATTTCAGACAAACAGTTGTTAGAAGAAGTCAAATCCAGGATATTGCCTGGACTGTAGAACATATTGGATTGAAAGTTCAAGAATAGAGTTCATGAACAGAATGGTATACAATACAATAGACTCTAGCATGCTTATAATTATCCAACATTGTAAAACAGCCATCAATTGGGACATATAACATTTGAAATGTAAGACTAAAGAAACACATAAAAATGATTACGTAAATAATAAAAAGACGGCCAATAAGTAAGAAAATTATGTTCAAATTTATGGTGCTTGGCCTAAGAATTTGCAACTAAATCTGTTAACATTAGTAATTTGGAATAGTTAATTCTAAACTTATCATGAATTGCTGAATTTTATGCCTGGTGAAGTCTCAACATTGTATTTGGATTAATTTAATAGTAATAAAATTAATTGTTGACATATTGGCAGTTTTATATTTATTTTAAGTTAAAGTCAAAAAATTATGTTTGAAAATGGGTATTTGATATTGATGCTTATTAATATATTCTCAAATTTCACAGTAGTAGTGAATAAAATGTTTCATTACTATAATTTGTCTTATACCTTTCTATAAGGCTCTGAGACTGATGTCTAACACTTGATGGGCCCCAGGTAAATATGCATTGGAGTTTTTCCAAATCCTCTTTCCAAACAGTGTCTTCTGATAGGGAGAGTTTCTCAAGAAATTTTTCACATACTTCAAGACCTGCACCTGGCAATTAAGAACATTTAAAATATGTAATTCCTAATAGTAAATTAAATAAAACCAATAATACAGTCTTACTTGTTTAATCTTTAATTAAGAAGCAGGAGCTTTTGATATGTGTCATATTCATGTAATCAAAAACAAAAGGAGACAATTAGCTTAATATAAAACAATGAAAACTATAACCACCAGATACACAATAATCAAAAAACCATACCTATATAAAAATATTGTGTTACATGTATAGAGTGTGATAACTCTCATCAATTATAAAATACATCAAGTGTCACTTAACCAGCAATGATAACAGGTGCTGGTATGTGCATAGGTTACTAGTGTCGATATATCGAAGTATACATAGTTCAACATCTAGCATACAGTCCAATATAGTACAATATATATAAATATGAGTCAGGAAATGACATTGTCACGTTTATTAAAACAATTAATGGGGAAAAGACAGAGACATAGAAAGAAGATGACTTACCTGAGGTTCATAGATGGTAGACACCTTGTGAGGTTTAGAGAACTTGAATTTTCGGAGGCACCGCCCCCTTCATCAGAAAGTTAGGAAGGCATTTCCAGTGATCGGCTAGCCGATCCTTTCCCTATTAATTGTTATATATATATATATATATATATATACAAGAACAAACTTATAGTCTAATACATTGTACGTCTGATGGAATTGATTACATTTACATAATAAGTTTGATTTCAGATTCCTCATTTTTAAAGTTAACCAAATTGTCACGTTCAAGATTAATAAAAATAGCTTTAGCAAATCTAAGTAAATCTGGATAAATTTTTATGTAAAATTCTGCATTTTGTAAATTCAAACTCATGCTGATATGATTTAGTATGTGAGGATTCAACAGTGTTAATCTTTGACTTGGCTTTTAAACTTAATTAATGTTGATAAATTCTGTTTTTAAAATTTTGAGTAATATAGCCAATGTAAGCTTTTGTCACAGCATTTTTTTCACGTGTTGAGGATCCTGCATACAAAATTTGATTAAGATAGCTTGACCCTTTTAATATGGTAAACAGAAATTTATGTGCGGACTCCTTATACCCTGATAGTGGTTCAAGGTTGATATAAGTGGAATTTTGAATATATAATTTACATTCAGCAGCTCCCATAACCTTGGTTTCGACACCAATTTCAATACTTTGCTTGTTATTTTAATGTGAGCTCCTCCTCCCTCATCTGTTTGAACAATATATTCATGTGGTGAAAGAGGGTTGAAGTTATACACTACTGTTGGGGAAACTGTATCAAAGTTATTGGCTCTTAAAAATATTAATTCTACTTTAATTTAACCATTTTTTGCAACTTTATAATTTCCATCAGAAAGTTAGGCTAGCTGATCACTGCAAATGTCTTCTTAACTTTCTGATGAAAGGGGCGGTCGATACCTCCGAAAATTCAAGAACTCCCAACATCACAAGGTGTCTACCATCTATGAACCTCAGGTAAGTCACCTACTTTCTATCTCTCTTTCCTTTCCTCATTAATTATATATATACATGAACACACACACACTTACTTCAATCAAAATAGACATTCTCAGGCTGGTAAACTGTAATGTCATATTTTTAAGGGGCTCCTTCTTTAAAGAATGTTTGTGCAGCATTAAAACTATGTACAAATGTATATATTGAATTCATCATGACAAGTTGTATGTATTATTCTCCACATTTCCAATTGAAATTTTAATCCTATTAGACTCAATAGACATCCTTTAACAATCTTAATCCTATTGTTTATTACATCTTAATTAGTATTATATTACTAAACTTTTCAATTCTTTTTATTTTTCTCTCCAACTTCTAACATTTTGATAGTAAAGTTTGAAAGTATTGCCAACATTTCGTTTTTTGCTTCTGTAATTCTTTCACACAAATCCACGATTTTGGATTATCCGTATTTATATTTTAGTGTTTTATTTCTAACATTTTAGTTATTATTTAAGTGCATATCATTTAAATATTTTATATCTATTGTAGTATTCATTTCTTTGACTAGTCCTGTGCAACCCTCCATGCTAACCTATTCTCTGCAAGCCTTCAAATTTCTACGTAACTACCACATTCCACATCTTCCCTAATCCGCTTAGTGTAGTCCATCACTCAATACAATTGAATGGTCCACATTGATCATTAATGTTATAAACTTTTTTTTGTCAAATGACAAACAATTTTTTCATTTTGTAATTATTATAAAAATAAATTACATTACTACTAATTATAATAAAAATCAATTAAAGCAATTTTCTTGAAACAAATTAGTTACCTGCAGTGTGGGATTTATCCGACATTTTCAATTTTGGTTTTTAACTATGTCCCTGAAAAGAAATAATAATGGTTTATGAGGAAATACTTTTGAATGCTTTATCTATTTAATAAAAAAACATTAAATTTAATCATAATTTATTCCATATTATATGCAATTAAATGGCTAGCTCTTCCTGTTTAATTTGACAAGTCTGTTTACAACAATATGTGAGTTGACTGTTTCAGATCACCCTCATGTAGCCTGTTGACCCAAAAAATATTAATAACAGTTTCAGGTATTTCTTTGTTTATATCATTTTTATAGATTACTTGCCATGCAGTCCAGTCATGCACATTAATTTTATTTATTGGATGATAACTATGAATGAAGGTGCAGTGTTCCAATGGCACTTATTAATACTGAATGGATTGAACAACTTATACTCCAGTTGTAAATTACACTACTTTGCAAGCCAAAAGCATATCTGGTTTCAAAATTCACAAGTGCCCAATCAATGTGTAAAATGATACATATGATAGAGAAAAATATTAAGCATAAGAAATTATGAAATTCCAGAAAGAACATAACACCACCATAAAGGCCGGCACTGGGGAGTTGTATGCAATCTATATAAGCCTTCAGGATGGGCAAGTTCAATGTTGGCCTAGTACACATGGAAAAACTGCAGCAAACACAATGAATAGAACATAACCAAAAGGAATTTGTATAAAATTGAAGTTAATTAGCTTAAAGTGAAATGAAGGCTGAACGTGCATCATTAACTGATGGAAATAATTTGTTATAATTTTCAGAAACTCATGATGATTATAATACACGTGAAGAAAGAACTTTTCCAAGTTTTATTATCATAATTCAAAAACACCTTTACCATTTCCTAAAAGTAATTACGGAGATATAAGCAATTCAATCAGTGACAGCATGTCAATAAATTAATTTCTTTTTTCTCATTTCTAGGTACTCAAAATGAATCTAATCCGCTAAAAATAGGGTTTCTTTTAATAAATACTCGTAATTACATAGATAAATGCAAATAAAGTTAGTAACTGTGACGTGACTACTGACTCTGACATTATCGCCCCTTGTATTGTGTCACAAGCTGTTTACATGATGTGCACTAAGATAATATGTGACGTCATCACCTAAATATTCACACGCAGCTGACTACGTATGCAGGGTCACTAAAATAATCATATAGACCTTTTATGTAAAAATCAGAGCCTGCGCCACTGAACGAGAATAATTTACTACGAGTCTGGTAAATGAGAAGACGTGTAAAGCCTCCAAAAATAAAATGTTATGAGCCGTAGTTCATTTAAGGATACCTAGTATACTAACATAGGTGGAGAAACATTTGATTGTACAGTTAATGAGACATAACAATTTCAAAGATCAGTATGTTATTGAAAGGAAGGAAGGTAATCTTGTAGGCAGTGGTAGATGTAAGCCTTAAACGTATTAGAGGGAGAATATTGTAATTTCACTTGTCAATATGGATGACACTGAAGAGCATGTAACATTTCGTTTATGTCACAACTCAGACAGATATTTAATAATAATTCCCTAAAAGTGTGGTCCCTAACCTCTATCCAACAGTCTTACCGCTAACATTTACCTCTTCGGCGTATTAGTCCGATAACAGTACCACAATAACAAAATGCTTATCAGAGGCAATATTTGTGGAAATCCCCTAATGCACTGTTATTAGTAACAAATGACATATCGATAACGAGAACATCGAAATATTTATTTTTAGGTTTCGGTATCGGATATTTCAGTATATTAATCATTATTATATATTAGAATAAAGGTATGTTATATACTTCTTAATTTTATTTAATTGAATTTAAGTCGCATCAACAGCAACAGGTTATTATCAACAGTACATTAGAGATTTTACATTAAATTACATTATATAAATCTCTTATTTTTAAAAAATTAACTATATCTCGTGAAGTAGTCCATTTCGTCGAGGCTTCCCAATATTTGGTCTCTTTCTTGCTGGAATGTGCTGCATTAATATATGTTATGTTTTACGGTGGTTCTGGAGATGCATTGGGAACAGAAGGGATTAGATCTTTAGTGATTAGGTGATGGAGTGAGCGGTATGGACCCTTGTGATAGCTATTTACTCCCTTCTATTTAAGGGGGGATTTATTTTTATGGAGTTGAAGGTGGTTGACTGTGGATTATAATTTATTGAATTTCATTTCTTTCCATTTGGTTTCCCAGTGCTGTTGAAGCTTGGCTTGTGTATGTTTCCAGATATCCCGGACGGTATTTATTTGTTGTAAGAGTTATTGGTAGCATTTTTGTATTGTTGGTCTGCAATAACGTTGCCATTTACCTTTTTGTGCGACGGAATCCATGCTATTATTACTGTTGTTCCAGTTTCGGTAATTTCGTAAAATTTCTCTTGTATTTGCATTTAAAATTCGTTACAGGTTTCCTTTTCACTTAGTTTCTGTATGGAGAGGAGCAAATCTGTAAAGATCTGTTTGATCCTTTGTATTTTTTCTGTACCTGGCTAATTTTACTCCCCATTATTCTATTGTTAATGAGTTTTCAGAAAACTTGGCCAGGCTTTGGATTGGGTGATTAATTTTGCCACACATATTTAGTGATATATTGCTGTATTTGGTAGTAACCTCTGTCTATAATTGTTATACATATTTACAGATCTGTTGCTATCTTACAACGGAATATGTACATATCTGCACATCTCCACTTTCTTTTATCATGAGTTTATTAATTATAGCAGAGAGAACGTCTACTACAATCTTACATATTGTTTTCACTGGGTTATCATCGCTACTAAATTTTGTGACCAAATTGTTGGGGCTACAAACGATTTAAGTGCCGATCTCTAAGACATGAAGGGCGAGGGCATCTGAATAATATGAGCTCTGCGTCACACACCCGTGTCTTGAGAACAAATGGGTCAGATACCCGTCTATATCGTCGTGATACCGTTCTGTCGGAATTAGGCTTTATGTCCACATTCCCATTTATGGATGTTCCGCATCGTTATTGTCATTGTTCGATAGCGTCTCCCTTTTCTTTCTTTCACGTGTTATGGTGATTGCAATCCTTTTCTATTTCTCTCCGCTTGTACAGTGGGCTCCTTTCTTTGGCCAGTATTTATTGTCACGTGTTCACCTGTGATTATAGGTCACCAGGAAGCCGCAAACATTGAGAAAGTAGGGATGCTTTGTCAGGAATTTGGTGAGTAGAATCTGGCCTTGACTTTGCTATCCAAGTTGATTTGGAACGTGAAAAGGAAATGAGATATAAGGCTTATTTCGAAGTATTGTAAAGATGAAGGAATGTTTAGGACAGTTTTGGTAGTGTGAGTGAGTTCGCCTGAGTCTTATCAGGTAAGAATCTGAAGATCACAGTATTTACCAGTTAAACACAGATATGCAGTTTAGATATGTATATTATAACAGTCCTTAATATACACTGTAAGGGAGCAGGAAAGAAAGACGGCTAGATGAGAACTCTGACAGGGAAACCGACGTTTCGACTCAGTGGACTCAGTGGAAAGCTAGAGTCCGAGGTTTTGTAAAACGTTTGTGAGAAGTCAATGCTCCGACAGCAGACATATACGTATTCTGTCATCATTTCTCACTCGCTACCGGGTTGAACGGTCTTAATTGCAGACGTCTTAAAGAATGCGTCAAATCATTCGGGCAAATGACCTCCGCGATAACGACGATTCGTTACATTATATTGGTGGCACGTCCTCTAAAACGAATTCAACGTCATTGGAACCAGCCAGATTTACTACAGTCCAAAATAAGTGGCAACACCCCACCGAACCAGCTCTCAGGCCGAACCCGCTGGCCGAGACTCAACTGTAACAAGTTAAACAATGTTTAGAAGTAAAACTGCTTCGTTAACTAGCGTACGTTTAAAATGCAAGAGAGGATAACTTAATGGTATTAATGAACATGACAATACATTAAATATATTCGTTTACTATGTTTCATGAAAACAAAATTAATTTATTCTTCTTGTATATGTTTTAATACTTCATATGTAACTACAGGTTTTCATAAAACTTTTGCACGAACTATATATAGCAAAAGATAAATGATAACTAACGACATTGCATTTCTTCATGCTTTAAAATATTCTATTTGTAAAATGACATTTTACTATCTTATTTAAAAGGTAATTAACGAAAGAAAACGTGTAGAGAGTAGTTGTACACTATAAAATAACTTTAACAGGTTTTTTCTATAATAGTTTAATAATTTTCTTACTCATCTGACATCTAGTTATGAATGAAATTATATACACATTTACATTTATCTGCCAGTCTTTGAATATAAATTAGTACAATAGCCAAAAGAAAGTACTCAATCGACCGTGACAGGGCATATTAATTTCAGAGGTTAGTTGAAGCAAGTGAAGCGACTAATATCTATAAAACTAATATTTGTATTTGTACTCGAATTGTTTTAGTTATAAAAGTTTGTTTTCCTTATAACGAAACTCATAGTTTAATTTTACCCGATTGTGATACGGACTTGTGGAATTACACTCCATGTTAACTTGTAGATTAATTGCTTTTAGTTGCGATTAGATTATACGTGGTTGGTTTGGTTTGGCTCGATTAAGGAACTGGATGGAACCAGCACCTGCCTCGTTTATATATTCTTATAGGTTTTACCGGAGGCGAATGTTCTCTTTCTGGTGTATAGAGCGCGAGGATCCCTCACCTAAAGTGCACAAATACTCAATTAAGTGTACGGATAGGATGTAGTTGCTCGATATTGAGTACGTCTCCCACAGCTGAATTTTTAACCGTCTTGTAGGAAATGCATCCCATCCTCGACAACAAAGGTGCCCTCCGGGCCTCTGGCTTACCTAACGGTGGGAGTCTTCAAATATCCGAAGCTGATAAGACGATCAGATGCGGAAAGCTAGCACCACTTCGATGGGATTGTGAACGCACGTTCCAACAGAGTCCAACCCAATCGTGAACCAGGCTGTCACCTAGAAGTATAACAGCTGGGCCGAAGCTCACTCCTGTCTCCCCGCTGAAGGTCGGGTGAATCTCGTGCTGCTCTTTTAAGGAATTAATTCTCAGGGGGTCAACCGAAGTAGAGCTCGCACATTCAGAACTCAATACAGCCCCTATCACCACGGACAATGACAAGGCCCTCTTGAGAACCTTCTCCAGGAGACAAAGGGCCGAACCTTCGACCATGCAAACTGGCAGCTATCCACTATGACCTATCTACGCAACCACTCAGTCATACGCCATACGTTTGGGGGAATTACAACTAGACAGTTTTATCGTCGTATCCTAAAGGAGGCTGATCAGTTCCATCCTCGACACATTAGCCAAAAGACTTGATTTCTGCCTGAGATAGTCTCTGTTGCTAGAACCACAGTGCTATAATTCCGTCCAGTAATTGGTCCGTACTCATAAAGGATAACTAGATCCCTGCGAGCCGTCTCCGGTCCGCCCCCTACTCTTAGGTTTCACATACCCGGGGACGACTGGCTGGAAGTGGATACCAAGGCACACGATAATTACGTGCTGCCAAGCCTCTTCGCCGTGACCTGATTAGTGGAAACAGGGGCACCAACACTCTTCGACCTGAGGATGAAAGGCTGCCTACGTATCATCACCCATTCGCCCCCGGATTATACATGAAGCAGCCACGATGGGTTATGGAACATGGAGAAGACGACCACTTAGTACGGTTTTCACTGTAGCCTACCGAAATCGCGACGAGTTATTAAACTCAGCAAATTCTGATTGGATTTTGATTTTTCAAGAGAGGCATGGGGAATTTTCAAAATTAAATGTGGAAGTGCTCATGGAAATAACTAATAACCCCGGAGAAAACGATAATAATGAAAAAGAAAAGGTAATACAAAAAATGCAAACAAAGACGAATACAATTATAAAATTTTCAATATGAAGAGTAGATTAAATAGTTAAAAAAATTGCACATACAAAGCCAGAAACGTATGTTGGTGATAGTTTGGAGGAAAAATGTAGAAAATGGCGTTGAAACTGTCGAAGTTAGAGTTACATTATTATTTAGCTGCTATTCGGCATGTGCCCCGTGGCAGCTATATACAAATAAGCACATATGATACAATTACAATAAATTACTAATACTATTTACACTCAGGGACAGTTTTGTACTGTCTTATGAGATTTTGACCTGAAAACGAAACAAGAAGTTAGGAGCTACACAAAAATCACTTCACCATTTTAATGCTCTGTTTAGGAAATAATATAGCATTTCACTTTAGTTTCCTTAGACTACCCCTAAATTGATTTGCGCTACCCGTATAAGTCGTCAGTATTTCTGCAAGCAAGGAATTTCAATCGCGTATTGATCTATTTACAAATGAAAATTTTCCTAATCTGTGCGTTGCCCATTTTCTTCAATTTTTAACGTGTGATCATTTTTAAAGATATAAGTCGGCACCGTAAGATGATTTGTTATTTCTTTCCAGGTCGGTTCATCCGTATAAACTTTAAATATTGCGCACAATCACACATGTTTCCTCGTATAACTTTAAGAGCTTCCAAATTCTCATGAGGATTGTTCACGAATGGAATATTTTTCAGCCCGTTTTTGTTGTTTTTTTTTCAACGCTAAAGTGTATTCATTTCTATATGGGCCCTAGCATGTTACTCCATATTCTAAAACTGGCCTGAACAGTGTTTCGAAAGCTGAAATCTTGGCTTTTCTCGTATTTTTCGTCAATACCATGTTTACAAAGAGAAGGACTCTCCACCCTTTACCTACGACCTCGCTCACTTGATTACCCCAATTTAAATCTTTACTAATCGTGATCACAAAGGATTTACAGTTGTTTGACTCTCCTACTACGTCCTTCCCCATTTTAAACCGATATGGAGGAACATTTCTCTTTTTTGTAAAAACGATTGCTTACTCTTCATTACATTTATTTGGATTTTATTTCCAACTGATCATCGGTAAATTTTGTCTACATCAGCCTGCAGAATATGTGCATCCTCAGCGTTTCCAATTTTCCTATAAGTCATAAAATCATCGGCAAAAAGACTGATCTGTTTTTTTATGCCGATTGTTAATGTTTTTTGTTGTATTATGATATTGCCTTTATAACAGGATGAAATAAACATGCACTGAAATTCACTATTAGTATTATACTGAATATTGCATAGAGTTGTCCTAGAGCATTTGGCCACTCCAGATGCTCGTAGGCACAGGTCACAAACCCAACTGACTCACACAAAGGAGCGCCCCTCGCAGGTAATAATCCAAAGATCAGTAAGTCACTCAAGAGTGCCAATTTCATAACAACAAAGACACTAAACGTCAACAGTTCAGTCATTTAGAATGCAAGGAACATAAGTGGGCCGATTACACTTCCTTGCAGGACCCCTGACGTGATTTTGCAGAGTCAGACAATTACTCATTCACGCAAACTCTGAGTGAACGGTCTTTTAAAAATTCCCGAATCTAATTCAGTACCCGAAAATCTATATCAGTGTTTTTTAACTTAGTAATAGATCATACGGCAAGACATCAAAGCTTTAGAAAAATCAATAATTATAGCATATATTCTATGAGCGACTCCCCGTTTCGACTAGCTCGGGAGTAAGCAACCCTCACCGCTCCGCTCCCCGCTCTTTTCGGAGCGAGAGTTGCTCTGTGACTCGCTCTTTTGTGAGGGAAGGAGCTGCCCTGCGCTCACTCAGAAGCTGGAGACATACGATTGTGTCGGATGAATGTGTCATATACATCAATATAATTCATTAACTTTAAACAAATACAACAAAGTTATACAAATTATACAAATATATGTATATATATATAATGTAATGTAATGCCTGCCCCCCGATGGGGATCCTCCGCGGGAAACTCCTTCGGGGCGTGTGTGAGAAAACCGATGGCGGGGAACCCCGGAATTTTGTGTTAAAGACCGATGGCGGTGAACCCCGGAATTTTGTGAAATAAACCGCTGGCGGAGCACCCCGGAATTGTGTGAGAAAACCGATGGCGGGGAACTCCCCGGGCGAGAACTTAAAAGGGAGCCGTTGGGAGGCTCAGTGGCAGATGAGTTGCGGAGAGGACGGACGACGGATCGATCAGATGAATCTGTGAGTTCAGATGAGTCTTGAGAGCATATGAGTTGCCGAGAGTTCGGACGACGGATCGATGAGATGAGTTTGTGAGTTCAGATGAGTCTAGAGAGCAGATGAGTTTCGGAGAGGACGGACGACGGATTGATCAGATGAGTTGCGGAGAAGACGGATCAGTCAGTGAAGCGAGCAGTTGCGGAGAGACAGGAAAGAGCAAATGATGAGTTGGACCAGGTTCATACTACCTTCATCAGTGTAAAAAACCTGCAGGACGCCAGAGAGACGCGGAAACATTCGTGAAGTTGAATGTTTGTAGGCCCAGTAATTATGGGTAAGTTCTTAAAAGCTGTGAAACTTGCTAATTGTGCTGATTGAATTAATTTAAATGATTTCTTTTCTATTTTCAGTAACTACATACTCCACTTCTCGAGAGACCCAAAATCCCCTGAGATATTGATTCATGTAATCACTCTAAATTGATAAATATAAAATTTTCAAATTGATTAAATTTTTTTCAATTTTCACACACGCCAGCGGGACTTTCCCGCCGCCGTTTTCTACACACGCCCCGCGGGAATCGCCCTCGGGATTTTACCCACTTTCAGCCAATTCGACATTGTTGTTGGCCTCTATTGTCGCGCACAAAACGTCCTTCATTGTAGGCCCAACTGCACTTCACAATGACACTATAGAACCAAAATCAGCAGGCACCTGCGTTTTTACATTACAATATATACAATGAAACTGATGGATGAAATGCTTGGGAAAGTTACTTTTTTATTTGAATACTGCATTATTTCACAGTATATAATTAATTATATATTGAACTACTTTGATTATTTTAATGGTTGTTGCATTGATTTCCACTCAAAGCACCTCCAATATTTCATAAACATCCGTGAATGGAATTGTGCTAGACCCACGATTAAAAATGTATGGGTTCACTGACCAATAGAATTTAGAGACGTGAAACTGGGCATACTTCATTTTTGCCAGCATCTTGAATCAAATGAAGCGCCTTCGTACCAAGCAATTACTTCTGCGGTGCGTGATATGGAAACCGATTCAATGATATGGCGTGTTTTTGACAAGAAAGTGTCAAATTTTATCACTAATACAAATGACCGTTCTGCTGCCATTACTGAGGTCGAGAAATACCTGTATGAGCCTTTGTTGCCGAGACACGAAAATCCACTTTTATGGTGGTTGAATAAAACACTCGTTTATCATCGGTTAAGTAAAGTGGTGAAGAAGCGGTTGTGCGTTGTAACAACTTCAACGCAATGTGAAAGGATTTTTTCGAAGGCAGGTCAGATAATTACAGCCGTCTGATAGGAAAGCGTGTGTCGCAAATTTTGTTTCTGAACTCAAATATAAGTGAATAGTTTTTTATTTTCGTGCATATGTAAATAGACATTTCTAAATAACTCTTGAAAACATTAGCCAGGACATATTATTTCCTTGGACTGCGATATGGACTGGTTGAAGTAAGGATTCAATATATTTTTTCATGTAAGTTTACTTCAGTTTAAGCATGCTTTTCTTTGTCAGATTCAATATATTGTAATATCCTTTTCAAGGGATAGGACATTAATTTATTAATTGAACAAATTTTAATCAATTTGAAAATTTTATATTTATCAATTTACAGTGATTACATGAACCAATATCTCAGGGGATTTTGGGTCTCTCGGGAAGTGGAGTATGCAGTTACTGAAAATAGAAAAGAAATCATTTAAATTAATTCAATCAGCACAAAGAGCAAGTTTCGCAGCCTTTAAGAAATTACTCACAATTACTGGGCCTACAAACATTCAACTTCACGAATGTTTCAGCGTCTCTCTGGCGTCTTGCAGGTATTTTACACTGATGAAGGTAGTATGAACCAGGTCCAACTCATCATTTGCTCTCTCCTGTCTCTCCACTTCACTGACTGATCCGTCTTCTCCGTAACTCATCTGATCAATCCGTCATCTCCGCAACTCATCTGCCCTCTAGACTCATCTGCGTCTCTTTACCGGGAAGATAACCTCAGCGATAGTAAGATGGGTTGAAGGGCACGATGAACTAGAATACTGCTCTTGTGCGACAGCAACATGCGATCGGATATTGTTAATGTAACCGTTAACAATCAGAATCTCGAATTTAATTTATATTCGTAATTTATTTAGATTTTCCTAGTGTACAAGCAACTCTGGCTTGTCGGAATTCGTAGAAATGTACAGAGTTTTGGCTTATGTAGTAAATTCCATTAAAGGTAGTTCAAGAAATATTGAAGTATTCAATTATATAAGATTAATATCCTACTGGCTATTGCTGAGTATAATAACATGATATTGTGTGTGTCATCTCATAGGGGCATCCGAAGCAACGAGTTAGTTGATAAAAAAAGCTAAATTTGTATCAGGAATGATAGATGAAAATGTATGGTTTGTCTGTGAAAGGCTTGAGAATATTTATAACAAATCAAGCAGAGACAATATGGTTTTATAAAAGAACCAGAGAGAACATCAATACTATCCTATCCTTCAAAAATCCGGCTAGGAAATCCTTATTCACCAATACGTTAACAAGAAAGAAACAAGTGGTCTTATACCGTAACAGAACACTACACACCAACCTTACATTACACATGGTTATATTTTTTCCAGTAAAGATCAACCGGAATGCTAGATCTGCAATGTCCAGAGGCCAGTATAACACATACCACACACTTCCTGTGGAGATTGTTTGGCGCTAACACGTGTTTTGTGAATCGTCACTGGTGAGTGCTGTTTTCTAAGGTTTTTCGTTTGTTGGAGCCGAATTTCTTGTTACTACCGAGCACCGACTGATCTCCGGAACATCGGTGATTGGTAGTAGAGGTTTCTGAGGCTCCGGTGGCCTGTTATTTGCGTTTTTCGAAACGTAATTGAGGTTATGGCGGAAGGTTCGGCGGCGGCCGCAGTGCAACGCTGCTGCTTGCCGCGGGAGAGCCGGGCGCTGGGAGCGCTACTAGCGGAGGTAGTGCAAACTGCTGCGAGGGCACGGGTAGTTCGAATGGAGCGGGACGCGCCATTGCGGGCGGCCCTGCGCCGGTAAAGGGAACTCCGCCACCTGAAGGAGAGATGGAGCTTGGCGTGAGGCAGGAGGCCCTCAAAGCTGTGGAAGAGGCTATGGCACAGATCGCCGCCTTCATTGTAGGGCGGAACAATGTGCACATGGAGATCCGGCGTCTGGTAGCCGTGATCTCCACCAATTACGATGTCGCACGTCCCGTCGTGGTCGCCACACCAGTTGAGGAAACGCGGCAGCCTTGCAGCCACCGCAGCAAGGACACCAGCCCGCCGTTGGAAGAAGCGGGAAAGAAGAAGAGGAAGGGCAAGGCAACGCCCCAACTAAAAGCCCCTCCTTCCTCTAAGGAGATCCGCCAAATGGCCCCGAAGAAGGTCCGTTCAGTGGCCCACACCCCCGTCCAACCGGATGATGCATGGCGCACGGTTGAGGGGAAGAAGAGGCGGGAACTGCCTAAGAGGGCAGATAGGCAGCGTCCGGACGCCATAGTCGTCCTACGCCGACATACTGCAGAGCCTGAAGGGGGACCCAGAACTGCAAGAGCTGGGATCCCAGATCAACAAAATTAAGAAGAAGGCGTCGGGGGAACTGCTCCTCGAGATGGCGAGATGCACGGTCTAGGCCAGAAGCTGAAAGCCGTGGTGGAGGCGAGGCCCGTCACGCAGGAGAAACTCATCGAGGTGAAGGACTTCGATGAAATCACCACGAAGGAGGAAGTCTGGGAGGCCATCAAGAGGCAGATCCCCGGAGCGGAAGGACTAGAGGCCGCAGCGGTGAAGTCCATTCGGAGGGCTTACGGGGACACACAAACGGCCGTAATTTGTCTCCCGAAAGGGCTGACAGACAAGGTGGGGGTACGGACACATGGCCCGCAACTGCGGGGGACCAGACAGGTCGAAGACCTGCAGAAAATGTGGAGAAGAAGGCCACGTCGCCAGCACGTGCAGCAAGGAGCCGGAGTGCGTGCTCTGTAAAGGGAAAGGCGACAGCAACCACCTCGCGGGCGGCAATAGCTGCGCCACCTACAGAAGAGCAGCACAGAAGACGAGCAAGAAAAGGACATGAAGATTCTGCAGCTGAATTTAAACCACTGCGAAGCAGCGCAGGATTTCCTAGAACAGATGGTGCGGGAGCACAATATCGACGTCGCCGTCCTGTGCGAGCAGTACAGGAATAACAGACACGAGTCTTGGATATCCGACGCAGAAAACCGCGCCGCGATCTGCATATGCGGTGGAAGGCATATCCAGCGGAAGGCGGGAAGGCCGGAAGTAGGATACACATGGACTAAGGTAGACAATATATATAGCGTCTACGCCCCCCCCCCCCCCGAGCCTCCAGATAGGCGAGTTTGAAGCGCTCGTAATGAGAATAGCGGCAGGAAGCAGAAGACGTCGACCAATAGTAATAGCGGGCGACTTCAATGCGTGGGCAGTAGAGTGGGGAAGTAGGAAGACCAACAGGAGAGGGCAGATCCTTCTGGACATACTGGCATCGCAGGACATAATCCTGGCCAACAACGGGGGAAAGCCGACGTACGTGAGCGGAGGGAAGAGCTCGATCGTCGACGTCATTTTTGTGAGTGAAGGCTTGGCGCCCGGATTGAGGTGGGAGGTCAGCGACCTCTACACCCACAGCGATCACCAGGCCGTCCTCACTGCGGTAACTGCGCCAGCAGCTGCCAGAAGGGACAAGAAAAACAGGAGCGCGACCGCATGGAACGGCAGGAAGATAGATGAAGACTCCTTCCTGGCTATGATCGAAGGAGATGTAATCGTCAACGGCTCGCCAGAAGAAAGGACGGAGCAGCTAATGGCGCTCGTCACCAAAGCCTGCGATGCGGCTATGCCGAGGACCACATGTGGGCCGTCGCCAGTCAGCCTAGTGGTGGAATGACGCAATCGCAGAAATGAGGAAGAAATGCCACGCAAGTAGGCGGCAATACCAACGTGGGAGAGGACAGCCAGATGCCCGTTTAAGGTGGGAGCAGTTTCGCCGGGATCGCCTGGCACTAAAGAAGAGCAACAAAAGCAGGAAACGGCAGTGCTGGACCGAACTCTGCAAAGAAGTAGACGTAGACCCGTGGGGACGGCCATACAGAATCGTTATGGCCAAGCTAGGAAGAGCGGTGACTCCTACTTTCCCAGAGGTGCTGCGGGAAATAGTGTCAACCCCATTTCCCCGACAAATGGAGGAACCAACCAAGAGGGAGCCTGATAGAAGAGGAGACAGAGGTGGAGATCACAGAAGATGAGTCTTTCCCCGAAGATGGAAGAAGCAGCGCCTCGTCCTACTGCCCATGGGGAAGGACCCGCAGGAAAATCCCTCCTGGACACGGCAGGGAAAGTGCTGGAGCGCATATTGTGTGACAGGCTTACAGTCTATATAGAATCCGCGGAAGGGCTATCGGGGAATCAGTACGGCTTCAGGAAGAGAAGATCTACGATCGACGCCATAGGAGAGGTGGTTGATACTGCGCACAGGGCCATTGAGGGAGCACGGTGGAGGAGAGGACGGAAACGATACTGCGCCATCATTACGCTCGACGTAAGAAACGCCTTCAACTCGGCGAGGTGGGACAACATTGGCCGCACTCCGACTGCTACGAGCGCCGGAGTACATTGTGGCCATGATAGGAGATTACTTCCGCGATCGTACGCTGCTGTACGATACTGACGAGGGAGAAGTACAACATATCGTCACAGGAGGAGTCCCTCAGGGATCGGTCCTCGGCCCCGTTCTGTGAAATGTGATTTACGACGGGGTCTTACGAGTAGAGATGCCGGTTGGAGTCCGATCGATAGGGTTCGCGTATGACTTGGCGGTAGTCGTCGTGGCGAAACAGTTAGAAGAGGTGACAAGAGCGACTAACGAAGCAGTAAAGTCCATCGGACAGGGGCTTCGGAACAGCGGCCTTACGTTAGCTGCTCAGAAGACGGAAGTTGTCCTCGTTACCAGCAGGAAGAAGAGAGAGGACATCACCCTGAGAATGGGCAACCAGATGATAGTTTCCCAGTCATGCCTCAAGTATTTAGGAGTATGGATCGACTCGAGGCTGACCTTCGGGAAACATGTCAGGAGGACTAGCGCGAAGGCTACAACGGTTGTTAGGGCCCTGGCCAGGCTAATGCCCAATACCGGAGGATCTCGACAGGCCCGGAGGAAGCTACTGGCGTCAGTCGTTAGATCGGCCCTGCTTTACGCGGCTCCGGTATGGGCGGAAGCCATGAAGAAGACAACTCTAAGGAAGAGGATCGCCGGAGCTTATCGCAAAAGCGCGTTAAGAGTCGTCAGCGCGTTCAGGACCGTCTCCTACGATGCGGTCTGCGTCATCGCCGGCATGAAGCCCATCGATCTGGAGGCAGAAGAATGCCAGCGAAGATTTCATCGAGCTCGCCAAAACGCCGAGGAAGACAGAAGAGTTATCGCGGAGGAAGAGATTCGTGAAACCATCAGGTCTTGGCAAAACCGATGGGTCAACTCAGACAAAGGAAGATGGACCCACCAGCTGATCCCCGATGTAGGAACATGGGTAAACCGGAAGCACGGCGAGCTGAGCTACAACCTTACCCAGTTCCTGACGGGGCACGGATGCTACAAGCAGTACCAGATGAGGTTTGGAATCATAGAAGACGATGGGTGACCAGCATGCACTGAAGAAGTGGCACACGTCTTCTTTGAATGTCCGCGCTTCAATGAAGAGAGAGCAGCATTACAGGAGCTCCTCGGACGGCAAGCGAAGCCAGAAGAAATAATACCGTTTATGCTCCATGACCAAGGTAGCTGGGACGCAGTGACGCACTTCGCCACCAAGGCGCTGGAGAAACTACGGACCAAAGAAAGGCAGGGCCTAGAAACAACGCAGGAGACGCCTACTAGCGGAGTGAAGTGTATGTGTACCGAAGTGTGAGTGTCAATGAAGACTAAGTGCGTGCGCGAGTTTGAAGCGTGATGCCTTAGGGCAGCAGGGCGCGACGTGTGTTAGAAATTAATAAGGATATTTATATTCATAAGATAAATTAGACATTACTTAAGTACTCAGTTGTAAGCCAATTGGCAATCCGGGGCGAGGGGCTCGCGAAGTAGTGCCTAGCAAGTTGTTCCCGCGAGGGGGTTCGTTGTAAAGGGAGGTGGTTTTTAGTGGGTAAAAATCCCACACACTGTGAAACTCGGGTTTCACGGCGTCTTTGGAAGATTTTCCCCTACCCTCGATTAAAAAAAAAAGGTATAACACGTACTGATGAACTGCATTGTATCCATCGTACAACGAAGAATCTATCTGAACGATTGACACATAAATGTCTTGAACTTCCTTAAGAAGGCGAACTAATTCAAAAAGATATAATTAATTGTTATATTAATGAAGTATTTTGTAGTATTTAGTTATAATAAAAAGAGGACTTGTCTGTGAGTACATCTATTCGAATAAGCGTGCCCGGAAAGCGGTACATAAGGAGTTGCTCAAGATTCTAAAAAAATTTGAAATTGCAAACATTGCGAGTCTGAGGAAAATAATTGATCGTTTACGATAAATCTTTTAAAGATAAACTGAAGAAGTATGCCAGTGAAGCTACTAGTTTCTTCGATTGGCTATATTTACGAACCGTATTTTTGACATTTCTCACAATTGGAATTTTTGGTGGACGTGAGGAAGCCTGTGAGAAAAGATGAGGATTTAAGTTACACTTTAATAAATCCTAATTATATCAGTGTTCCTAGAAGCTGAGGTGAAATATGCAACTGAAATTTGAATCTTCAAATGACCTTACAGTAGCTAAAAAAACGTGAAGTTGATTTAAGACGTTGCCCGTTGGTATAGATTCGCGCATTTAAGTTTCACTTTTTGTAATAGAGGGGACATGTTTTCGAGTTGGGACACAAAACATCTGTTAGTTTTTGTAGTCTTCATCTATATAATTTAAGAATTTCGCGTCACAGTAATTAATTCTGTATAATTTGTATTGAAGCTGCTAATATACAACTGAAAATTTTCCTGTTTCTTAGACGATGGGCCTGGAGAGAACACATTCTTTCACGTGTAGCCCAACAATTCTGAGGTTTGATTCCTTAGTGGATAGTGTGTGGTGAAAGCTGGAGCTGCACAGATTGGACACCATCCCACCCCCATTCCAACACCCCCAAACGCTAGCCACTGCTGTGCTGCAAGCGAAGATTTTTCTGCGTTTTTGGGAAAAATAAATAATACATCTCTTCTTTTTTGTAATAATTGGCATATTTACATTATGTGGTAATACATTTATGTGGCTAATACGAATTACGAAACAATAGAATTAAATTATTGTTCGTTGAATATAACGATTTTATTATTTCTTGCTCCCATTCGTTCTCTGTGCAATTCGTCTTTAAGAGTTCTCTCATGATGGTGCATTAGAATTTTCAAGTAAAGCTATCCAATTTCCTTGATAAGTGACGTATAATGAGTTTATTCTTTTGAAAAGTGATTAGTCTTGTTTTATGCATTGCTTATCAAAAAGGATCATATAAGCCGCAGAGTCATTTTGCAACTAAATATTTTGTCAGCAGCTGTGGTGTGACAAGAACAGAAAGGATAACAAATGAATACATTCAAAACAGGATTCACATTTCACCATCATTTTTAGTTTTCTTACTAGTGCATTCAAGAAAATACATCACCTTAAAAAGTAATTGGTAGGAGATATGGTATAAATAATTTCATTTTATTGTAATTGTGAATATAGACAGTTCCTATTTTATTATTAATTTATATTATATCCCATTCTTTTACCTGATATACATACGAAAATATGTTGAGTATCTCATAAATGCAAAATAATATATAAGGGAATCGAACGTGAAATAAAATGCGTATTACGATAAAATCACTTTGGTTTTATGAAGAGAAGCAATATTGACCCTGCGTCTAACTGTAGAAGACAGAATAAGAAAAATCAGGTCTACGTTCATGGAATTTGTAGATTTAGATAAAGCCTTTGATAATGTGAACTCGGACACACTACTAAGGATTTTGAAGACGACAGGAATAATGTATCGACGAAGAGTTATCCAACTTCTACAGATGACAGTCAGAAGTAATTAGAATTGAAGGGAGTAAGACAAGGATGCGGTGTATCGTCCATGCTGTTCAATTTATTTATAGAACAGTCGACGAAGAAAGTTAAAAATGAATATGAGGAGGGAATAAAACTGCAAGGAGAAGAAATAAAAACCCTAATGTTTGCAGATGATATTGTAGTATTAGGGGAGTCAGAAGAAAACTTGGAAATCATAATAAAACGCATGAACGTGATCCTGAGGGAAGAGTCAACATGAGTATTAATAGAGGGAAAATGAAGGTACTGGAGTGTATTATGGGAAACAGTGTAATAACAAAGGGTATTAGATTGGGAAGGGATTTGTTAAGGGAGGTAAGGAATTCTGCTACTTGGGCAGCGTAATAAATAGAATAGGATAGCACAGACAAGGAAATTTACTTACTAATATAAATATGAATTGAGTATTTAAAATAATTTATTAATCACCTTCACAAAATAAATAGGCTTTTACATTGATGAATAATTAAGTGTGAAGAGCTATGCGAGGAATAACTGTTTCGTCCCATTCCTTTGTGCTGCATCCGAAAACGGCGCAGCATGACACGTTTCAATTGCTTCACCTAGTAAGTGAACGAAAGCTGATTAGTTAAAACTGTAATAAAACGAAGTGAAACAATAAGGCTAGGTTTACACGGGCAGTGATGACTGCCAGAAAACGAGGGGCAGTGATGTCAGTGGCGTGTCAACATACGTCAGTGCTGCACTGACAACTGCCAATCCATCGCTGACACGAGAGCACTGCCTCACTTTGCTTGGAGCGTGTCAACAGCATGTCAGTCATGACTGACGTTGCCCCTCCACCAACCTAGACGCTGCCCTCATGGGAGGCCAGTTAGTGGCAGTTATGGTTATCAATTATCGATTGTGAACGGTGAGGCAAGGTTGACTATCGATTTCGCGATGTATTTTGCATTTTCAATACACGTGTAGTTTGGTTTCGTGTGCGATTGGAGTAAGTAAATATTTGTTGTGAACAGCGGCCAGAATTTTGGTTCAGAAAGCATTTAGGATAGAATTCGTTTGTTGCACCTATGAGCCTATAAATTTTTAGGTTAACTTTCCAAAAATAATTATTGTCCAGCCTCTAACGGCACAAACTTTAACTGGAAAAAATACTCAAAAGAATGATGTATAGCTACAAACATACTACTTACTATCACACGTGATGGAAAATAATTCATTTCGTTTTGTTCAGTAATTGACAACTTTAAGGGGAATAAAACAACAAGTAATAGAAACCGAGGCAATTAAACACTGAAAACCAGCTTCAAAGTCCATTTGCTGTTTTTATTATTGCTTGATTTCTGCAGTAATAATATAAAGCAATATTAGTAAACAACTGTTTTCATTTTTATGTATCTATGGTACAGTAGAGGAATACTGAGTTTTACTTTTTCAGGAAGCCTTTCCTCGTTACGTCTATTCTATCACAAATACAAAGTGATTAGTTCCTGTTTATGGACATTATGCCTGCTCAAAGGGGAAAAATATTCAACTTGATATAAACAATATATCGACGCTATGCAACATCAACATTCCAATCGGTCGTATTTGCCAAAAAATATCAGAGAAGTGTAAACATTCATCAGAGTTTCCTGCCCGTTCTGAAGTGAGGGCAGCACCTTGCACAGAATTGTCAGTGAAGAAGTGGTCAGTTATCTGCCCAATATGTAAACAGTAGACAGTGCACAGCCAACCCAACTTCGACGAACATCACTGCCCGTGTAAGCCTAGCTTAATGAAGAACGTGAATAGGAACCGATACACGTTTGTCTAACATTAGATGGTACACCACAGTTATTGCTTAAAACTTTGTTTAATAAAAGACACATAGGTAATTGTTTGTCCGACAATGCTGGAATGAAGCCAAACTTCTAATCATTAACACTTCGATTTAGAATCCGTGATATTTGGTATCATTTATCAATCTATTTAAATAAGACATAGTTGTAATAAAAATATATTCAGGGTGCAAAACTATTGTAGAATCAATGGCGGCTGGTGCATATATGCTCATGTTCTACAGCACATGAATTAATTTAGGAGGAATTATATTGTTACGTAATTTTAATACTTTAAAATCATACTATTTTAAGGGCACACTGCCGCGCGTATGCGGCTTCAGTTTTAAACGTTTCTGACGAATTAATAAAAAGATTACGGTTTATGGACTTAAGATTATTTTTTTTGGTTTATTAAGAAATTTATGAATGAAATTATACTGACGGGAGAAGTGGTCCAGTGACCACGCTCCGGATTAAACAAAATGATTTTTGAATACAATAAAATTAAATTTCAGATCTATTGGCCACTTCCTCTTCAATATACGACGTGATGTGAGTTCATTTGCTAGATGGCAGATCTCTTCGTTATGGCGGCCATGGAGATTTTGACGATAATTAGTACCGAGTCTGTGTATTTCATCTCCTATAGTAGGCAAGCTAGATCTTCATGTATTGTTTTGTTGCTCAAGAACCAGGGTGCGTTTAAGATGGTAGGAAGGATTTTTGACTGAAGGCCTTGAATAATTTTTGAATTCGAATTGGATACCAGTGTCCATATGATTTAATAATGCATTTATATATGAGTACTTTGCTTTGTTTTCAATTTGGCATTTCTACAAAGTAGCCAATCAATTGGCGAAGTTTATTCTTGATATGAGCCCTTTTGGATGTTAAATACGATTTCCATGTAAGTTTCAAGTACAATAGTAGACCAAGGTATTTGATAGGTAATGGTGTATTATTTATTGAGACATTTGGACAGTTTGGTATTCTGGTGGTAAAATTGACTTGCACTTATTTATTAGGATATAATTTAAACGCTGAAAGTTTAGCCATTCTCAGGGTTATTTAAATGATTTTGTAGGCCAGCAGCAGCTAACTTAAAATCGTATCCAAGTGATCGCTTTTTTAAAACTAAGAGTAACAACGATATTTCCACAATTCGTCCAATAGCCGCTGGAGTACCACAGGGTAGTTTCCTGGGACCACTTTTATACCTTATTACAGCGGACGTACCTTAAACAGATAACATAATCCTTGCAACCTACGCTGATGACACCGCAATTTTATCTGCAATGTTATTTAACGGGGGGCATTTTTATGTCTTTCTGAGAAAATTACCTGACGATCTTGTATACAATATTGACATTATATGTGGCTTCATCGTAAAATTAACTTTATTCATTATAAATATGTAAGAAATAAAAATACTTTTGCGTTTTTGTATTTTAAATAATCGTTTCTAATACATGTTCTGTAGACGAAACGTAGCATATTACGAGTCGTGGAGCATTATCAACTTGTAGGTGCTGCAGTGTTTCGTAACTGGAATTATCCTCGTAAAAATTGTTCATTGGGATGATGTAGTACATGGCTTGAAATGCTCACAAGCTGGTACTGATATGTAGCCTATAAAGTAACCACTCCATTATATGTATAAGCACGAAAAATATTCTAAAAACGGTGACCATTCTTATACCGGTCATAATATTTATGAAACAAAATTAGTTTTGAACTGCCAAAACATGAGTGAATGCGATAATATTTTTTTTATGTGATGTTGCGGCAACCAGTGTTGGACCACATTGACCCAATATGTACAGTTGGGGTGGGGGGAGAAGCATGGTTGACTTACCTTTAATTGAGAGTTCACATTTCAATTTAAAAACTAAGGAGCGTGTCAAATTTTCAAGGACCTTAAGCACCCTGCCTAAAACCATAACAAGACTCACTGATGAAGAGCAACAGATGTTGAATCAAATAGCCTGTCCATGCTATGTGAAAATGTTAAGAAATAAATCACATATGTTTTAACTATACCTCAATTAAGTGTGAATAGTATATTTGGTAGTATCAAATAAAGATTACTAAACTGTAATGTCATCTTTATACCTGTTTACACTCGATCCCCAAAATCCATTTACAATATCAGACCTTCACTAGGCACAAAAAACTACTAATTTTTAAGTCAAATCCATGATTGACACTTTCGCTTCTTGTAACAGTTCTTCATTAAGTATACCTTCAACATATTTGCATACAGAAGATACAATTGAATCTTCTCTGAATAGTCTGAAAACTTATGTACACCCTTTACTTCTAATTTTACAGGTCTACAAAAATCAATTTATTCTCCATGATGTTCATCCATCATAAATGTAACCTGAATGCACCTGGGATTCAAACATGTCCTTCATTGATTCCTGTTGTTGTTGTAGTCTGATACAACCCTCCACGCTAACCAATCCTGTGCAAGCCTTTTCATTATACATACCTACTACATTCCACACCCTTCCTTAACTGCTTAGCCCATTCCATCCTCGCCTCCTTCTTCTGTTATTATCCCACACATTTCTCTCTAATGCTAATTGTACAAGAGCCTCCTGTCTCACAACCCTCCACAAAAATATTGCTTCTGAATTATGCCATATGTCAACTGAAATGACAAGCATTTTACATAGAAAATACCCTATTAGCAAGCATAAAGCCAATAAGTGTAATGAAATAACACAAATTTCCCAATGCCACTAACTTTATCATGTCCCTATTTCATTTAACTATGAACTTCATTGCTATTAGTCTCCAAGAGAGCCAGTATCTATTAAATGTTGGATATTATAGTGATCTAAATTTTTGTGGGTGTGTGAAATAATTTTCCATCTCACCAGAATCAATATTCTGAGCAGAACAATGCTATGTCATAGAGTTATTGAATAACGGTTGTTATACATGTTGAAGCCTTCGATTTATTAAATTCTGAAGAATGGGGATAATACTTTACAATTATTTACTGTATTTTATTCTCAAGTAAATTTCTCTTTTGTATCAATATATATACAATTTATTATTATCATTATAAAATATACATGTAATATTGTTCATTTTAATTGATAAAATTTAAATTACATAGAATGCAGAAAATATTATATCTATACAAACTCAGCATGAGACTTTTCCTAAACCAAGATAAACAACAGGTGTGTGTTGTAACCATTTGAATTCTCATAGAAGACGCCACTTCTCCAGTTTTATCAACAAGAATGGATAACATCTATGCTGTTACTGAATCAGCCTTTTGTGCATATGATTAATACAACTGTGTGCGTATTAAAATTTCTTAAAATCTGGGATTGAAATTTAGGATCCTTTATTCATAAAATTTGAGGCATAATTTATTAATCTTTTCACTTTGTGTGTCACATGCCCTGGCTACATATCATTCATTTACTTTGGTATGATTCCAAAAATTAATCTATTTCCAAAAGTTAATTCATTGGTCATAGGTGATTTATTTATATGATAATGAAGAATGTGAGGTAGCAGAGCATGTTCAATTTTTAGGTTATCCAACCACATGTGATATATAAAAAGAACAATGGAAGCAACACACATAATTAACATTGGACTTCTGGTACATGGAAAGACATAATAAGCATTTATTTATGTGGGATCCCAGGAGCAGTGAAGGGAGGTTAGTGGCACCCTCTCCACTAGTGGGAAATGAAACTTCCAACGAAGCAGCAAATCACAATGACACATTAGACACATTTAATAAAGCTGATAGCCTGGCATTACTCACTTTATTAGCCAATATGTCTGAAGAAAACCTGTTTTCCACCATGTGTCAGGAAGTTTGGCTAGAACTGCACAATTTATTTGATGATGTTTCGGTTGATAAAGTGTATATAATCTCTGTATAAACTTCTTCAGTTTTCAGAAGAATTTGGAAGATGATATTATGGCACACATTTCTAAATTGAAATTATGAATACAGACAGATATGCCAGAAATATTTTTAATTTGTAAAATTCAGGGCAATATTTTTCTTTTAAATCAAGTTTGATGCTCATGTCAAAAAGTGATAGAACTGTTGATAATTTGACTAATCAACTATGTGCATATGAGGAGCAAGGAATGTACTTCAACTGTGCAAGAGGTTTTTTTATATTGAATTCCAGCAACAGGCAAACTTCAACCCAATCCAAGGTAAAGAAAAAGGTAATTTTTTACTACTGCAAAAGACTTAAACCACCAAATCAAAGTGTGTAGGAAATGGATAGGTGATGGGCAACCTCCTAAACCTGATAGAACCGTGCAAGACACAAATATTACCCTTTCTGTTATCAGTTCTGCAGTGATTAATACAGAGTTCAATGAATGTAGCTCTGATGGTTGGTATGTGGATAATGGCACAACAAATCAACTTTGAACAACATGCCATGTTTCAGTTTCTTTTAGCGATTTTCAAACACACAAACGGTGACAACAGCGAAGGGTAATAAGGTTGAAGCCATTGATAAAGGAACAGTGGAAATTGAAGCCTCTGTCAAAGGTAAATAGCACAATCCGTTTTCTGTTCTGGCTGCATATGTGGCCCGTTTCAATCTTCTATGAGTGGTTCAACAATAATGAAGTCAAGAAGATCCTTCAAAAGGAAGGTATTATTCATCCCCTTACAATGCCATACACACCAGAACAATATGTTTCAAGTGAAAATCAGACAATAGTGGAACAACCAGGTCTATAATGGATGCCCAGGGAAATATCCCACAACAACTTTGGGCTGAGAAGATAACCAGAGCCTCTTAAAGAAGATCTTGTATTGTCTGGAATGGCTTGGAATGAGAAGTTCAGCAGTCATGTGATTAATTTGGGTTTCCAACGTAGTAAAGCTGATTCTTCCCTTTTTGTGAGAAAGAGAGGTTCAAAGAAGATATTCTTTGTTGATGACGCGGCCTTAATGCAGCAGAGAATAAAGAGGAACTTCAAATTTTATCGATAGTTTGAAGGAGACATTCAAGATCACCTCTCAACCAGCGTCATAGTTTCTTGGTCTAGACATTAAACAAAGAGAGGATGGCTTTGTCAGACACACTACACAAATAAACTGTTGAAGTGATTCAACATGCAAGACTGCAACTCAGTGTCCACCCTTGTTGTCAAGGACAATAATGTGGAAGAAAGTCAACAAAATCAAATTTTTCCATACCGACAGACTTTTGAAGTCCTGATAATTCTTAGTTCTTAGTGAACAGTGTACTTGTCTTCCCTCACCTTGTTTCATGCCAAGTGTGTACAGATGACATTAAAAATAAAATTATCAAGATTATAATTGGTATAATTCATATATAGGCATAAAAAATTATCACAATGAAGTTTGTTAAATTCTTGTATGATTGATTAGAGTTATAACTTGTATTATTTTTTGAGCTTGCTTGTATCCAGTTCTTTAATCTTAATTATTCTTTTTCTTAGTTTTATGATAATTTGGATACAGAACTTCTTTGCTCATGTTTGCCATGAAACTTGGGAGAAACACTCTTTCTTAAAATAGGGTCTATTAATATTTAAACTGTTTACATCATCCAAGATTTTCTTTCGTTGTGGAACTGGTGTCTCTTTCATAATGTTGGAGTTCTTAAATCTCTCCAGATATTCAGAGAAATATTTTGAATCATTACTGGAGAGGTTTGTATTTAACAATAACTTTACTTCATGTATTATTATCCTTTCAATTTTTATGGGAGGATGTTGTTCGAAACAAATAAATCTAATATCCTGAAATAACAATAAAAATATATATAGTACCAGTAAATATATTTCATAATTATATTATAATATTAAGATATATAATAAAAAATTAAGACACATTTATATGAAGCATGTTAATTGAAACAGATTTTGTAAATAATTTCAAGATTATGGAACGGTATTGACTTCTTTTGTGCAAGCTTGAAAAATGTCTGTGTAATCTTAGAAAACGTTTTCAATGATCTTTTGCATAAACTGTGAGAAAGAACACATCTGAATTAGGAATATTACAATATATAATAATAAAAGGAAATATTTGTTTCAATGATACAACTGACAATAAAGAAAAAAAATTGTTCATTTATTAACCCCTATAGCTATAATCTCTCTAAATTTATTATTATATATATATATATCCTAAATTATTTAATTTTGAATGCTAATGAGCTATTGGCATATAGCCATAATTACCCATAAAATCATCAGAACATTTACAATCTGTACATTTCCCTATAGAACATATTTAATAAACTTAAAAATATTTTTCCTATCTTTAATTAAAGACCAATATATTTTGCATAAAATATTTGTCCTTTAATATATTTGTATGTTAGAAACCTATGCTACAAACTGAGATCTAACAATAAGGAATCTTTTTTTGTTAAACGAAATATATCTTGTGTGCATTGTTTTGAAGTTACAGTTAAAAATGTTTTCTCCACAGGAGTACATCAATGTAATCCAAATTTGTGCACCCTGTTTGTTTGTTGATGTTTGTAGGAGATGAGGTTTGGACACAACCCATTCACAGTACAGTATTGAGCCATTTGAGTGTCTATATTTTCACAAGTTAACCAACATGGTAATCACCATTAATGTGTTATGGGAATGCTTGTGGAAATAGAAGAAGAGCTCTCTATATCTACCAAGAACAGAATTGAGATGTTTGCCAGTGTCCAACGGACGTGTACGATCTTGCAGTGCAGTATGCAGAAACAGTGTTCCCGACCGTAAATCAATTCTGTTATGGGTAGAGGACTTTCAGTGTTGCAGTCCCCTAAGCATTCTGCTCTTGCAAGCATGTGTCATCCCTTGCACTGTTTAGCCATACTGTGCATCAATTGATCAAAGGTGCATGGAATTCAATTCAAATGAAGTAGAAATGATTCATCTGAAGCTTAACCTGAGCCTAGCTTAAGTTTATGGAAAGATGTTGAATCGGTTCTAGGATGTCGACAGTGGTAGAATACCTGCCCGGAAAATGGGAGGTACAGTGTTCTCTTCATTTTAATAAAGATTTTGGAATTTATTATGATATATATCAAACAGAGATACTATTGGAACAAAATGATAAGCAAGTATTTGAAAAGTTCATTTGAGTTGATTGTAGAAACCTGAAGTCATATGAAAAAAATACTCTACTACTGAGTGTGAATTTTGCACTTTATATATATATATATATATATATATATATATATATATATATATATATATATATAAACACACACACACACACGAGGGGAGTTCTAAAAGTTCTCAGTCTGACAAATAAAAAATGTGATATTAAAAAACAAATGAAAATTTATTTTTCAACATAGTCTCCGTTCAAATTAATACACTTAGTCCAACGACTTTCCAACTTTTTAATACCCTCAGTAAAAAATGATTTGTGCAACCTTGCAAAATAAGTCTATGCCTCAGTTTCAACTTCATCATTTGATGTGAATTTTCATCCAGCAAGTCATGTTTTTCAAATTTGGGAACAGGAAGTAATCGCTGGGTGCAAAATCAGGTGAATATGGTGGATGCGGAAGCACTTTGAAGAGAAGATCATGAAGTATTGCAGCAACAATGCGAGACGTGTGTGAAGGTGGATTACCGTGATGAAAGAAAACTTTCTTCTTTGCAAGATGTGGGCGTTTAACCTGCATAGCGACTTTTAGTTGGTCCAAAAGTGAAGCATAGTACTAACTCTGGTTATAGTTTTGCCCTTCTGGAGGTAGTCTACAAGTACGACAACATGAGAATCCCAAAATATCATAGCCATGACTTTCCCTGCAGATGGATCAGTTTTGCTTTCTTTGGTGCACTTTTACCAGAGCCCACCCACTGTTTGGACTCACCAGGATTGCGTTTAAACAACTCTAAACACTCTTTAGAAATGTTCATTCGAATGCATTTTTGGTTGATGTTTAACAAACGCAGCACCCATTGTGCAGAAAGCTTTGACATACCCTAAACTTTGTGTAAAATGTAGTGCACATGGCTTGTTGAGATCTTTGCAATGTAGGCTAGCTCACGTACCTTCAATCAGCGATCGTCAAGTATGGCACTGTGAATTTTTGCCACAATTTCGTTGGTGGTTGAGGTTTTTGGACGTCTTGAATGCTCATCATCTTCAATGGATGAACAGCCACGTTTAAATTCCGCTGATAATTTTTTGACTGTTGAAAACAAAGGAGACGAATCCTCCAATCTAGAATCTAACTCATTTTTTATGTCTGTTGGGGTTAAACCTTTCAAAACAAAGTACTTTATCACTGCTTGTAATTCAATTTTCTCCATTTGTACACAACTGACACCCTTCACACTTTTCAACACAGGAAGAAAACAAATGAATGTATGTGTTTCAAACTTTACAGCACTCGATGTAATTAATGAAACAAAAAAATTAATACAGAATATTTGTGATTCTCAAACAATCTATGAGTCAAGCTGAGAACTTATAGAACTTAATATATATAATAATTTACTGGCGCCAGTTGGGAGACGTGCCTGTCTGTGGATTTATAATATAAAGCTTGTTTTGCTGTAGTAACATTCACCCTTCAAAATTACTGAAGAAAACTGTCCCCTTTGTCACTGAAAATTTCCCATGCTGGAAGGACTCGTGATGATTGGCAGAATAAACATCACTTGGGATAGCGTTTTCCCTTGGAGAAGTGATATTAGCTTGCAGGCGAGAAGCCTAAAATTATTCAGAATTGTTCTAGACGTTGAAAGGGCAAGGAGGTAGAGATGGGGAGTGGTGTGAGACATTGAGAAGATGAGGTGGAAAGGAGAAGAGTTGATCAGGACGTGGATGGGAGGAAGAAGCTTGAGAGTACAACATGAGTTGAAAGTGAAATGTGAATTGTTGCTCTTTAGTGAGACGGGAATAGAGAGCAAGGAAGGCTAGAGGGAAGGAGGAAAATTGGGTTTTCTTCAATCACCAGCAGTACCAGGTTCATCCCACTTTCCACCGGCAGAAAGAAAATTTACAATTTAAGCCGAAGGAAGTTCTGGCTGCCTAGTAACTGTGTCGAGAGACGAATGAAGATAAAACAGGTTTGTCAAGTGAACGAAATCTCTGCTGTACATGGTTACCCCAATAAGTAAAAGACCCCAATATCATACAGGCTGAAAATATTCAGCACCACCATGACATGAACAACATGGATCGTCACAGAACATCTGCTATAGTCACATAGTGCCTTTATCATTAAGCTACAGTTGCTCACTTGGGTTGGATAGAAAAGGGGGATAGAAGTGTTTACTTGGAACATCCATTTAGGACAGATTACAAATTAGAGAATGTAGGTTTTCCCGGTGGATAGACTGAACAAGAAGTTCTCGGGATTTCACCCGGGTTATGTCAATCATTGGACATAACCCGGGTGAAATCCCGAGAACTTCTTGTTCAGATTACAAATTACTGAAAATATACGTGTGTGTAGCTTACCTTAATTTTATCACTCTCAGGATCAATATCCATTAACTGCTGCCAGTAGTGGAGAGCTTTCTTAAAGTTATTTAAGATGATGAAGTAATATAATCCTATTTGAGCAAGAGTTTCACATTTTTTAGGTTTTTTTGTGAACCTGATAAGCATCTCCTCCAGCAAAGGGAGAGGATTGTAATCTGGGTTTAATTTTAATCGAATTCTTATTAAATCCATGTGACTTCCATAAACACCCAATTCACTTGCTTGTTCAAGGAATTTTTCAGATTCAAGCAAGTTTCCTTTCAATTCATGAATATATCCTAGGGTGTGCAAAGCCATCAAATTAGTTGGTGCGATCTCCATTGCCTTCTCTAGACAAGCCAGTGCTAAACTGAGATCTTTAAATGGGCGTGGAAGTTTAGAAAATCCAATAGCACATCTAATATTTATTTTTACTGAATTCGGGCTCATTTCAAGACTTTTCCTATAATTTATAAGAATGAAAACTATTAAAAGTTATTCAAGGGGTCATATAACAAAATTATTTATTTTTGAGTGGTATGCTATTAGAGAATAAAATATTTTCCACGAGATAGGTTAATGTATCTCTATCATAGATTCTGGAAAGATAGATGTACTAACTGATTGTATTGACAACAATTAAATTAAATGTTTATCACACTTTTCTCAACACATAGTTCAAATATATAAGATTATAATTAATTTTATTTTTATATTATGTGTATAGATTATTGTTTACATGATTCATCTATTAAATTAAGTACAATTGCTATTGTCTATAGTAAACTACAGGGAGAAATAAAATATATAATAAAGAGATAGATGTAAAATATTAAAAAGGAAGTTAATATAGTAAATATGTAGAAAGTAATTGTAAAAAGTTATCCATTTAGAACCAACAACTAAAACGATTTTAAACAGTTCAAAATGTTCAATCATTCAATCAGCTAGCATCTATCTTATTTTTCTGTAATATTACCCACTTATTTTAACTTCTACTTGAAGATATTTTAATGTAACATATACTCCAATAAACTATAAACTGAGAAAGCTATGAAACATTTATTGATTTAAAATATGACAGATAATGTGTTGTAGAGAGGATGTTGATTTCTAAGTTTACACCAACGTAGCCTTTGTGTGTTTTCATTCTACATAAACTGAAATTACTAGTCAAAATTTCTGTGTGGCATGTATAATTATACATTGTCTGCCCAAGCATAAATTTTTAATGAAGTTGTTTCTAACCTGTAGTAATTAGCAGATTTTTCATTCATTTCCTTAAGTACATTCTTTACTAAATGAAAATGTTTTATATTTGCTATGTAGGCTTTCCTTGAAGTCTCTTGATATGCCTGGGCTAATAAAACATAATAACTTGCACAGGGATATAATTCAACAGCTTTCTCCAGTTCCATTAACTCCTTTTGATTTTCCATTTCAATGCGGTTTTCAAATCTTCGAACACATCCAAGACTTTTTCCACAGAGGAAATGCCAATCACCTGTATTTTAGAACAATCAATGTCTGGTAAAGGACTTTTTAATTGTCATATTATCTTATATATATATATATATATATATATATATATATATATATATATATATGTGTGTGTGTGTGAAAACATAAATATTTTTTGTAATTTGAAGTTGGTAGCACTTTTGTAAAATGTTAGGTTGGGAGAAATGTCATTGTAGGAGCAGTAGAGATAAGAACGAGAGAGCAAGCGGGTTGCAGGAATTGTTGGATCTGAAGGTTGTGCTGTATGAAATAAAGTCGTTATAATGTTTCACCGCAGTTTTTAATTTGTATTTGGCCCACACATATATATATATTGTGGCATACTCTCTTAATTTGTTGGGCGCCAGAGTGGATGTCCTTTTAGCCAATTTGTATAAGGGAGGGGAGTTAAATAATTCTTATTTAAGGCATACAAATTTATTCTTAACAAATTTTGGCGAACCGATCCTACTCAATATATTTGTTATGCCACTGGCTACTCAGCTATGAAATCGCAAACCTCGGGTTTACTGTGGGATAATTTTGGTCGGAAAAATGACGAATTTACGTTGTCTGCGTAATCATGAGAATGTTAAGGACTACTATGAGTGGAACTTATCTGGTATTTTCCCCTTTGCGATGTCGTGTAGTCGGCTTGTCTGGACCCTGGCGGCTTCTGTCGTTTGCCATCGAATGATGGTGACTGCTATCTGTAGTATCTTCTTCAATGCCAGCAACTCCCTCCAGTAGTTTCATCGAGTGTCGCCTTCCGAATTTTTCCCTCGACTGTCCTTATTTCCGCTTTCATTCCCTTTAAATAGTTTTGGGCAGTCACGCTTCTTAACGGCACAAAAACTCCAAAACTTTCCATCGCCAGGGCATCTCCATCAGGGGTAAGTATCACAGTATGCACATTCGTCACCCTTGTGCGTCCGAAGATTTTGAAGAAGCCCGGCGCCATAGGCGGTCCGCTCCTTTACTCTTTCATTGGCGATTCTGCAGGCCTGTCACTCATTTCCTCCAGATGTTCAACCCCGGAGGTCTGGACGTTCCTTACATTCCACATGGTAGTACCCAACAACTCATTATTACTCACGCGATTCACTGTCTAAATCGCAGTTTAAATTAATTACACCTATACTTAATAATGCGCTACAATATATATATTCAAAATATATCAAATCTCAGAAATTTAATTTAAAATTTGAAGTTTATTATTTATTTAGAAATAAGCTACTTAATTATGAGCTGTTAAATGACATAATTATTTGGTTATTTTATGATCAATCGAAATGATTTGATAATTTTCTTATTAAGATATTATTTGCATCAACCGTGTCGATGTGAAATAACTCGACGGCGTCTAGGTTTTCCTCATGAATTGAACACAATTAGATCTGCAATTTTTCGAAAAATGTTCTTTCTTATGACAATTGTGACAGATGGCAGTGTTAGCCAGGCAATGTTGACAGCTGTTCCACTGTTTAGAACGCAAATTTGATTGTTTATCCTGTTTCTTTCATAACGAGAATTTAGGGCCTTTGTCGTTTTTCTTAGATACCCCGACTCTATGCTCGGTTGTTGCAATTATTCGACTTGTTTTCTGACCTCTTCAGACTGCGTAATCATCTTGACGGCTTACTCAAGCTTGAGCTATGCTTTTTGTCTGAAACACCTACGACAATCCTGTCTCGAATAAATTCGTCTTTCAAATTGCCAAAGTTGCAATTTCTAGCAAGGTTATGTAACGCGGTGATAAAATCACTGGCCGAATCCCCAGGATTTTGAGCTCGGGTATGGAAACGTGCCCTTTCATAAATTATTTTAGTTTTAGGCGTGAAGGAAGTCAAACGGATCTGGCGCTGCATGTTGTAAGACGATGCCGCCGCATGATCTTGGTGTGCCACTATTCCTTAGTAACCATTTAATAGTCGGTAATTTCACTAGTTTACCTCTGCCACAATGCTATGTAAATGAATACACTTATGTTTGACAAGTCCGCTATGTCCGTCGGGTACACTGTCCGTTTCGCTACCATACTTGTTCCTGTATACGCCGCCAGAGCTCCAGCAGCTAACTAACACTACTCCTACAATGTAAGTATAATATCAATTCGAACCTTTTAATTGTGGATTTAAATAAATTAACCAACTTTTATATATTGTAATAAATAAAGATTTAGGGCGGCAAACACAAAGGAGTATTGTTATGACAAAAAGACCTGTGTTAAACAATCATTTTGATTCGGGACAAAGGATTGTTGTGAGAAGTATGTAGGTGTAGTACCGATTTTTCTGGGCGGACAAAAACTAACATGGTGAGGGGCAACAGGCCTCACTATTACCGACTTGAGTCACGAGGATAGTGATTTGTGAATGGGTCAAAATTGGACAAACACAAGCATGGCTGGAACAACTTTAATGGTTGTGTTACTGTTCCACAGCTGAAAGCAAGGGGAAACTACAGCCGTGTTTTTAATTTCCCGCGCACATACAACGCTCAATGCATAAAAATATGATGGCAGCCTCTTGGGTAAAATATTCTGGAGGTAAAAGAGTCCCCCATTCGGATCTCCAGGCGGGGGCTACTCGGGAGGATGTTATCAGAAAGAAAAAAAGTGACGTTATACGAATCAGAGCATGGAATATCAGAAGTTTAAACCACACTGGTAGATTAGAAAATCTAAAAAGGGAAATGGAAAGGTTTAAGTTGGATATAGTTGGAATTAGTTAAGTTAGACGGCAGATTGAGGGAATTTTTGGTCAAATAAATATAGGGTGATTAGCACAAAAGCGAATAGAGGAAATGCAGGGGTGGGTCTTGTAGTGAATTGAAGGCTGAGGCAACGCATAAGTAATTATAAACAATATAATGAAAGGTTAATTATGATAACATTAAAAACAAAACTACAGTCGATGGAAATTGTTCAAGTTTATATGCCCACAAGAGCCGCACAGATTAGTCGTGATGAATATGTGGTTTAGGAATCATGAAAGAAGACTATACACGTGGAAGAAGTGTGGGACATGGGTAGGTTCCAATTAGATTATAAAACAGTTAGACAGAGGTATAGAAATCAGGTGCTGAACTGAACAATGTACCCATGCAGATATACTCTCTGACCATAATCTGCTGGTTATGAATTCAGGTAGAAAATGAAGAAAGTCAAGAGAGGAATTAGAACAAAAAGATTGGAAATAGAAGAACTGCAACTACAATGGGTGCTTCAGAGTTTGAAAGAAGTTATCAAGAGTAGATTAACAGAGAAAGAAATAATATAGAAGAGAAATAGGCACTCTTGATGGAAGAAATAACTAGAGCCGCAGAAGAAAAAATAAGAAGGATGTATTCAGACCAATAGAAAGCATCGATAACACAAGAAAAAATAAAAATGATTGATGAAAGGCGTAGATATAAATATGCAAGAGATGGTAAACAACAAAGAGCAGTACAGACACTTGATGAATGACATAGATAGGACGTGCAAACCAGCCAAAGAGGCTTGGCTACAAGAGAAATGCAAAGTGATTGAAGAAAAAGGAAGAATCCGAGAAGATTTTAGTAAAAACATAATTACACCCATACTGATGAAAACTGGGGCTGATAGATGCGTACAGCACAGGACAATTAGTTTTGTAACCCACACACACAAAATATTATCTAAAATAGTATATAGGAGAATTGAATATCAATAGAATGCGAGTTATGAGACAATCAATTTGGTTTAGGATGAATGTAGGGACAAGAGAAGCAATATTAACTTTGCCACTAATTTTAGAAAGCAGGATAAGAAAAAACCAGCCTACGTTTATGGTATTTATAGATTTGGAAAAAGTGTTTGATAATGTGAACTGAACAAACTAGTAAGGATTTTGAAGAGCAATGGAATAAAATATCGAGAAAGGAGACGTAAACATAACCTGTACAGAAGACAGGCAGCAGTAATTAGAATAAAATATCAAGAAAAGAAAGCCATAATCAAGAAAGAAGTAAGTCTGTCACCTATGCTCGTTAACTTGTATACAGAAGAGGTGATGAAGAAGTTAAAACAGAACATGGAAATTAATCATACTGCAAGGAGAACAAATAGAAACCTTATGCTCTGCCGATGATATTGTAATATTACGGGAATCAGAAGAAGACTTGGAAACAATTTCAAATGGCATGAACGGAGTTCTGGAGAAAGAGTTAAATATGAGGATTAGTAGAGGGAAAAAGAAGGTAATGGAGTGTAGATCTGGAAACAATGAAATAACAATGAGTGTTAGATTGGGAAGGAATATTTTGTCAGAAGTTAAGGAAATCTGCTACTTGGGCAGCATAATAACTAGGAATGGTAGAAGTAAAATAGAAATAAAGAGTAGGAAAGCGCATGCAAGGAAAGCATTCATGAAAAAGAAGAATGTATTTACGAATAATAAAAGTGAGAAATTAGGAAACAATTGCTAAAAATGTTTGTGTGGAGCATGGCAAACAAAGGTATCAAGATAAAACCTAGTCATGATATATATAGAATTCCAGAAAATATTCTATTGAGTTATTGAAATCCAGAAAGTTAACTAAATAGCCCACTTAAAGAATTATTTCCAATCTTAACAACTTACCGCATTTGGGATCAAGTTTTATAGCTTCTTCTGCAAAGTCAATAGACAACTTTGTGCCTTCATATCCATATTCCATATATATTGCTGCTTTCAATCCCCAAACAGCTGCTTTATTGGCATCATCAAGTTCAGAATATGAAATAATTTTTGCCAGTGTAGTTTTTAATTTTTTATACTGTTTAGTATAAAATTCTAAGTATGCCTTGCAAGCTATTGTCATATGCTGTAAACAAAGTTTCATTCTACTTCCTTCACTTGGGATCATTTCATGAATCAACTTTTGGTGTAACAATGCAACATCAAATTTACCTTCTTGACTATATTCATAGCACAGTACAAAATTGATTGTAAGCTTTTGAAAGAATTGTGCCCAGGCTTCATCTTCTTCCAATTCATCTTCTTTTCTATGGAGACTAAATATAATATAATTAATTACCAAAATCTTAAAATGGCAGACTGTACTGCATTCTATACTGACACAACCAATAGACATCTCCCAGAATATGTAGGCAAGCACCACAGCACTGTCAAACAATTTTAAATAGCTGCTCATGCCAAAAGCCACAGTACATGGTCCATACTACAGAAAAATGGCTGATATGAAATAAAATACTAGATATTGTTTTTATTTTACATTAATTTTTATTCTAAATAGTCTCCTTGTGAATTAATACTCAACTTAAAGTGTAGGAATAAATGGTTTAAGACAATTATAAAACTCAATCTTGGAAATTGCCTTCAAAACTTTGGCTGTAGCCTTCTTGATGTTTGAAATTATGTTTGTAGCACAATAAACCCTCCCCAATTTAATTAGTATTTTAGGATGAATTAAATTCAGAAAAATTGAACGAGAATATACAGAGACAGGTGGAGCAGTAGGATGTTTGAAATAAAAGTAAAAAATTTGAGTTCAGTAACTGATGAACTGGATGGTATCACTTTACGGCCAGGTTAGTGTGAAGCATTGGTCAAAATTGTTATGGCTCTGTGCTAGTAACAGTTATTGGAAATTGTTTTTTTGAGCGTGCAGCAATGGTTAATGATGTGTCCGGGAACAGGTCATTTGTTGGGCTGAAATTGGGCATAACCTGCCATTTATTTTGTACACGAAGTGGAAGGAAGGAATGATAATGTGACTTTCGAGGGTGAGGAATTCAGCCAGTTTATTGAAACAATAAGAAAGACAGTGAAGTTTTTAAGTAAAATTTGACGTGCTCATTATTGTTTAACATGGTAAAATAACTATCAATTTAAGGTGAGTCACACAAGCGTGACTTAAATTGAGAAATTTAAAACTGAAGACACACTTTAAAAATTGATGCTTTTTAATATATTCTTAAATTACAGAGTAACCGTGAATAAAATGTTTCAGCAATAGAAATTTTTACAGCAAAATTATTTATAAAGACTGTTGTAATATATAGCCAAGATAAAAAGAAAATCACTTTTGTCCTGAATATAGTTTCACAGCATGCATGTTTTCTGTGCTTTCAATCCAATGAGTGGCACAATTGTCTTCACATGGACAAGTTTCAATGTTATCAATTCAGTTCACTATGTGCTATTATGAAATAAATATGTTTAAGGAGACTCTTTTTGTGTACAAGAATCTCAAACCCAATATGGTTATAGAGTTTTACTGGAGTCAATGGAATGAAAATTGAAAGGTGGTCTACTAAGTGTGAAGGAAAGAAAATAGCAGGACATATTCTCCTGATGATAAGTTTGAGAAAATCTGTGACCTGATTCTGGATAAATAACTATTGATGATGTGGCAAATAATTATGAAAATTAATAATGGATATTGTTATAAAATTATCTATAAAAGGTTTATCAGAACATCTTTTGTTTAAGAACTATAAACATTATTATTCTGCCACCCACACCACTTGTAGTAGCACATGACTTGATTTAATGTTTAATTATTTATTATTGTATTTTAAAGAATTTTTTAAGCTTCCACAAAGTGAAAGCTAGGTTTCCATGGCATGATCATTACAGAATGTGCATGCTGTCACTAACATTTTCAGTATTCAAATGAATTGCATGCTGGGGAAAGGTGAACGCAGGGGAACGCCACGTTCAGTGTGACTACTGTAATTTTTAAGAGGATTTCTTCTTAGTTAAGGACCACCAGAGTACTCAGAATACCAACAACCCCCAGAAGTGGTCATTCTGGGCGAATGGGGCAACAAAACCTGAATGAATGCAAGCCCAGGAACAGCAACTGAAGCTCACTCTGATCTATACTCAATCTATAAAAATGTTTCGTAATTCAAAATTATATATTTCATTCTAAAAATAGGTTAAGCTGTTTGCAAGTCAATTACTGATCCTCACAAGAGTTTGCAAGGGAACTTCTTACAGCACATCCTGTAAATTACTGTGGTGTTCCAGTCTGTTGTTTCCATCTAATTTTCAGTCTATCACCTAACAAGACTGATAGTGGGCCCACACTACAACTCAAAATTTTTGTTTTAATGTAATGAAGCAACCTGCATACACCACTTGCTTTGCCAATTAGAATTGACATGTTCTTGGTCAGTGCATTAGTAAGTTGTCAATTCACCATTGATCCACAGATGAAAGGAAATAGGATTTTTCTCATATTGGAAAACTCAAGGAACATGTTTTGAAAATTAGGGTAAGTTGAAAAACGAAGTCATTGTATCTGTTATTGTTGCTGTAAGATTTAAAAAATAAGAATTCATTTACTGTTTGACTAACCCTTTTCTAGTGTTATTAAAATTAGAAGTCAATTAAGTTTCCACATGGAGTAAGGTACTGTTGCCATGCACAAATACAAACTGAACATAGTCAAATATACATTGTTATGTAATGCTGTTTGTCCCACCCTTCATTTGAAACATTCTGCTTTGTGGATTATTATCACTTTCCCTGATAAGAAACAAGAGTCTCACAATTTTAATCACACTATAGTATTTACTGTTAATATAATTTGCCTATACCTTTCTGTATGACCAATCAACTGATCTCTAACACATGATGGACCCCAGGTAAATATACATTGGAGCTTTTCCAAATCATCTTTCCAAACATTGCTTTCGGATAAGGAGAGATTCTCAAGTAATTTTTCACATACTTCAACACCTGCAACTGACAATATAAGAGCATGGAAAATAAATAATTTTGAATTTATTTCTTATAATCTGACACATAGAGGGATTTTAGTAATTATTTGTAAATTATTGAAAAAAAACCTTTATCACTATATAATGGTTTAATTTATAATATACTCTTGTCAATCTGGAAATCTGAAAATGTATACATTGACATAAACAAACTGATTTTATTAATTACTTATTTATTATGTACAATTGTAAATTTTATCTGACATGATAGAAAAGTCTTAAAAAATTATATATCTAAAACATAATTAGCATATCACTTTTAGAAAAATAATATTTAGAATATACAGGACATTCAATTTATTTGAAGACATTGAAATATCTCGAGAACCACACACCGGATCAAAAAAAGTGTGCAACAAAAAATGATCGCACCCTCTTGAAGTGGAGGAGGGAAGAGTTAAAAAAACTTAAATGGAAGCCCCCATTTTTTATTGCAGATTCGGATTCTCTGGAAAAAATTATTTCAATTTGACCTAAAATATGAGTCATTTCAGTCACAGATGGCATTGTAAAAGACAAAAATCAAAATGGGTAAAAATCGTTGAAAAATGGGGATATCTCAAGCAATAGGTACCAGATCAGCAAAATAAAATTAAATGTGTTTGATATTTTTACAAATGCTACTTAATCATACCATAAATGTACACCCACCCCCACTCCTGAGGGGTGGGGAAGTGAATTATGTCAAAATTTTCAATTATTTATATTAAACCTTGGTATTTGACATTAGAAAACCAGTAGTTGGGGGTTGAATTTCATATCATTAGATGCCCTCCTTCAAGAACATTTTTCATTATATCCTTTTTTTGATCCAATGTGTGGTTCTCAAGATATTTCAATGTCTTCAGATAAATTGAACATCCTGCATAATCAAATCTTTCTATCTTTCATCCATAACACATAATCTCATCTTCAAAACATGTTACCAATTCTGAAAAATTTAAACAAAATAAATTAATATATAAATTATTAACTAAATTTGACACATTTGCAGTAAGCTTATTTAATGTATAATTTGATCTGTAATTTTTATCACAAAAATATTTTTCAAGAAAGTTGTGTTATGAATTCAAAAATTTAATTAATCAATTAAATTGATGCAATCAATAACATTACTAACTAATTTATAAGTAATTTTTAATCTTTAGAGTAATATTCAAGTTGGAATTTTCAATGCTGGCATACATCATGATGTGTATGGAGTGGCAACAAGCCGTGAAGCTACATATATATTGTAGTGATCATCAATATTGACTGTAGCAATTTAAAGAAAAATATGTAATTTCACAAAATAATGGTAATTTAAAGCCTAGACAACATTGAGAAAAAAGAAATGTCAGTTTAATGAAGAGAAGTGGTGAAAATTGTTTTTTCAATATTACAGATGCTAAGTGCCTTTAGTACAAATGCAGGGTGGAGTATCATGAAATAGATGGAATTTCCATGAAAAAATTAGAATGGTTATATAATGTGCACACTACCTAAGATAGAGAAAATCTGATGAAATCCCAGTTGCGTTGAGTCTTTTGACTGACAAAATTGAAAGGTGGATGGGCTCCACAGTGAGGGTCTAAGTTGTCCATGTATTTATATAATGGAGCATCTATAATTAAATATTTAAAACTGATGTTTTTTTTAAAATGGTTGAGTGCAGCAGTTTTGGATATTATATTAAGGACATATGAAGCTGTGAATTGAAGCAGTGGTTTAATAAAACTTTAACGTTGGAGTATTCGATAGGACAGATTGGCCCCATTTGTATTTGGTCAGCAAAGAATGTCAGTTTGTAGTAATCTCACAAGGCGATATCCTGTTATTGGTATCAGGCTCATGAGCAAAGTTGCATTGGTTTACTGGTGACACAGGCAGAGTCCGAGAAAGGTGTACTCGCCTGCATGAGGTACTTTCAATAATACTTTCTTTTGCATTAAGTGTTTGGTGAATTTAAATGGAAGAATTTATCGGTTGTGAATATTATAATATACTATTTCCTGTTCTTAATATTTGTAAATGGCAAGTAATAATGTTGTTTTTCAGGACACAAACTTTTTTGGTATGATATTGATAATTTTATCCAATTTTTCACTGAGGTATGTAACTTAATGGATATATCTATGTCAAGTTTCATGCAACTAGATTTAAGTGTAGGTTTTTTTTCATGCTTGGGAGGCTGAATTTCAGAAAAATGGACAGAGAGTGTGGGAAGTCTTAGGACAGCAGTCCACTAAAAATGAACACATGGCCTGTTAGGGGAGGAGAACAAAAGACTAGACACTAGCCGAGGAGAAAGATTTCAGGAACAGGAGAGAGTCAGAGTTGGGTGGGGACATAGAGGATAAACTCACACCCGAGTAGGAGTGAATATTTATGACTATTTAACATATGTGATGGAGGTGAAAGAATGGAGAAGTATCTGTACATGTGAGAATGTAGACTCTGCCAAATAATACAACCACCTTCCGAATTTTGGCTTTGCAAGTCTCAAAAGGTGCATTCCAAGCACAGACAGAGTCAAAAATAGTTAGTGCCTTCCACGTTTCATCTTACATTCATTTGTATGCCACAATTTTGATCAGTTTGCCTGTGTCCCCTGAGAGAGAGAGAGAGAGATGTCTCAAAAATCCTTACATTTATTACTGAACTCATTCAAATACATTTATTTCTAAGGTTCCATTCCTTTCACATGTAATTGTCAATTTCTTCATTAATTAAAATTTTTTGTCATTTGTGAATATTGTGTCATTATCCATAAGATCCGAAGAACATATTCTAATTTTGCTAATTTAAGAGAAAGTTTGCAGTTTCAAAGTCAATATTGGTGTAATTTAAAATCAATTAAAATTATAAATTACATTCATTTTTCATTATTAACACTTTTGTACGTTACATTTTGGCTCCGCAACATATAGCAATTAAAATTTTGAATTGTATTAGATATTAAATACACGAGTTGAAAGTTTAAATAAAGTACATCTGTTTCTGCGTGTGGGAGGCAACTCGCACAAAAGACATACATTTCCTTTTGTATGCGAGAGGAGCCCATTCAGAAAAAGAATTATCCGTAGAAAATTGGGAATGACCGGCTAACAGATATCTCCGTGAAAAATTAGGGAGTTTCTGGCGAAAACAGAAGTATTGCCAAGAATTTGGAATGTAACAGAAGGATACATAACATACGAAGTATTTAATCCCTGCAAACTGAAATTTTTCCTATTGGCTGCAATTGTCCAACAGCAAGCCAATAGAAAACTTTGGGGGACAACAGCTAATTGGTGGGTTAAAATGTATGTAGCCACCCAGCAGGCTTTCGTGAGAAGTTGAGTTAGAAAAGCAAAGCATAATTTGTCAGGAGACCAGAGAGATATTGTCTTAGAGACTGGAAGAATTTGTCGGGAGACCAGGGAGGTTATCTGGACAGCAGAGAGAGAAGTTGTAGGGAGATCAGAGAGAGAAGTTATCGGGAGACCGGAGGGAGATGAAGTTTGGAGACAGAGGATAGCAGAGAGACAATTTGTCAAGAGACCGGAGACAGATATTGTCTTAGAGACTGGAAGAGTTTGTTGGAAGACCGGAGGGAGATGTTATTGACAGGTGGAGAGAGAAGGTGTTAAGAGAACATAAGACAATGGGAGCTGCCACCAGATTAACTCAGAAGGTGATGATCCTATTGCAGCCATCAGCCATGAAGCAGAATGGAAGCAGATGCATTTTCCGCTTCAGGTAACATAGTTTTGTTTTGATTTATAACAAGTTTCACATTTGCCAGGCCTATTACCATTAGGGAACCAAATATGTTTCGAAGTTCAACCCACTGAAAAACCCGGAATAAAAGTCTCATGCTAACTAATTGTTTATTTTATGATCTTAACTAAGAAACTTGTAAATATCTTTAATGGTCTCATTTAATGATTCTATTATGATTAAACTTAGAATTTTAAACATAAACTTTTCTTTCCTTTTTTTATTCCCCATCAATAATATCATATTATTGTAATTAAATTAATAATATAATTCACCACACCTAGTATATAATCAATACAGAATTGATTTTTAAAAAACATTTTTATATTATATTTAGTAATTCATCGAAAGCAAACACAAATAGCACAAAAAATTATGATATCAAAGCCAAAACTCTATGTCAAGATATGAAGATCTTCGCTGAGAAATTGAATACCAATTTCCCTTATGGTACGCGATTGCCTCGTACCACATTATATTAATTAAATTGTATTTTTCATCTATTATTTGTAATATATATATAAATGTTTAGATCTGAGCAGGATGAAGTTGGGAACATGAATGAACGTGATTAAATGACGAATTACAGTCATCTCTTCAGCCAGAAAACGGAAACATTAAGGTTTGGTAAATATGATTGGACGAGGTAGCGTCAAGGCTAGCCTGCAGAAGACATGGGCGACAATGGTATTTACCAGCAATCCATCTGGTCAGCCGTGGAAAAAGGAAAAATTAACCAGATGCCTGGACCTGCTAAACAGGCCAAGTATTTATCCTGAGTCCCTGAAAGCCAGAACAATAGAGGCAAGTGACTTCATAACAACAATTTGTTATGCAGTGCCCAAAATTATGAAGGACACTTGCCGAAATAACAATTTTTAGAATCCTACCCTCCATATGGAGGAAGTAGAAAGTGCACGCCCACCAGGAGAGATTTGGGCGGGGCGAGAAGATCAAACCCAGGGTGCACTAGGAGACGGCAAGCAGTTTTGATAGAAAAATTTTCAGACGCATTGAGAAATCAATTACAAAATTCAAATAGTTAGGTCAGACAAAAAATTTAAGTTTCACTGGATGTAAATCTGACAACCATCCATTCATCTTTGAAGAACCTGAAGTATCGAGTCGACGAGCAGCCCTGGAGTGAAGAAAGCGACGCTCAGCATACCTCCAACGCTTGGGAGATGACACCCAGCAGCCATCAGCCGAGTAACCAGCCAGCAAGGACGTCGGGGATCGTCACAACGCTGTGGTGATGTACCCACCTTATTGTTTCTCGCCTCTGGTCATTTGTCTATAAAGTGTTCACTTTCCCCCCATATTTGATTTATATACCCACTGAGCATTTAGCTTTCCCTGAGATAAAGAGTCAATCATGTTCTCGATGAAGTAAGCGAAGATCCCCTCAAAAACATAATCAAATAAATTCATATTTGTTAAAATTAAAAATTTATAATTTTTATCCCTTATTAATTGTCGCAATTTCAAATTCATCTCCCTACCAACATAATAGAACACGCGCCTCACCCTGTCACTCAATGGTGCAAAAAACTCCTGGTTTCCGCCTGCTGAGATCACACTCTCTTGTGAGGATAGGATCACCACAACTTGAATGCTGAATATGATTAAAATAATAGCCAAAAAGATTCAGTGAATACTATCAAATAAATTTAGCCATACAAATATATGTTAGAATGAAATAACAGCTTTTATAGACATAAAAATTTCCTTCCCCTCCACCCCCGTGTCTTACCCCAACATGGTTCAGTTCCTGGTCATCAAAAACGTGTGTCCAACATTTAGTTGAAATTATTCCCTCCATAAAAATAATATGTGTGTTTTCAAAAGATTGAACCATCTTTAGTAAAAAAAAATGTTTGTATAGCTTGACGGCCACATGTACAAAATGGGTCATTCCATGTCAGTTCAACCCAGCCATGACACCCATGGTCTCAGATTTTAATGAGACATTGCATGTTTGTTCCTTTCATGGATATAAGAAATAACATGAAATCTTTCTGCTCTATCACAAATGGTTTTTATTTTACAGCCTGCTAAAGTTTTTGAAATCGCGTGTTTTTTTTCGATCGGCGGATGAAATGAAATTTGTTCTCCCATAGAAAATACATTATATCTTCCTTATTTACCAACCGATGTTGATGAAATTTTTTATGGGAATACTTCAATAGGAAAGGAAGCCAGAAAAAAATATTGTATCTATAAGCTATCTGGAAGTGGTCTGAAAAAAATTCTGAAGTGGTGAAATGAATTTTTTAAATTAAATATCACTATCGACGCGAAGCGGAATATCATCGTGAGGGAAAAGGATAACGACAAAAGTTTTTTATAATTATTATTTTTAAAGATATACACTACCACATGAAAAAATAAAATTGATGGTTTTTTCACTCCTTCATTGATTTTTTTCACTTCAAAAATAGGAAATGGGTCGTTCCATGTCATGTGGCTTAGTTTTCAGAACCGATCCCCGAGCAACCATTTCCGATTTTGATGAAATTTTTACAGTTTGTACTATAAGGCCTTACATGAACATCTGAAAAATTTCAGTTCGAAATATGCATTTCTGACTGAAATACGAGTTTTTTCGCAGAAGGCAGCCGTTCATCAGAGTAGACGTCCTTCCAAAAATGCATCTTTTGAGCTTTAATATTGCGGCACATATTACAGAATAGATCCTGAAAATTATTTTCTAGGATAAACCTAATGCTCAGATTACGAAAATAATAAAGAATAATAATAAGAATAATAAAGAATATTTATATTAGTGAAGAATGTTTATGCAGCTTGATGGCCAACCTTAATAATATGTATAAAACATTAATATTGAATTCATCGTGTGATTCTGTATGTTTTATTCTACACATTTGCAATTAAAATCTTAATCCTATTAGATTGAATATACAGCCTTTAACAGTCCTAATCCTATTGTTTATTACATCTTTATTATAAAATATATTACCAAACTTTTCAATTTTATTTTGCTCTATGACTTATAACATTTTGATAGAAAATTGCGAAGTTCTGTAAATCTTTCATACATATTCATGTGTTGTTCCACTTTTATATTATATGTTTTTATTTGTATACTTTTATTTAGTTATAAAAAATTAATACAATTTTTCTGGAAACAAAATTAAGAACATTACCTTCTGTTTGGGATTTGTCTGACATTTTTCCAATTTTGGTTTCTTAACTACGTCCCTGAAAGGAAACAATAACTTTTAATAAGGAAATATTTTTGAATATTTTATCTAAAATGACAGTCAAATTTTAACAGTATTAATTATTCCATGTATTTCTTTTATATTATATTTACTTTTATAGATTACTTGTTGCCATGCAGTCCAATCATCCTCATTAATTTTGCTGATTGGTTGATAGCTGTGAAAGTTGGTGCAGTATTCCAATTGCACTTATTAACATTGAATGAAAAGCAGAACTTATACTCAACATAATAAATGGCATGAATATAGTCCTGGATCAAGAGTAAAACATTACTATTAATAGAGGGAAAATCAAGGCGATGGAGTGTAGTGTGGGAAATACTGGAATAACAAAGGACACTAGACTGGGAAAATATATTTGGAAGAATGTTAAGGAATTCCTTACTTGGGCAGCATAATAACAAGGAATGGTAGGAAAAAAAAGTAGACATAGAGTAGAATAGCACAGGCAAGGAAGACTTTAGCTAAAAAAAGAGGAATTTGTTTACGGCTAATAAGTATTATATTAGGAAATCATTACAAAAAATGTTTGTATGGAGTGTGGGATTATATAGGTCCGAAACGTGGACAGTAGAAGTTGCATAAAGGAAAAAAATAGTTGTAATTCAGTTTCGTCAATATAGATAACAGTGAACAGGAAGTCACATTTCCGTTATATCATAGCTCAGATAAATAATAATAATTCTCTAAAGTATTGTTCTTACCGGGAAAACTAGTATTTATCTCTTCGGTATATTAGTCCGACAACAGCACCACATTAACAAACTGTTTGGCTATAAGTTCAGACGCAATATTCGTGGAAATCCCCTAATGGCCTGCCATTGGTTACAGTTGACATATCGATAACGAGAACATTGAAATATTAATTTTTTGTTTCGATATCCGATATTTCAGTACATTAATTGTGCTACAAATTATATATTAGAATAAAGCTGGACTGCAGTAATGTGGACTCGGGGTCGAGTCTCATCCCATACAACCATTTTTATTTGTTTATTTTATTTACCTTTTATTTATAGTATTTTCTGTTTCGAGAACGTTCTGTTTCTGAAATATTCCACGAATGTATAAATTGTACTGGATCCCGAATCGAGGTCGGTCATTAGCAGTACGCGCCCTTCTACAGCACTTCCTTTTAAATAAACGTCCATAGGTGTGTGTGTTACTGCATCTCAAGATCCTTCAGAAACATTAACACACTGTCATCATTAATAATAATTATTTTAGGTGGAATATAATATATTAATAATAAGATCTTGTAGTTAAATTAAGAAAACAATTTAATTCGTCAATAAACATATTTACATTAATTTTGATATTTCGATTTTTATGCCGGCAGTTCTTTCTCAATTAAAACTACAAATATAGTTACACAAAAAATAAAACAAATTAAGAGCGGTGGGATTCCGAGCGGCAGAGTAGTGAGCGATGCCGGCTACGATAGAGAACCCTTGAGCGGCATCGCCCCCTGATAAGTACAGGACGCACTGGATCGTCCTGCATTCCCCGTCATGGAGTCGTCGTGAGAAGTAGCAAAGCTTCTCATGCTCAGTGACAATAGTAGACATTAATGAAAACGAAATTTAACGAAAGGCAAGAGAAAGCTATGAGTTCATTCCAAAAATGGGAGTATAAAGTTTTACGGAGAGTATCACCATCTTTTTATAAATTTAAGAGATCACGAACATAGATTTTTCGAATATACAAGAATGTATAATACATAATAAATTAATATTTTAAGTAACTATTAACATTCCCTCTTAGTTTTATCACTCCAAGCCGAAGGTAGGCGTAGTCTAGTCGTGGCAGGAAAAACTCATTTGATAATTTTTTAGAAGACAAAGAAACAAATTTTGTTTTCTATACTTATTAAATATAATAAATAATTAATTATTGGAGGGTACCAACGTTTCATGACCTATATTTTTCTTTCACTGCCATCGGAAATTTTCTTGCCGATACTACAATATTGAAGTCGTAATGCATCCACAAAAACGGTGCGTCTGTTGCAAAATGTTGTTTTGTAAAGTCGTACGTCGTTATTTCCTTCCAATAATTAATCAATAAATTATGAATTTAAATAAATATATCAACACTTCCTTCACGTATTAATTTGTTAATATTATCGAAGCAGGGCTTGCTCAAATATAATGTAATATTTTTACATAAAAAATTAAACTAATTTTCTTTCTTTCCTTTTTTAACATTTAATAAACAAATTAAATGATTTTTTACTAACGGAAATTACATTGACCTCGTCCTGTTTTTTGTGCATTCAGTTGGGCTCGAGAGTTTTTTATAGTCCCTGTCGCTCATCAGGGGAAAAATTAATGTCGTCACTACCTGTCTGCAAGGGTTTTTAATTTTTCTTACCCTCTTCCTTAATTCATATCCATAAATTGGCGGGGATGGATATTCACCAATGAAATTTATTGTTACTCCTTTCTGAGAGGAATCGCTTGCCCCTCTTCCCAAGGATTTTGGAAAAAACCCACACTTATTATTCCCAGCGTCGTTCGCCATATTCCAGAAGCCGTGGGTCAATCCCCGCTGGCGTCCAAATATCTGACTTTTATTATCCCTGTTTGTCAAATAATGTATCTTTTCTAAGTCCGGGCAAGAAGTGGAAACTTTTTAAGCTGAGATCAAGAAAGCTTTTGGCGATTTTGCGGATCACGTTCTACATGCAACAGAAGAACTGAAATATCAAGCTCATAAAAGTGGCGAGAGCGCCCAATCATACGTACAAAATTTTCTACTGAAAGGTGTCGCGGAGGACTTGTATCAATCAGGAGCAAATCAACCACCGTAAAGGAGAAACATAAAATTAACACGGGAATCCATCCACCAATCAGTCGAAGTGCTTACCGAGTATCACCAGCAGGACGGCAAGAAGAAGTGGATAAGATTTTTGGTCATCATCCGTCGTTCTTGTCACAAAAAATGATGGAACCTGTCGATTCTGCGTCGATTACAGCAGACTTAACAAGATCACGAAAAAAGACGTTTATCCACTACCAAGTATCGACGATACACCTGATTGTCTAAAGGGAGCAAAGTTTTTCTCTATCACGGACTTGCACTCAAGCTACTGGCAGATAGAAGTGGCCGAAGACGATATACAGAAAGCCGTTTTCATTATACCAGACGGACTACGAATTCAAAGTTATGCCGTTTTGGTTTTGTAGCGCAGCGACAGTTATCGAACGAATTATGGACGACCTGCGGCGCCACTTGAAATGGACTATTTGAACATTATAGTTTTCTCGGAAACCTTCAGTGTTTATTTGGTGCCATGTAAATAAAGAACCTCGACCATGTAGTCTCGCCGCGAGAAGGCGTACGTCCCGATCCAGAGAAAGTCGGGTGGATAAGAAAATTTCCCCGGCCACGTGTTCTTACGAAATTAAACGGTGAGAGCAATATCGATCGGTGATAATCAGGTGATGGATTTGTACAAATAGTATTGTTGTGACGTTTACGGGACCACCTAAGGCTAGGTTTACACGGGCAGTGATGACTGCCAGAAAACGAGGGGCAGTGATGTTAGTGGCGTGTCAATATACGGCAGTGCTGCACTGACAACTACCAATCCATCGCTGGCACGAGAGCACTGCCTCACTTTTCTTGGAGCGTGTCAACAGTATGTCAGTCATTACTGACGTTCCCCCTCCACCGACCTAGACGCTGCCCTCATGGGAGGCCAGTTAGTGGCAGTTACGGTTGTTAATTATTGATTATGAACGCTGTGTAAGAGCTGACTATCGATTGCGCTATGGTAAATAGTTTGTATTTTGCGATTTCAAAATACGTGCAGTTTGGTATTGCGTGCGAATGGACTAAGTGGAGTAGTCTCGTTTATAAAGCATTTGGGAATGAGTTCGTATGACTTTGTATGAGCCTATAAATTTTTAGGTTAACTTTCAAAAAAGAGTTTTTGTCCACCCTCCAACGCCACAAACTTGAACTGGAAAAACAACTACGCGAAATAATGATATATAGCTATAAACGAACTACTATTACACGTAATGAAAAATAATTAATTTTGTTTTGTTCAGTAATTGGCACCTATAAGGAGAATAAAATAAGTAATAAAATCCCAGCCAATTTAACACTGAAAACCAGCTTCAAAGAACAGGTGCTGTTTTTTAATATTGCTTCATTTCTGTAGTAATAATACAAAGCAATATTACTAAACAACTGTTTTCATTTTTACGTATGTATAGTATAGCGTAATCTTCCTCCTCGTTCGTTACGCCTTTTCTAGCAGAAACACAAAGTGGTTAGCTTCTGTTTATGAAACACGGACATTATTCGTGCGCTGAAACACAAAACGGAAAAATATTCAACTTGATATAAACAATATATCGATACTATGCAACAGCAACATTCCAACCAGTCGTAGTTACCAAAAAATAGCAGAGAAGTATAAACATGCATCAGACTTCTCTGTCCTTTTTGTAGCGAGGGCAGCACTTGCACAAAGTTGACAGTGAAGAAATGAACACTTATCTGCCCACGATGTAAACGGTAGACAGCGCACAGCCAACCCAACTTCGACGAACATCACTGCCCGTGTAAACCTAGCTTAACACTTCATGATAACCTTGATGTTTCAAAACCATAAATTGGTGCACAATTGACACTTTTAAAACCTCAAATTTAGGGGCATCTGTAATGAAGTGCATTCTCGGGTGTTCTGGCGGACGCGGATGTCATTAATTTCATGGGCATTTTAAAACTGTCAAGTCCTGAACAGTGCATCGTCGTAACGTCTACCAAGGGAGCTCGATTGTTGCTGTGAAGACCTGGTACACATGGTGGCCCGATTAAAGCGCGGCTGGAGCCTATTATGGAGCTGTACACGTGTGTCGCGCGTTTGACCTGAAACGACAATGGTCTCGGTTATAACGACGAAATACAAAACAGTCCAGCTGTATGACGTGGACTTTAAATTTATAACATCTATTTTTCTCTGACTTAATTTATAAAATAATATTTAAAATTAACAGCCAAATGATTATGAAAAAGTAATTAAATGATTAAGTTTAATTAAATATTTTAAGTGCCAGGTTACTTCATTGTATTTAAGCATCACTCTACTTAAAATTGTGGTATTGAGACACGAATTTATTAACTACACATTATTCTTTACATTTACAAATTATCTTCGCATATAGATCTTTTGATGCTGAGTAATTTACCTAAAAATGAAGTCAAAATTTACCGCGAAAAATTTTTGTGGCGACTTTGCCTTGAACAGATATCAGAACGACCAGCTGCAATACTATATTGATCATACCACTACATTCAGGGTTAGAAGTTGTATCGGTATGCCAAATTATACACTTTTCTGGCCGCGAAAACTGATTTCACAGAGGATAAAAGTTGACCTTTTCAGCGGTGCGTACGATTTATCCAGGTGACAGCCATTGAAGATGATCTTCTAACTTCAGTGTACAATGAGATTTAATATTTTTCACACTTTCAGTTGGGGTCTGGATTTACTTCCTTACAAAACCTATGAGATTTAGAAACAGTCGAATGCGAGTCGTAAGATGTTTTTGATCCAGTTTACTTCATCTCATTTCCGCATTTTCCTAGTGGAATTCACTATTATTTCGTGCTGGAGGATAAATTACGGTGACAAAATATAATTTTATAAATTATACTATTAGTGTATTCATTTATCAATATGATTCTTTCCAATAAAAAAATGACGCTTTAAAACTAAAAATAAATAACTTACGTAGACTTCTTTTCGTTTGTGTAGAAATTTTCTAAAATCTTTCGATCACTCTCGATAAATCTCTGTTAATGAAGTCCAAAATTTGCATGTTTAATACAGCTGGCCGTTTTTGTATTTTATCGATTAACAAATCGATATCAATGTGTGACACAGAAACGCGAACTCGAATAATGTGATACAATTTGTAAAAAAAAAGAACAATTTCACCACTGTACGGTCAAAATTACTTATAAAATTAGAACATAAATGAGCTTCCAATCTCTAGTCAGATAATGCTAATCAATTCTGTGGATTAAAATCTAAGTACCGTCATAAGTCCGTTATACTGGCTCACTTTATAAAGATGGCTTTATAATGTATAACAGGTATATGACGAAACTCAGAGTAGATTTTAATCGAGAGAATCGTTAATATCATCTGAGTAGTTATCGAAATCTATATGTTCAAAGTTTAGAAATAATTGGGATTCCACAAATGTTAGCTAATTTTTTGTTTTACAAAATATTCTCTGTCCTCGATAAATATACAGCGGCTACAAACATAGACAGTGCTGTCAGGATTACTTATATTTTCCTAGCGGAATTCGCATGTTACGACAACATTTTTTAATCAGAAGAATTTATTAGTATATATTCAATTTTGTCCGCAACATCATTGTCACTATAATATCCTGAAAATACCCAAAGATGACCGCCGATAGTGATGGAAACGTCGTATGTTTCATTATAATTTATGTAATATACTTATTCATTTAATTCCTTTTCAGAATCATTTTGCTATTAATTTTAAATGTTATTTTATAAATTAAGTCATAGCAATATATTGTAATATACTTTTCAGGGTATTAAACATTAATTAATCAATAGAACAAATTATAATCAATTTTAAAATTTTCCCTTTATTAATTTAAAGTGATTACATGGGCTTAATCTCAGGGGATTATGGGTCTCTCGAGAGATGGAGTATGCAGTTGCTGTAAATAGAAAAAACAATCATTAAATATTATTTAACCAGAGCAATGAGCAAGTTTCACAGCTTTTTTAATAACTTACCCCCATTTACTGGGCCTACAAACATCCACCTCACGAATGTTTCCGCGTCTCTCTGGCGTCTTGCAGGATTTTTATCGATGAAGGTAGTAGGAACCAGGCCCGCAACTCATCTGATCCATCTGCTAGGACCACGTCTTTCCTCTCCTCCACTCATCTGACTTCTGCTCCCGAGACCAGCTCCCCTTTTAAATTCTTCGACGGGAATTCCCCGCCATAGGTCCACTTCATAAAACTCCGGGGCTCCCCGCCTCAGGTCCCTTACAAAATTCCGGGGTTCCCCGCCAGTTCATTTCACAAAATTTGGGGGTTCCCCGCCCTCATTTTTTACACACGCTCGGCGGGAGTCTCCCGCGGGGGATCACCATCGTTTTTTTACACACGCCCCAGAAGGTTTTCCGCGGAGCACCCTCTTCGGGGTTTCACCCGCTTTCAGCCGACTAGACATTGTTGTTGGTCGAACTGCGCCTCATAACGCCACAATATCACAAAATCCGCGTTTTTTATCACAATACTCATTAATAAATGTTGTCATAACATGCGAATTCCACTAGGAAAATACAAGGAATCCCGATAGAACTGTTGAAACGATTATTTTTGTGTTTTGATTTCTTTATATATTTATTACACTAAATTGTTTTATAATTTTAGAAATTTATTTAACAACAAAACAATAATACAAATTTAATTTTAATTGAAACAAATGTAATCTTTCTCCCATGGTGCAATCTCGTGGAGAGATATAGGCAAATATTTTAGTGGGAATATGCGTAAAATTTTCTATGATAATTGTTTACAAAGAAAATTAATCTTTATCTTTATCCAGCAAATTTTCCTCCCTCATGCGAACGTTTTCTTCAAAATTTGACTATCCTGTAAAATAAATCACTGGGCTCTGCTCTTTGAATTCATTGCACTTTTACTTCACTTCCAGCACCGAGTTCTAACACGACGTGCATCAATCGGCGGCTGCTTACAAGTTTCTATAGGTTTAATTTCTCTCCAAGGAGCTCCACCTCGCTTGCTTTGCCCACTCTTACTTCTCGTCCGTCCTGTCCACATCCTTCTTTCACTGCCCACTTGGCAAAAAATTTCCATAGCCATAAATTACGTCAAACCTCCCTCTTCGACCTTCGAACAACCCTCTTTACAATGAGAGTCCGCAAGATGTGGTAAATACACCACTCTGCCCAGACTTAAAAATACTAAAAAATTATATGGACCATTTGAATGTTTGCCTCGTAACAATGTCTATATTTGTTGCCGGTGTATATTTAACGAGAACTGAGAATATTTTTTAAAAAGAAATAATTCAACATTTGTTCAGTCCCTATTTTTTCTAAACTTTGAACATAGCGGAGATTTCGATCTCTACTCAGATGATATTAATCGATTCTCTGGATTAAAATGTATTCATAAATGTCATACGCCAGTTATACATTATAAATCCAGCTTTATCAAGTGAGGCAGTATAACGGACGTATGGTACTCAGATTTTAATCCACAGAATCGACTAGTATCATGTGACTAGAGATTGGAAGCTCCTGCATATTCGATTTTTAGAAATAAATAATTTTGACCGTACAGTTATTTATATTATTTTATTTTTATTATTTAAATTTTTTTTACGAATTGTATCACATTCAACAAGAGCGCGTTTCTGTGTCACACATTGATATCGATTTGTTAATCGATAAAATACAAAAACGGTCCGCTATATTAAACATGCAAATTATGGACTAGTGGAACAGAGATTTATTCCTGGGAATAACTGACCGAAATTGTTAGAAAATTTCTACACAAACGAAAAGAAGTCTACCTAAGTTATTTATTTTTAGTTTTAAAGTGTCATAATTATTTTATTCGAAAGAATAATATTGATAAATGAACACATTAATAGTGCAATTTATACAATTCTATTTTGTCACGGTACTTTATCCTCCAGCAAGAAATAATAGTGAATTACAATAGGAAAATGCGGAAATAAGATAAAGTAAACTGGATCAAAAACAAATTATGGCTACTACTCGATCCTCTCTAAATCTCATGAAGTTTTGAAAGGAAGTAAACCCAGACCCCATCTGAAACTGTGCAAAATATTAATTCTCATTGTACACAGCTTCAGAAGTTAGAATATCATCTTCAATGGGCTGTCACCTCATTACCTCGTACGCGTCGCTGAAAGGACCAACATTGTTTGATCCTTTGAAAATCATTTTAACATTAGGTGCTATTCTCACGCCCTTCCGAATGACGGGATACGAGTTTGCTGTGAAATCGCAGCATTCCCTTCTCCGTGTCTCCACCAGTTTTAGGAGGCAGTTAACCGACTGATCTAATGGGATCAGAGGATAACTCTTGCCATATGCGCAAGGTCTTCGACTCCCAAAGTAGGTGGAGGTGTCTCGGCACGTGAAAACATTTTTTTTTGGATAACAGGCTACATGAGGGTGATCCTGAAACAGGCAACTCCCCTTTAATAGCATAGGAAGGGAATTGAAAAGGGGGGATGCGGAAGGTAGAGCAAGGTAGCCAAGGGTTGACTAGGACCCCCGGGCTATGGTTTAAGGATCCTACCCGGTGTTTCACCTAAAGAGATGCAGGGAAAACCTGCATCATGTAGGTCGGGCACTGGGTACTATTCTCACGCCCTTCGAATGACGGGAGACGAGTTTGCTGTGGGGACGCAGCATTCCCTTCTCCGTGTCTCCGCCAGTTTCAGGAGGCAGCTGGCCGACTGATCCAATGAGATCAGCGGACAGCTCTTGCCATATGCCCAAGGTCTTTGACCCCAGTACATATACCTCCTAAAATAGGTGAAGGTGTCTCGGCATATGAGAACTTTGATAAAAAGTACCCAGAGAGAGTGCGAGGCATTCCCGACATGATCAGGTGAGCCTCGCAGTCACTCTGGGCTGAAGCGCCTGCGAGAAAACTCCCGCAGCGCCCTTCTTGACGTGAAAACATCCAAATGCTCTGTTTTTACATGGGGTCTTATCGGCCTACGAGCGAGTTACACCTACAGGAGCGGTGATGGCCGTCACGTTAATAAATAAATGTGATTCCGTGTAAGTCCGTGAACTACGCAAATCCTGCTAACAATTTTAAATAAAGAAAAATTAAGGGGTGACTTTTTGAAAATTTGTAAAATACTAGGAAAATTTACAGCTCTACTCTACCTAAATTTTCTTTTCTTCTATAATATAAATTTTCTTCATCATTCTAATACTCTTAAATCTAAAGTATAACTGCCAAAAGTCAAAAATTTATTTAAAAATTAAAAGTACAGAAAATTTTTCAACCATATGTGAAGGGGCTTCTTCAGTTGTATTTATAAATAAATAATTAAATATAATGAAGAAAACAATAGTTGACTTGCAAGTAAAAAAAATAACTTTAGTGTTATATAGTTACTTGCAAAATTAACAAATTGAGATCTGAAAATAAAACAGACTGTTTCCACAAATTGAACGCTACTGACTATAGATACATAAAAATGAAAACAGTTGTTTAGTAATATTGCTTTATATTATTACTACATAAATCAAGCAATAATAAAAACAGCACATGTACTTTGAAGCTGGTTTTCATTGTTTAATTGCCTCGGTTTCTATTACTTGTTTTATTCCCCTTGAAGGTGTCAATTACTGAACAAAACGAAATGAATTATTTTTCATTACGTGTAATAGTAGAATGTTTATAGCTATACATCATTATTTTGCGTATTTTTTTCTAGTTAAAGTTTGTGCCGTTGGAGGGTGGACAATAATTATTTTTGGAAAGTTAACCTAAATTTTATCGGCGATTAGGTGCAACAAACGAACTCTATCCTAAATGCTTTCTGAACCAAAATTCTAGCCGCTGTTCACAACAAAGATTCACCTACTCCAATCGCTCACTATAACAAACTGCACGCGTGTTGAAAATGAAAAATACAAACTGTTTTCCATTGCGTAATCGATAGTCAGCCCTGCCTCACCGTTCACAATCGATAATTGACATCCGTAACTGCCACTAACTGGCCTCCCATGAGGGCAGCGTCTAGGTCGGTGGAGGGGGAACGTCAGTGATGACTGACACACTGTTGACACGCTCCAAGAAAAGAGAGGCAGTTATCTCGTGTCAGCGATGTATAGGCAGTTGTCAGTGCAGCACTGACGTATGTTGACGCACCACTGACATCACTACCCCTCGTTTTCTGGCAGTCATCACTGCCCGTGTAAACATAGCCTAAGTTACAGTTGTGCAGTATCTTTGCAAGAGTATGTGTTAGGATCAAAGACATGTATAAACAACATAGACTGGACAAGGCGCCGCCATATTTGAAGCAAATTGAAGGCTCAGGCGCCATTTTTTGAATGGTAAGGTGGGCGTGTCCTGTCGTCTGCTGGCATTGAATTAAGGTGGACTTACGAATACGTGCAGGAAGCGTATCTCGTAAATCATTATTTAAAAACTATATATACATATGTATTAAAGTTAGAAATGAGCGGAAACCAGCTAGAAAGTGTTTCATTACATATAATATATATAACACATCACTTAAAAATGGTAAATTATTTCTGTTGTCACACAAGGAAAGTGCCGAAATTAAAGCTAACACGGATAGGGCTCATTAACATCATCTCAATGCTAAATACAACATGTAAACATTGACAGTTAATGAACAGGAAACTATATAATAGTTCATTTATAATTTTTGTTTTAAATCAGTCATTTCTGATATTAATGCCTAATTATTAGATGAGATATGAAGCATCTCGCTCATCAGTCTATAATAAATATTACTCCTAATATCTAAAATTTTAATTTTTTTACAATTATACAATTGTACGTTGTACAAGTAACATCTAAATGCATCTAGACTGACATTAAATATAGTTGAAAGTTGATAGGGATCAAGGTTAAACGAAATAAAACACATTCATTAATTACAGTACAGAGAACTACTTTCATAAAAAGAGAGCACCACGAAGATCAGAAATTTGGTAAATATCGAAGTTACAAACACGTGCTGTCAAAAGTGAAAATATGATGATATTTACTTAAAATACGATATTCCAGTTGTTTTTCAACTACGATTAGTACAATTGTACGCTGAACACACATTTGGCATGATTTCGGATGAAAAACAATATATTTTAATCACAAAAATACACGATTATTCAACCTCAGTCATTTAACACAGTACATACGGTCAAAGTTCTTGACCGTAGACATTGTGATTGTCCCTGTTGTTAGTTGCTGCCACCCAGGGCGCTGTAACGTCCTCGTAGCTTCTCTATGATGTTTATATATCTCTTTGGTTAGGATATCTCTTTACATTTAATATCTTTAATTGTCATATTATTATATCTTTGAGTTGCTAGCGGGAAAGCCGTTTTGCGAATAATTACCTGAAATGGTTCAGCAAAATGTTAATTCAGAATTAACTGAAGACGAAGTCGAATTGTATGACAGACAAATTAGGTTATGGGGTCTTGAATCCCAGAAAAGGTATACAAATGTTTCTGTGTCTTATGTTGACGTTTATAAACATTTTGTGTTGAGTTGACATTATACATTAAATTATTTGATTCTGACACACATGTAAATAATTGATGTAGTAGTCATGAAGGAAAATAATTATGACGCACTGAATTTGATTTTAATGTTCGGCGGTTTTACCTTACTTCTTTAGTATCTATATCAAGTTTTTATTATTTTTTTATTTTGTGCATTGTACCACAATTACATGTATCACGATAAGTAAAAGCATTTATTTTAGGTTGAGGAATGCAAAAGTTCTAATAATTGGAATGAAAGGATTGGGTACAGAAGTGTGCAAAAATGTAATTCTTGCTGGAGTCCGCTCGGTTACTCTAATGGATAATGGTGTGCTAAGCTCTGATGAATGGTCGTCATTTCTTGCTCCAAGGCATTGTGTGGGTCAGAATGTTAGTATTATAAATTTAAGTTTATTTAAATTATCTATATACATAATTTAAATGTGCAAGTGACATCATATTTCACCTTTCCATATTTTTGTAAATAGTTAATGGCTTATTCCCTATGTGGCATTGTGCATGCATCTAACTATCAAAAGCTATGCTACATATTGGACAACAATCTAAAAAGTTTTAATTAATCTGCTAATTTCCATTTCAGAGGGCAGAAGCATCATTGGAACAAGCTAGAGACCTTAATCCAATGGTTGATGTGGTAGCAGATACTTCTCATACATCATCTAAACCAGATTCATTTTTCCAAGAATTTGACATAGTAATTGTAACAAACGTACGGCCAATGACTGAAGCTGTAAGGATTAATGTTGCTTGTCGGCTTGGTGGAGTTAAGTTTATGTGGGGTGAAGTGTGGGGCACATTTGGTTTCACATTTTCAGATCTTTTAATTCATGAATATGCTGAGTAAGTACTTTTTTATCAAACTTTTTTAACTGAAGATTAGTTTCAGTCCTCCGCCTCTCTGCCTTACTCCCCTGAGCATGCCATGCCAGTGACTTCACAAATATCAGTTGTGATACCTGAAGAGGGTAATTAATAAGTGTCCTTCAGTATCTATTATCAACATTTCTATTTAAAGTTACATATGACTGGCAGAGCTTTGCGGAATAAGACATAGAAATGGAGGACTTTAACTCTTCCTCTTCCATTTTTTAATTGTGCTTGATGTATTTTTGTTCAATTGTGTTAAAGTAATGTGTCTCAAGTGGCGCAGCCACCCGTTCCTATTCTTCGATATTCACATTATTCTTTTATTATTGAAGTTTCAGATTTCCATATGTTCAATTTCATAGGAAATATATTCTGGATAGTTAATGTCGTGGGTAATGGTTTCATCTGTACAGCACAATATAACTATTGGAACATTCCAATTTTGGAAAGCACAGACCAGTTTCACTTCTCAGCTAAACTCATTATCTGGTAGCTACATTTACGTTGTGGAAGTGTTCATATTCTGAGTCCATGACTTATTCCAAAGACCTGAAAATTTAGTTAATGAAATGTTAACTTTTCTCTCTCAGCATTTCTTTTACTATTTTCTAACAACCTGAGTGAAGAAAATCTTCTTTGATGCTAATTTATACATTCCTCTTCTTAATAAGGTACTACAATGTTCCTTTATGGAATGTTATGGCCTGTTCCATTACTGCTCTCCATTTATTCCTATCCCATACAACTTCTATCCAATACTTGAGTTTCATCTGCTTAATGTCTTTGAGTATGTCATCCTTCCTTATTCCGTCAAAAAACTTTCTACATTACCTGATTTAAACTCTGTTGTACTACTGTTAAACACCAAATTTTTCAGTCATATCAGACAACCATAAGGTTATATAAATTACTAACTACTGGCCAACAGTCTGAAATTTATTAAAACAATTTAACACTAAGTGAAAGATTTCATCCCAATGTTTAGAAACCTTTTTAGTTGTATATAATGAAGAAATTGAATAAAACCTTTGAACATAATACCGTTTTACCAATTTCCAGGCATTAGATTTTATGAAATGTATAGTTAATTAATAGGAAAAATTAAAGATTTTGATACTACCAGAGTTCTTTTGCAATATTTTATTCACTTTAAAATTGAAATTCTTAATCATTGTGGCATCCGATTTTTGCTATACATTCCAATTGAAATTATTTCAGGGAAGTAAGTAAACCACTAGCACGCAAAGGTGAGCCTTCAAAAGTGACTACTAAAGGAACAGCTATGTTTGTTCCGCTACGAGATGCCCTAGAGGCAGATTGGAAATCTGAAAGTTATGCACCTAAGTTGAACAAAATGGATCCTTCATATTTTGTAATGAAAGGTTAGTACTTATTATTTTGATATTAAGTGTATAGATAAATATTATAAAAAAATATTTTGTGTGTGTTAAAAATTATCAGAATTCAATTCATAATCAACTGAGCTATATTCTTGTACACACCTATTATGAGTTTAATATATATCTTGGTGTCTGTTAAGTGAATTGTAACACGATGATTAGTAGTTGTGAAAAGATCGTAATTCATTAATTCTTAAAAATGTGTTAATTATATATTTTTGACCTGTTACTTTTAAACTCTGCAATGTTGACAGGTTTCCAGCACATGATGTCATTAATTAATAATGAAAGTTTTGAGTTGAGCTTTGAATGAGCATTTCTGTTTAGTATTTTTACAATTTTCATTAAGTATTGCGGGTATGAGATACAGTAAATTGCTTTTTAATAGTGTGTTTACTCACATGGTTTTTCAGTTCTCTTAAGGTTCTGCAATGAGAAAGAAAGGGATCCACAACCATCAGAACGTGACAATGACATAAAGGAGCTTATCAATTTGAGTAAAGAAGAAATGAAGCAGCTTGGAGTTGATGAAAACTTCATCCCAGATGAAATGTTTCAGTAAGAAAGAAAGGATATTTATTTCTACTACTAGTTTTTACAAATAAGAAAAAAAAAAGGGTTCTACATTCAGAGAATTTGAGTATATTATCACAAAAAGTGAACAGTCAAGAGTACTTTGTCATGATGTATTAGGGCCTGAATTTTAATGACAAATCATATTTTTTATAAACTTTCGGTAAATTTTACAATAATTTATTCACAAATCCAGTGTTTCATTTATTTTTAAATATGTTGAACCATAAATTTGGGGGATTCTGAGTTTTCTCTCGGGACACAAACTGATACAAACAATTTTGCGACAGCGTGCCTTTCCTTCTTCCTTGTTCAACCTGAATGTTTTTGTAAATGTTCACTTTACTTTCACGTGTCCTGATCATGGACAGCCAAGCTTTTTCACCCCAGCTTGGGTATCCACTCCCCCACGTTCTCACCCCGACCCCACTTGGTCTCTTCCTTTTTTCTTTACCTGCACGAAAACTTTATCTTTTTCTCTCAATGTCCATCTTTTGCTAGAGCCATTACCCCAAGATTTTGCACGATTTCTCTTTTTGGCGTTCAGCCTTCCAAGCATAAAATAAATCAGGTATTGTATGTCATTGTGCTTAGGTCATATTTACACTCTTTTTTTTTGTAACTGGTCATTATTTGGCCAACTTTTTCCATAAATACACGTATTTGCCATATTTTAAGAACACAAAAATATTCAATTGTCTCTTTCACAATGTTATTGTGAATGAGCTCAACAATTACACTGCCAAGCTTTATTTTAAACTTGGAGCCTATTGTTGTAGGGTTAACAGAGATGTAATGAAGAGTCTGGAACATGCCTCTTCTGTATCTATTAGACAGGCTATATTTGTTATAGCTGTGAATCAGCTTGATAGCTTAATGGTTAGACCACTTTGTGTGTAGAGCAAAAGACATAGTGACATTCCCAGCCGTGCTGAATATTTTCTGTCTCTTCGACACTACTCTTAGAAAATTTGCTTTTCATTGAGCGTCCATTGTTATTGGACATTGGTTCATTTGAATACTTGTTAAACTTTATGACATGCATGAAAATGTTTCAGTAAATTATGGATTTTGTATGTAAACTCTCCTTGTTTCAGGAATGTATTCTCCCAAGTAAGCCCTGTTTGTGCAATTGTTGGTGGAGTAATGGCCCAAGAAGTTATCAAAGCTCTTTCACAAAAGGAACAACCACATAATAATATGTTCTTTTTCAACCCACTAAAAAATTTAGGCTTTGTTGCTTGTATTGGATGCTAACTTAAAGCAAGAAACGGTCTAATAATTTTATTTAATGTAATGTGTGTACACAAGATTAAAGACAAGTTTAATATTATTGTAATTAGTATTTGCTGACAATTTATATTCCTCAGTATTGATTAGAAAGTTACTCAACTTTAAATTGGGCAGTGCTGTATTGTGAAGCCCAGATTTTGTTTTAATTTCAATGATTCCACATTTCAAAAGCCATGAAATTGCAACATTTCTTACTTGTCAAGGATTCAATTAGGAGTTTTATTACACAATGTTTGGAGGTGTAAAATAAAATTGAGTGTCAACTATGTAACTGAACCTTAATTTATGTCTTGAACTACTTTGTCATTTAGGTTCAGATCACATTTAATTTTATATGGTAAATAAAATAATAGTAACCAGAAAACTGCATGGATTTTAGAAAGTGTTTTTTTTTGTTTATAGACTTGCACAGTTCAATATTCAACAATTGGAGACCACTAAAAAAGAAGTTCATAGTATATATATATATATTACCAATTGCACTAAATGCCATAGTAGTTTTATACTGGATGTTCTAAATTTTGATTTACAAACTTTTAGGACCAAGTTGATAATATTTTAATAGGAACACTGCTCCAGCACCCATTTGACATGTATTTCTGAATCTCAGTTGAAGTCTTTTATGGGGAATTTCAAGGTAAAGATCATTATCCATATTGTACATACTATTTGCCACAACTTAAAGGTGTACTCCAAAGTGAATGCACTCTGAAATTTGAAGATGCTATATGTGTTAAAAATAATGCGACAAAACCAGCATCGTTTGCTGCTCTCAGCACTGTCTGGGATGTTCTGCATGAGCAATAACTACGCTCTACTTACTAATGATTCAGTCACTACTGCAAAGCTATTATGTTTTGTGTTGATTTACATCAAGTCCATTTCTATTTAGATAGTGTTACTCTTTGTTGTGAGTGGAGAGGTATAATTGGCAGTTGTGTGATTTAGCAACAAACTTTCTGCCTAACCAGTCCTGTGTACTTGGATCTTCCTAAAAGTATTGTATGTTATGCCATTGAACATTCATCAAGATGTAGTTACAGCATAATTAGAGAAGTCACTTTACACGTTTAGGAACATCCAGACAGGTGAGATTGTTGATCTCAGGATTTGAATCTGTTGTACTTTTTCATTCAGAGTTTGATTAATTAGAGTGGTGTATGAATGTTTAAGCTCAAACATTTTGACAACAAATTGAAGATGCAGTAAGTGTAATAGATGAATGCTTACGATTCTTCAAAATCTGATTATCAGCTGTTTTTTTATTGAGTATTCTTATGTAATGAGTCAGTGGGTGTGACTTAAATCTCTTGCCAACTAAATTACTTAAAGCAAGTGATCATAAATAAATTAATCTGATTTATTATAAATAAAATAAAGTGGCCAAATATTCAGAAATGGAATAATTTATTTGAATTGGAAACATCTTGTTCAACTTCAGGACCACCTCTGCTACAGGGGTTCAGCCCCGGATGTAGGAGTAGCAACATGAAATTTTTGTCGTTTTAATTAAAGTACTGGCGAGATTCCAAAAGCTGGATGAAACATTTTCAATAATTGAATTATTCAAAATCAATCATGTAAAGAATAGGTTTATTTCTGCACTTGGGCTCCTGTTCAAGACATAATCTGCTCACTAGTCTCTACAAATCCTGAGTGTGTGGGGAATTTTCAATCACCCTGTATATAGTTATATATGGACCATTTTGAAAGTATCAATTTTTTTTACTAGTTCATGATAAGCTATATTAGATTTCTGTTCTACAATGTTTACTTCAAGATGTACAATAATTTTTAGAAATCTTTTACTTCATTAAGAAACAATCACATGGAAAATTTACTAAATTAATATAAAGTAAAACCTACTATGAATATGTTTAACATAAATTCATTCCTACCTTTTGTAATTCCAAATTATAAGAGGATTTCTTTTATTAACTTCAACCAGGTTATTTAAAGAATTTTAAATACTTCCAGTTCCCTGTATGTATTTATTTACAGTAAACTACAGACAGAAAATGAGCAGAACCCCTAAGTGAAAAATATTTTACAAAACCATTGCTTCTATTCCACGTTGAAGAAATTTAATTCCATTTTAAGAAATCCATTTAAAATAAAAACTTAATTACTGTAAAATAATCCCTTCTATGTTCTCACATATTTGATGTAATATTTAATTTATAATATACAGTTGTCCTATTGTTTGTGTTATGTACTTTGGGAGTTTTGGATTGAATAAATTGAACAGTGCAACATACTATAACCTTTCAGGAGGTTCTCAAACATTACTAATGTAAAATGTATAATCTACAAATTAGCAAAACTTAACCAAAAAGATTCCAGATTCACAATAATACTTTTTTGTAAATTCTAGCTAACAAATTCACTTTAGTACAATTTTGAATAATCTGAAGGACCATACGATCTACCTACACCATATTATGTGAAAAGATGCATATACAGAATATTATATCAGCAAACCAAAAATGTAATATTGTATAGTTTAAATTTTTCTCTATACTAAAGACATAATTTACCGGACAGGATTTCAGAATTACCTCAAAATGAATATACAAGAACTCGCTTGTTATAAGACTGAATCTTCCAGGAAACATTAATGAACACAAAACATTCAACATTAATTATTTAATTTACAATGACTACATGTACACAAATTAAACTTCAAGTGGTACACGTTTTAATATACAATAAAACTTTTTCTCTACACAGCAGCCGATATAATGTCTGTGTATTTTTTTATTTTGCTAGCAGTACTCATATCGACATATTTATCTCCAATACTTATGATCATGCCACCAATAATGCTAGGATCAACCTTAACACTTAACAGTAATTTCTGGTTATTCTTCAGGTGACCTTTGAGAGCAGCTTCAAGTTCTTTTGAAGTTGGTTCGTCCATAGCAGTTGCTGTTATGACTTCACATGGAACTTCTCCACGTTCTGCTGCCATAATAATTTTAAATGCATTGATAATCCCTTCCAAATGTTTAAGTCTTCCATTTTCTGCTAAAAGGCTCACTAAATTAGCAGTTGGTGGGGAAAGAGAAAGCTTAGTAGCAACTTGTTTCAATGCGTCAGCCTTGAGTTGCCTTTTCAAAGTCGGATTTACAATGAATTCCTTAAATTTGATATCGGTCTTCATTTGCTGTTGAAATGTAACTAATTCCTTCTCTACTGACCCAAGCTGTTTCAACTTCGAAGCAGCAGAATAAAGAGCGCATGCATACCTTCCATCTATACCAAAGACTTGCACTGGTGGCTTCACCAATTGCTGGTGTGCTGTAGAAGTCTTAAAAGTTCTTGCAACTACCCCAAACCGTGCAGCAGCCATTTTAGTAAGAACTCAAAGATTGAAGAGGTAAGCAAAGATCATATGATTTGGCTGAAACAAATGAGCTAAGAGATATGGCAGCCAACGTAATTACAATAAAATGCGGAATGTTTCAATACAGTTTATATTTTTGACACAATAAGAATGAAGGGACAAATCGAACAGGCATTGTGTTTAAGCATATACGCACGTAAATAGCAAAACGAAAAGAACACTTTGCATTAATTCAGTTCAAATCGTACTGTAAATATGTGAACATTAAAACAAATTGAACCTCTTCAACCTTAAAACACATATTTAGGTATATTTAACAAATCTTTAACTTAATTTTTTTATTACTAAAATTGGGTTCAAGTAGAAAATATTGGATGCTTAAATTGCCAGATTGCTAAAATTGGAGGGTAGAAATAAAACAGATTAAAGGTATTAGGTGGAACGATTAAATTAAGTTTATAATTTAAACAATATATCTAATACTAGTTCGAGTTAATGGCGAAGCACTCAGAGCATACTTTTTATGGGGTGTTAGAACACTTTTTGGCATATGATTCGTATGGAAAAATATTTAGTAAAATAAACCCTTATCAATAACCTAATCGCGGTATTATTGCAATAATTATTCATCAGGGATATACAGACCGATTGGTGCATTATGCTATTATTTTACCGTGATTATTAAATATTACCTATGCCCTCGTCTTCGTTCGCTAGGAAATATTTTATTTTTATTTTTCCCTAAAACCGAAACAACAGGTACAGAATTTAAAAAAGTTGAATTCATTGAATATATAAAAAGTACGGTATCATTTATTTATGATCGCTTTAGGGCAAACCTTATAACACGCAGGTGGTTCTGAATAACCATTTTCTTAGATAAAAAAGGAAACCTGTTTCGGAGTCAATAAAAATGAGAAATGAGTGTGGAAGGTATTTCTACTTCTACCCAGAGTGATTGCGAGTCTCACCTGACTGGTTCCCACATCCCGAAGCACCTATTTTATTAGGTACTGGGGTAGAAGACCTTGGGCATACGGTAAGAGTTGTTCTCTGATCCCATTGGATCAGTCATCCAACTGCCTCCTAAAACTGGTGGAGATACGGAGAAAGGGAGTGCTCAGGCCTTACAGCAAACTCGTCTCCCGTCATTCGGAAGGGTGTGAGGATAGTACCCAATAGCCCAACCTACCTGCTGCAGGTTTTTTTGCATTTCTTCAGGTGAAACCCCGGATAGGGTCCTTAACCTTTCGCCCGGGGGCCCTAGTCAACCCTTGGCTGCCATGCTGTACCTACCAATTCTCCCTTTTCAATTTCCTTCCATGCTATTAAAAGGGAGATGCCTATTTAAGGAACACCCTCATATAGCTTGTTACCCGAAAAAATAAAAATTACTAAATGTTAAAATTTACCTGATGCGACAAATAAAATCAATTTATGTATACATCGTATCGACGATCCAAAGAAGTTTATTATTTCTCAGGGAGTTAGGTCTCTGCCAACAACAGGTTAATTATGTCGCGAATCATACTGCAACAATTGATGGAATGAAAATATTCGCCCACCAATCTTTCTTCCTCGCTGGAGACCCGGCGCTGCCTGGGTATTTATTAATATTAAGCCGGTACATTATTAAATTCTTGGTCGACACATGACTAAACCGGCATTGAAAACGTCACAATATTAACATCAAATATACTCCCTGTAACTCGAAGGTCATAAATACTCCCGGTTCAATAACAGGATTAAAATATTTTCAGTACTCTGACAGAATAAAATTTCTTCCCCACTTAAGGAAAGATTTTTTACTAAAATCGCATATTAAATGACATAATGTAACACAGAGACTCCCTGTACGCCGGTTTCGACCCCAAAGTTGATAATTTCCTTGTTATTTTCATATGACTCACTTCCACCCGCACCCCTCACATGCTGCAAGGGGTTGAAATTATACACAAATATTGTCACGGAAACACTATAAAAGTAATTGACCTCAAGAATTCTTTTTCTACTCGAATATGAGCCTTTATTGCATATAAAAATTCCATCGATTCCACCCCCGGGCGAAAGGTTAAGGACCCTATCCGGGGTTTCACCTGAAGAAATGCAAAAAAACCTGCAGCAGGTAGGTTGGGCTATTGGGTACTATCCTCACACCCTTCCGAATGACGGGAGACGAGTTTGCTGTAAGGCCTGAGCACTCCCTTTCTCCGTATCTCCACCAGTTTTAGGAGGCAGTTGGATGACTGATCCAATGGGATCAGAGAACACCCCTATACGCCAAACGTTCTTAGGTAATTGTTATGTTTGGCCGTCTTTTTTGTCGCCTCTCGCCTGTACCCATCAGTATGGGTCCTTCCGGAGTCGTGGTAGATCTCGTTTGAGAAATTCTCATTCTGTCTGCCTCCAAACGCTGCCTACTTCCTTCTTCAGTCTCTTTGTCTCGAAGATTATGAACTTGACTTGCGTTACACGTGCGAAATTTTGACGCCTCACTGGTGGCATTTACTTATTACTAACAATAAATAATCCCGAATAAAAAGTTATTTGGTTTCAACCCGTCATTTTAGAGTTCATAAAGATCAATGAGACATTCATCGAAACGTCGCCTTTCAATTATAACATGACCGGTTTGAAACCCAAGAACGTTTTATTCATCAAATTCACCGGAAAAACCTAAGATCTATTAATTCTTTGTTATAGAATACAGCACATTCATAGACTTTGTTTGCCAACTGAACAGAGTCGATTGTTTTTAAAAAGCCAAAACGTTTGTAAACTTCCGAACGATGCTTTAAATTAGACAATAATGCGTCGATTATAGGAATAAGTGTCTCTGTAAAGAAATATTTGCTGTATTATTGTAGGTCTGCCCGCACCAATCCTTTATTGGAATGTTTAGAAAAATCTTCCATAAGTAAAACTTGCAAAAATCTTTCTATAGGCCATTCGTCCATTACGTACCTAGCGATGAAAGTCATTTAGTCAACATGGAATACATCTGGAGTGGTTTTCACAGTTATTATACGCCGCTAAGTTCTCCTCTTCCCTCTAACACTTGCTGGCAGATTACATTAATAAATTAACTGATAATATTTTCCAGCAAATGTTATCTACTTCATTTAACACTACTTCCGCAGGTTTGCACATGTTCATAACAAATATCTGCACTTTTCCAGGTGCTCTTTGCATACGTCTGACATGGAAGCTATACTTAATTTGGTACTGAAATATGACTACCTTTATTGAACATTTTGGAAGGAAAAGTGGCTTCCTCGGATGACAAGGAACAGGGATATTCTGAATTCGAACAGGAGAGGAATGTGAGACCGATGAAGATAGTATTGTCTCCAGTTAAGATTACCAACAGAAATAAAAATCCTCTTGAGAAGGATATGCGTGTTACCTCAGAGGGTAAATTTTAATTTTGCGGAATTTTATGTTTTCTCACATTTCCCAATGAGGGTTAATTAGCATTATAGGAATAACAATTTTAAATCCATTCCAATACATAAAATTGAAGTGTGTCTGTCTGTCTGTCCATTGAATAGGATCCGAAACGGCTCAACGGTTAACAATGTAAATTTGAGGGTTTATAAACAGGAAAATAACTTAAGTATTCGTGCATGTTTCATTTCGATTCATTGTAGAATATATAAATGAAACACACTATTAAGGATTTTGAAGAGCACTGGAATAAAATATAGAGAAAGGAGGGGCTAATACATTACCTCTATAGAAGACAGGCAGTAGTAATTAGAATAGAAGACCAAGAAAGAAAGCCGTAATCAAGAAAGGAGTAAGCCAAGGATGCAGTCTGTCGCCCATGCTGTTTAACTTATATATAGAACATGCGATGAAGAAAGTTAAAACGGAATATGGAAAAGGAATCATACTGCAAGGAGAAGAAATAAAAACCTCACGCTTCGCCGACGATATTGTAGTATTAGGGGATTCAGAAGAAGACTTGGAAACCATAATAAATGGCATGAACGGAGTCCTGGAGAAAGAATTCAATATGAGGATTAACAGTGGGAAAACAAAGGTAATGGAGTGTAGTATGGGAAACAGTGGAATAACGAAGGGTGTTAGATTGGGAAGTGATATTTTGACGGAAGTTAAGAATTCTCCTACTTGGGAAGCGTAATAACTAGGGTTGGTAGAAGTATAGTAGACATAAACAGTAGGATAGGACAGGCAAGGAAGGCTTTCACGGAAAAGAGGGATTTATTTACGGGTAATATAAGAGTGAATATTAGGAAATCGTTGCTAAAACTGTTCGTATGGAGCGTGGTGTTATATGGGTGCGAAATGTGGACGATAGGAGCTGCGGAAAGGAAAAGAATAGAAGCCTCTGAAATGTGCCGCTATAGGTGAATGCTGAAAATCAGATGGGTGGACAGAATCACAAACAAGGAAGTTCTAAACAGAATAGGGGAAAAGTGAACAATATGGAGGACGTTGACTAAGAGAAGGGATAGATTAATAGGCCACGTTTTAAGACACGAGGGTCTTGTAAAATTAGCATTAGAGGGAAGTGTGTGGGGAAAGAATAGAAGAGGGAGGGTAAGGATGAAATACGCTAAGAAGATTAGGAAGGATGTGGGTTGTGCTAGTTATGAGGAAATGAAAAGGCTTGCGCAAGATAGGTTAGCATGGTGGTTGCATCAGACCAGTCTTAGGACTGAATACCACAGCAACAATCGATACTATGCAACATCAACATTCCAACCAGTCGTAGTTGCCAAGAATGTTAGAGAAGTATCAGAATTCACTGTCTGTTCAGTAGTGGGTGCAGTACTTCCACATAGGTGGCAGTGAAGGAGTGGGCAGTTATCTGCCCATAATGTAAACGGCTGGCAACCGAATTTCGAGGAACATCATGTATGGCATTTGTTAAAAATATGTCGTCGCAGTCTCTATATGCCGTTCGTATGAATACAATTAATGTTCTTAACAATAATAGTAACGTTTCGAGGGGTAAAACCTATTCAAAATACAATACTAACCTTCCCCAACTGCGCATATAAGCACGCCAATCTCAAGAACTTACGTGGTTGCAAATGAGAGACGTCATGAATTCATCTATGATCTGATGCTTCATCTCATCGCATCATTTGAAGATTTTGAACTCCACGTCGGGTGTTCCGATGTATCTGTGTCTGCTCTCCCAGTGCCGCCACCAATACAACCAGTTCAGTATGCAAGAGTTCATAGAATAGTTCCAAGAACTGCGAGGCCCAAAAGTTATCGTTTATTGAAATCTTATGCTTTTATTTAAGAAAACGGCATTTAGCGTATTGTTGTATACAGTGTTGCATCAGTAATAAAGATAGCAGCACTAGTACGTCGGAACCGCATATGGATGGCTTAACCTCTTGAAAAACAGATATAACTTCTCATATCTTAAATATGTGAAGAAATTGCTGAAAGAAGTTTTGGAAAGACACTACACTGTGACGTCTAACTAAAGATTACAAGTCTTAAGACATTTTTAATGCAGACGGGACAGGAATTCTTATAATCATCTTCAGTCAAAATGGTTGTCGAGGCGACAAAAATTACTGAGCAAAGAGAGATGAATGGCGTGGTTGTGCGTAAACAACTTGAAAAGTTACCGCACCTACCTCATTTTAAAGTTACCCGTGTTGTTTATCAGTAGCATTGTTGATGTTTATTTCGCGACGTTACATAAAGGCGGTAACAGATGTCGCCAGTGTTGACAAGCTTGTGGCGGCACGACTCCGTTTTTTTTTGGTTAACAGGCTACTTGAGGGTGATCCTGAAACAGGCAACCCCCCTTTAATAGCATAGGAAGGGAATTGAAAAGGGGGGATGCGGAAGGTAGAGCAAGGTAGCCAAGGGTTAACTAGGGCCCCCGGGCTATGGTTTAAGGATCCTACCCGGTGTTTCACCTAAAGAGATGCAGGGAAAACCCTAGAAAACCTGCATCAGGTAGGTCGGGCATTGGGTACTATTCTCACGCCCTTCCGAATGAAGGGAGACGAGTTTTCTGTGGGGACGCAGCATTCCCTTCTCCGTGTCTCCACAAATTTCAGGAGACAATTGGCCGACTGATCCAATGGGATCAACGGACAACTCTTGCCATATGCCCAAGGTCTTTGACCCCAGTACATATACCTCCCAAAATAGGTGAAGGTGTCTCGGCATATGAGAACTTTGATAAAAAGTACCCAGAGAGAGTGCGAGGCATCCCCGACATGATCAGGTAAGCCCCGCAGTCACTCTGGGCTGAAGCGTCTGCGAGAAACTCCCGCAGCGCCTCTTTTTTGCATGCACGACTCCGTTAATTATAGAGGGTAAAATATATATAAGTATTTGTGATCGAATACGACGAAATGAGCTAGAAATGCTTTATTAAACTTGTAATAGGAATAGTGAATAATATTGGCTAAGCGATATGCACTTAGATGCGGTCACGAATAACGATGCAATATATTTTCCCCCTCTATAATCAACATAGAGAAAAGAAAAAAATTGGTGACCCCGACATGATCGATACGACGCTAAACTTGTACGAATTTCTATACGGAGCGAAGCTTAGGATCCTGAGTAAATCCTAAATCCGGAGATTTTTGGGACCACACGATTTCCCTAGAAGAAACGCATGTTTTCAACGATGAACATTCGGATCCTGCCACAAACTCGGACGTCACGCTTATTTCTTCAGATCCAGTTAAACTTCCTACGTTCTGGAGGAACAACGCCGCTCGCTGGTTTCTGGTTGTGGAAGTTGCATTCGCCGTGAAGTGAATTACCTCCGATGCCTCGAAGTACAACCATGGTCTTATAAACCTGGACGAGGAGACTCTGGATTCGATAAGCGACGTCATCGATGATCCGCCAGACTCAGTCAAGTATTAGCAATAAGTCGTCTCGTCTGCGTTGAGGTGGAATTCTGCTATCTTCCACAAGCTTCCTTGATCCTTGATCAGTTCAGCTTGTAATATGACATCTGTTCCTTCAATGTCACTATATGGATTGTCATCCATCCACTGTGGTGTTACCTTAGTCAAAACATCCTCAAACTTAGTTTCAAAATCTGAATAGAAGGTAATTAAATGTTGAATGTAGGTTGAAATGTCATCTTTTCGCAAGTTTGTGACAAATTGTGGAGGTGGTAAAAGTTGACTCCCAATTGCTTTTTGCTGACATGGACTTCTTTGCTGGTCATTGTTGACCCCCTGTAGGTCAATATCACTTTGGGAATATATAGTGTGTTAATAAATTCATGTTACAATGCATCAGGGGTGAAATTACTAATCAAAACTGTTAAAATGTCTTTCTTCAAAGTACAAAGAAATGAGTTTACCAAGCAGATACACTTTTGAGAACTCAGCTCTTACCTGACTCTTTTGTTTTTTTAAATCAAAGAACTTTTATTCTGCTGTACTTGCATAAATATTCAAATTGTTACACACAGATAGAAGTGGCAGACCTGTATATTCTTTGATTTTTGATGATAGGCTAGATTCTTGGACAACTTCAAAGTACTAGCATTATCGAAGTAGAGCGTAGGAAGTTTATCTTGGCTGACAGTTTCAGTTAATTCAATCAGGGGCCTTTATAACCAGATCTACGTCTTAGTTCCTTCACTGTTTCTGTGGTAGATGTTGCTACTGACTTCTGTAGTTGACTTGTCCATGAGACATCCCCAAGGATGAGAGTAGCAATGATATCTGTCGTTGAATGTTACATGTCCTTGTCACTGTGTAGTGACCTCAATATACATTTCACTTGATTAAAAACTTGGAACTGCAGTATCTACTTTATTTACTGCATAACTGTCTAGATTTGAAGCTGTCGTTAAATATAATAGATATCCCACTGCTTCATGATAAGGAACTTTTGCTGTAAGTGGTTGTAGAATTGATGTAGAAACTGCTTTGCAGTTTGCCATTTGAAATATTTCCAAAATTTTGTTTGTATAGTTGTCTTGATTCATTGGTACCAACCCATATATGCATTTTATGTCTTCCTATATCCCTCTGTCCTAGTGGTTTATATTTTAGGGCAGTTTTTGGTAGTCTTCCTTCATTCTTTTTACATGATCCAGCCACTTTTTTTGGTTATTTTTTTACTTCCTCTGTTATGTTTTTTGTCTTTAGCCTTTTCCTTATATCTTTATTTTTTTGTCGATCCAAGGAGATGTCTTAGTAACCTCATTTAAGCTACTTCAAGTTTTTGATTATCTTCATACACAAAACTGCTGATAGACCCTCTAGATGTATGAAATTACAACTGCAAATTTCCATGAACTCTCCAATTTCCACTCTGTCACAGCCCACAACCAGACCATCTTCAACATACAGACAGCTGTTGTTTCTGTGGCAGAAGAGACATGGATCTGCATTACTGTTTCTAAATTTAACTTTCTTCATAAATCTACAAAACATTTATTCCAGAAACATGGTACCTGCTTGTAACCATACAGACTCTTCTTCAGTAGACGCAATCATATGGTACCTTCTCTATAACCTTCCAGTGGTTCTTCGAGCACACCATTCAAGAAGACTGTTTTGATGTCAAACTGATCTAGCTTCTCCTAAAAGCCATGGCTTACAAATGGTTAGCACAAACCATTGAAGAGCTCACTGAATAAATTATCCAAGTATTTGATAAGATATAAGCTTTCCCAGGTAAGTACAGAGGATAAAGGAAAACATGACTCACCATTGCCACATGTGCGTCGAACAAGGTGGTCGTCATTGCAAAGCCTTGCTCTAAAATTTGTTATAGATTTACAGAACTGTTACTAAACTGTAGTTTTAAACAAAATCCCAACATTTGCTCTTAAATATAGTTCTTGTCATGGTAAAAGATGTGCACAACAGGTTCTTTGCCCAGAAATATTCACTTCCGTCCTTTTATTTACTGGTAGTAAAATATCACCAACATTAGAATATTTCAAATTGCTTAGGGCCTTGTCGTGCACAACCAATTTACTGAGTGATATCGATTTACATTCGGCAACATGAAATAGAATTGGCATACTTTTGAAAACTTCCCTTAATGAGACCAGGATTCAGGAATTTATGTTTTAGAACTTATTGTAATGCAGAAATACAGTATGTTATATAAATTCAATATTGCTTTATGAAAATTTAATTTACTAGAGATTTGATGAAATTCTTTGAGTAGGTTTCTATTACGTAGACTGGAATGTGTACCTTAATGTAGAGTTCTTTATAATTCAGAATTTATTAATTGTGTTTTGTATAATGCACCAAATAAATGATGTTTTTTATTATAAATAATTCAGTGATAAAAGGTAAACATGTACAGTTATGTAAGCAGGTTCTTATGATTTTGTTGACATTGTAGGATTCATTAGTTTTAATCCATCATGTGTCATAATGTTTACAGTGTTGTGAGATTGTTTTTCTTCTTCATTGGCTCTACAGCCCGTTGAGGGTCTGGGTCTACCGGGTCGATTGTGGACTGTCATCTTGCATGACACATTCTGAATTTGGAGTGATATGTGGTCAGCATATTGATTCTCCAACACTTTTAATCCTGGTCTTTGTGACCATTATGTGATTATTAAAAAATCTATTTATGAAATTTGTATAACAAGACAATTTGTAAAAAATGGAATATTATATTAAAAAATTAATTACTTTAATTATTAACTGTGGGAATAGTAAGGATAAGTGTGATTTATCAAACAAAAGTACAATTTATAAACAAACATAATTATTATTATATCTATGGCAGTAACTCATCGTGAATTCATTCTTTATAATTAAAATTAATATTACAATCAATCTGTTTACAATAGTTAATACACTATGGCACATAAATTTAGCACCTGTGCAGCTTTGAATACATACATTCTTGTATAAACAATTAAAAATAAACGATTAACACTAGAATACACTGGCAGTTTTAATCACGACATTTTTAAAAAGAAATGCCAATGAATTATAATAATCTGTGATTCTAGTGTTAAATTAAAAACAGTCAACAGTTTGAATGAAATCTTGTTCAAATATTGAAGGAATCAATAATTGAGAAATAAATAATATTACATGTTGTCAATAAACTTGTCCCTTCAATATTTGCCTGTTTATGAGAACCAGTTAATAAAACATAATGTGACCAAAGACAATAAATCTCTTCTAACAGTGTTCAAATGTTAGTTTCAAAAATTGTGGTTTTGAAATGTGTTAGATTACTCCACTTCTGATTTATTAGTATTATTTATTTATTATCTTGAAGGTATTTCTGTTCATTAAACATCAATGTTTAGTTAATAAAAACAGAGAGTATTTAGACTATCCAAAGAAACCATAAAATCAAGTATTCTGAATTGAAAACATATTGGATAGGTATATCAAAGTTGTTTAAAACGTCAAGTTACATTCCATGTATATTATTGTTAAAATATTAAATGATAAAATATTTGGTTACATTTCCCTGAAATAGTTGGCGGAACATATACTCAATTGAAAGGATAGATTACAATGATTTGACACAAATTGAAAAAATATGAACAAATGATTCTCATAAAATTTTTCATATACATTTGTAACTAAAAAGGTACAATAAGGTCAGTTATAGATATTATACAAGTTCCTTGATGTTTTAAACAACATTGACAAGATACACCCATAATTGTAATACTGTTCATGACTCAAGAAACAGAAAAATATCAAAATGGAAACTGCATATTTTCCTTTCTTCTTCTTCCTCTCACTTTCAGTATCTTTTGAAAATACTTTTTATGAATGTAGTGAAGAACAGCAAGAATTCATAAACCTTTAACATCATGCCCAAACATAAAATCATAATACATACTCATCTCCATTCAATAAACACACAACACTTAGTAGTTTCACTGTCACATGATGTCTCAGAATGCCATCAGTCATAGCGTGATGCAAATTCTTTATCTTGCACTATAATAAATTTATTTCTTGAAAGACAGTTCGTTGTCAATATCTTTAATGCCACTGCATAAAAAAAAGTAAATTTAAGTGTAATGTAATATTAACAGGAGTTGACATTTCTGTCACACAATTATTGCCTAAATTTTAACTACATTATACAAAAAAATATAGGTTCAAATTATTTGAAATAAAAGATTAGTCTGTAATAAAGAAATAATTGTTAGACAAAGCAATGAAATTATTCAACAAGTGAATTAATTTTCCAAAATGATTAAAAAGACAAATTTAAATCCTCAACACAATTTCACTTGTAAATATATACATACATATTAATGTAGCTGTACAAAGATAAATCCTTTATGATACATTATATCTGTACACAAATATAGTCAACATTATTGTCAAGAATATTGATATGTCCATTAATTAACTGCTGGCACTGTACGCAGTTGTATATCATCATTGCAATTTACAATACCATCCTCTAAAGAGGAACCAGCTAAAATGCTGGATTATTGAGCATTATTAGTTTATACACAAATAGTTACAATTAATAAATCATCAACATCACTATAAAAATGTTTTTAACTAGGCTAAAGCAATCATTACAATAAAAAATGAAATACAGTGATAAAAGTTACAAAAATGTAAATAATAGATTGAGATATTAGCTGGACATAAATTCATATTAATTCCTGATTTTGTGTATAAATGAACTTTTAGTTTTGATCTATTTGTATGATAAATAAGTCTTAAAATTTCTTTTAAAAAATCCAGCCTTTCAGTTTTATTAATAAACATGTCACAACTCAAGCTTTCAATCTTGATTTAAATGTTAATACATATAATGCAACAATGGGAAGCCAACAAAGTTTATGTTTTCGCTGGTTTTCAGAAGAATTTGTTGATGTTGGATTTTGCTGAATGGAGGGAGAAGATGGTGGAATGTACCAGTGGGGTGGAACAAATGCAGGCACATGTGTCTCAAAAATTGAATCAAAGTCATTTGCTGGATTAGTTAGAATTAGGGAAGATGGAATCCATCGATTACCACTATGCACACACAAACACCATTACAATGAAAATTTTGTAAAATAAAAAACCAAATTATCCAGGTGCAGCAGGAAAAAAGAGAAAATGAATATTAGACTAATCATATTTAAATTATACTGACATTGATAATACTTAAAAATATTGTATTATTATTAGATATTAGCTTTAAAAATTAATTATAAAGTAACAGACACATACATATGCAGTAAACATGAAGAAGCATATATAGCATTAAAAGTATATATAAAACCTCTGAGCATAATACATTAACTTTGTTAAATACAGCACTTTATTGATGTAAAATCTATAGGCTTCAGAATGGATGCCTGTCATTTTAATTGTTAATAAGTTAGTTACGAATTAATGTGTTATTAGTGTTAAGAATGTATGTATATAATGTTCATTTGTGACTATAGATAGTAGTTGTTGATTTTGAAAAACTACCATGTCTTCTTGTTTGTATATGATATGATCACCTCCTGCTATTAAACTGCACTTATACATCATGAAACAGAATCATGATGTAAATAACTATTAGTGCACCTAAACGATTCAATTTTTCTCAGTCACACAATTGGGAATGATGAAGTAAAAGACTTCAGCAGCTCTGATTAACATTTACACACAAATATGCTAATTTATACTACGGGTCAAAAGCCAATGAGCTACTTGATCAACATATGCACAAAGTGATTGCTGTTTTTGATTAAAAATTCTTTGTTACTATAACTGGCACAATGTATGAGCTATATTTAATCAATATTGTACAATTCAAGTGCTGTTTCAAAGTGTGTGTGTGTGTGTATATATATATGGAAGAAAGAAAGACTGAAAATATTTGGCACCACTGGGACTCGAACCCACCCGGCTCGTCACAGAAGCTATAGCTGCAGAGTGCTTTAATTGTTTATGCTATGGTCACCGACTTACCGAATATGGTCAGTCTTGTGGTTATTTGGAGCATCCATTTAGGATGGATTATGTGTTCATACACATTGGAAGTTTGGATAGAAATGAGGAAGAAAGGTAGGAAATTTGCTTTTAGTCATATGCTTGGCATAAAGTTATGCTCTTGAGAAAGGCATATGTCAAGTGTAGCAAGTGATGGCCATCCATTGATAGCTCAGAAGGCTAATCCTAATCTGATGAACTCTGCACTCAGCATGGTGGTTGTAACTTTACATGTCAGGTAAGGTAGCAAAGTTCCATCTCTCTTTCCAGTCCTTATTAATTGGTTTAATTATTCTGGCAATGTTAATTTCCATATTTTTAATAAATATGTATAATTATCAGTGAGTTTCTTTTGTGGATCAACAGTTTAGAAGTTGTATAATCTTTTAGCATATTATTAACTTTATCTACATATTTCACTTTGTTATTTAATTAATAATATTAAGATTGAGTAATTTTAATATTTTTTAGTGTATCATTTTCTAATAATTTATAATACAATTTTTTTTGCAGTAACATTATCTTAAGATGTGCAAATATGGTGATGAAACATTGATTCAACTAAATCAAAACTTATCTGTAATGGTTGTAAATTTATTTGATTTATTATGAAGATTTAATTGATTTATTAATTATAGAAAAATTCACAATAGGACAAATAAACTAAGGGAGTAACTGCTGGAATTGTGGGTAGCTTAAACATCACAAATTTGAATTTCCAGCAACTATGTATGAATGTTGGAAATGTAAGTGCATTGGGCATGATGCTATTTACAGCGAACCTGTTAAACTGAAGAGGTTTGAGAAATCCAAACATGAATTCATGGGTTCAGTGTTGAAGAATAACTTAGTTAAATAGCACTGGGTACTGTCATTAGAATTGAAACACTAAAATTTCATTATATACTAATACCTAACCAGATGTAATGGTTCAAAATTCAAACGATATTTAATGGGGAGAAATGCATAAATAGTGGGTTTTTCCAACGCTTAACCTTGGAGTGGAAAGTGGACGCCACCAAAAGGACTCTCATGTGCCGAGACGTAGCACTGGGGATAGACCAACGCAAGGGAATATTTTCCCATGAGAACTGCCATGTGATTGGTAAATTGAGCTCTGGAAGGGGGAATCTGAGGTGATGAAATGGCAGATGGGAGAGAGTTTCCGGCCTTAGCAGCCTACAGGTGCTACTTTGGGTCAACGGCATTTGACTTATGCTGACTAAAGTATCGTTATTAATAGGAAAAAGATTGAAGATTTGGGGATTCTTAAGTGTCAATCTAGGGCATGAGATTTTATGTGGTGCCCAGGATAATCAATAAGACATGGACACAAGAATTGAAAGCCGGTGATGCTTATCGAGCATCATATGTGCCATTATTTAATGTATTTTCTCCTGCTGAACCTTTGAAGGGAGTGAGGATTTGAATGTTGGTCCTGGTAAGCAGTACAAAGTTCAACCCTTCAACTCCATCTTGAAAGCTGAAGAGAGAAAGGAAGAGGAAAAGCAGCAAAAATAAGTTATTGTTCATTACCATTGAGCAAGAGCTGTGAGAGTTTGGAGCTCACGGGTTAAATAATCAGAAAGTACACAACTCATCATTTGTATATTGTTGAGATGCCAAAAGATTAACTTTCACAAAATCAATGTTTTTTAAACCCAGTGTCAATATCACTGTACATATATAACTTTTAGTTGTGGTCATAGATGTCACTAGTAGTTGCTGACTTAGAAAACCTGTCCTACGTTCACATCTTGCTAATTAAAAACAAATAATTCTTTTTCTTAAATGAGAAGAACTTTTCTACTTTTGAAAATGAGCAGAACTTAAATATGAAATTTCCTGTACATTTTTCAAGTGAGAAGTGCACTTAAATGTATGTTTAGTATGCTATATGAAATAATCATGCAACCTTTGAATTAAATCTGTAATGAGAGGCTAATATATTTCTTAAATATCGAAATAAATCAAAGTAATTGAACCCTTTATATATTTGACTATGACTAGATTTTTTAATACTTTGTTTTATAAAAATTAAAATGATTTTTATAAGTGAATTCATATCTTTGATATGGCTCATCAACCCTTACCTAGAACACGACTTCACATTCTTTCCATCAACTGCATTTCTTCGAAGATCCAGTGGTTCTGATATTTGTTGAAAGTATAATGCATGAATGCAACCCGAGAATCCAGTCTGCAGCTTACCATCAGTCATGGAATCAATATTTGGCACACCCCCTAAGAAACCAAATAAAATAATTCAATGGGCAAAAGCACAAATACAAATATTCTCTCATGATTAATTTTGTAAATAAAATAAAAACTAAACAACCTGCAATCTACTTACTATGACACAATTTCTGTAAACTGGAAATTAAATCACAAAACTTAGTTACTAAAATGTTATTCTACCATTGAGTTGACATCTGTGTTTTCATTGTTGTTTCACCTGATGTATACCTATCATAGTACAAAGTGAAGTTATAGTTTCATTAGTGATGAAATAAATGAATGAATTTGCTAAAATGTTTATTGTTATAGCAGGTAAATATTGTATTTTAAGAAATAATGTATCAATAATAATTTTGTTAAATTAATCACAAAATTGTGATATGTACATGATTTTCTGATAAATATGAGAGTCAGTTGTCAAAATCTCTTGCAGAGGTACAGTGAAATATAAATTAAATGAGTGATTGTGATATGGTTTGATTTGAAAAATGGAAACTATTTTTAACTACTAAACTATCTTTCAGATTTGGTTTCAGTACCTATATAAATATTTCCCATTGTATTAAGGGTTGCTCTCATTCCACCGCTGTCCCCAGATACAGGCTCTTCTTCATCTACTTCAAGACTTCCTTCTGGACCTTCACGTTTCATAACAATTTTATGTCGCCTTCCATCATCAATACGATTTGTAGATATGATAATAGCAGGACCAGAACCAAGTTCAAAACTGAATTCTAAGTATCCATCAACCACTGTAAGAAATATAAATTTAGGAAATTAGAGTTACATGATATCAGACATGGCAGATCTAGAGTTAGTCTGAATTGAATAGGACACCAATTGTGTAGTAGCTTTTATACCTTTCTATATTTTTGAATTGATTTTTTTTAGTTTAAATAATTGATTTTATGATAATTTGTTAAATTAAGCATTGAAATTTCCCTTTTACACCAGAAACCACACTTAATTTTCAATATTAAAATATAATATGAATGTAGAGTATGTTTGGATGTACAACCTATTGTTAGGTAGCCAACATTCTGTATTGAAATTACAAAAACCTCAAGAATTACTAAGATTACTTAAAAATACATGGAATAAAAACCATAAAAACATCAGACTAAGACGCCCTGCAGGTTTTCTATTTGCCAATAATTAGCCATAACATCAAGTCCTTACTCAAAGGATCAGAAAGGAAAAATCACTACCAGACAGGGAATCTAACCCAATCTAACCAAATCACACAGGGTGCTCTTTCAAACTGAACTGTCTATGTTGACTCCCTCTCAGTTGGATGGCTCAGTTAGAAAGAACATCCTGTACCAAGGTTTAATTTCAGGTCCAGCGGGGATGCTTCCATTCTGATCCTTTAATTCAATTTCTACCACAATAAGGTACAGTAGGACTTTAAGAACTAGAAGGTTATCAAGTCAATTGAAGTGTCCTCAGATACATTAACAAATTAATTTATTACACTATCTTAATTTGAAATCACAAGCTTTTGGCCTAATTGGCCATCCTCAAGTCTGTATATAATTTTACATATTTGAGGATGGCCAATTAGGCTGAAAACTTGTGATTTTAAATAAAAATCATGCAATAAATTAATTTGTTCACATATCAGAGGACACTTCAATTGGCTTGATAGCTTTCAATTTCTTCTTGAATCCAAATCCTTCCATTTAAATAATAGACAGCTCCAACACTCTAACCTTCAATCAATTTAGTGATATTACCTTGTTAATAATTGTATTAAACATTGAACAAAGTACATGGTAACGACAATAATTCAAGTACCTAACATTCATAAATTAACGAATACACAAATCAGCTAATATGTAAGAAAAACATTATTTATTTAAGTTCTTTTACAATGTTTTATTTTGAACTCAACTGGTCTTTTCTTTGAATAACTCATATTATCACCAAATAAGTGCATCTTAAAAGAGAAATCATTCATCCCCAAAAATAAATCAGATAATTTAGTTAATAATTATCACCAAAATTTAAATTTCACTTACAAAATTGAACTTAATCACTCTAATAATTTTCTAGATGTTATGATAATCGTTTCAAATAAATTTGTAACCAATTGGTAGTAAAAATCGAGATATATATCAAATCATTCAATTTTCCAAATGAATATAAATTGTAAATAGGGCACTGTTTGTGATGTCATTGATGTAACTATGTTATAAAATTATTTTAAATTATGAGACATGGTGACAATGGTGAAAATGGAGAAAAGGAACCTGAGTTTATTTATTTGCTGTGATTATTTAAAAAAATGGAAAACAATGGATAAGTCAGTGAAATTAGTACATGGCAATCTTTTAACCTTATGATAAAACATTTTGAAAGGTATATTGTTTGAGGGTTAAGTTCAAAAATGGGTTAATGCTCTTCTTTACATAATGAGTGAAGAAGCTGATGGCATTTTTGTGGCATTAAATATGACACAATTTACTAGAGGACTATGTTAAATAAATGAATACAAGTTGGAGAAGTTACAATGAAGTAATAAATAAATAAAAGTTGGAGACATAACAATGGAAGAGTTTGTTACTGTATTACATATCTTAGCAGAATATTGTAAATATGGACAGTTAAAAGCTGAATTACTTCTGGATAGAATTGTGGTTGCTTGTTGGATATCAAGTTATCTGAATAAATGCAATTGACTTAGCATTTAACTCTTGAAAGGCCACACAAATAGCTACACAGAGTGAACATGTTAAATGACAAATGCCATTTATTCAGGATGAAAATTTGAAAACTGATCAGAAAGCTTGAAATAGTTTGTGTTATAATGTATAACACTATATATAATGCTATAGTAGTATTAGGGGAGTCAGCAGACAACTTGGAAACCATAATAAATGGCATGAATGTGGTCTTGGAGAAAGAGTTCAATATGAGGATTAATAGAGGGAAAAGCAAGGTAATGGAGTGTAGTATGTGAAACAGTGGAATAACAAAGGGTGTTGTTGGATTGGGAAGTGATATTTTGATGGAATTTAAGGAATTCTGCTACTTGGGGTGTATAATAACCAAGGATGGTAGAAGTATAGTAGATATAAAGAGTAGGATAGCATAGGCAAGGAAGAATTTAGGGAAAAAAAGGGAATTGTCTTACAGCTAATATAAGTGTAAATATGCTGTTCCATATGCTATAACAAAGCCAAGACATTTTCATTTGCCACTGATGGACAAAGTTAAGAGTAATTTGGAAAAGAAGAAAAAAAGAGATAGTTTTTGAACCAGTTGAAAAGCCAACTGATTGGTGTGCAGGATTAGTTTTGGTACACAAACGTAAAAGGAAAATACACATGTGCCTTGATTACGTTCAACTGAATTGACTTGTGTGTTGTAAGATTGATTCAATGTCAGTTACTGACACAGTCTTGGCACAACTTTGTGAAGCAAAATATTTTTCAAAGATGGATGAAAATCATGGATTTTGTAAATGTATTTTGGATGATGATTCATGGGATTACCAATTTGGTCAGTTTAAATATAAACTGTCATTAATGCTGCACCAGAGTTTTTTCAGATGGATTGGAAGGTGTCAAGAATTAATGCAAACAATATTCTCATGTATACTCTAACCGAACATGAAATATGGTTCATAGCTGTGTGATAACAGTGTGATACAAATGTTATATTAAATAGGTATGACTGCCAATTTAGAGTTACAAAAATAAGTTCTTGGGACACATTATTAATGAAAAGGGTATCCACAATCACAAGGAGAGAATTGAAATGATTCTGAAGTTAGAGAATTGAACCAATTGGCATAGTTTGATGGAAATCTTGGATATATTCATTATTTCTCAAAATTTATCCCAAAATTGGCAATGATTGCAGAACCTCTGAATGAGATATTAAGCCCAAAGGATAAATTCTTATAGGGAGAAAAACCAAAATGGGCATTCAGAATGATTTGTGAATCTTTGACTTAAACACCAATCTTATAACTTTTCATTATATCAAATTAGATTATTACTTGAATGAAACTGTTATTTACCTGCAAGTGATACAAAATCAATCCCATGTCCTCGAGATTCTGGTGTTTGACCTTGCCAGAAGATTAAACCATTAGGTTCAGATGTTGTAATTTCTATCGTGACATTTTCAGGTACATTGTTTCCTGAATGAGGAAGCAGTTGTTGAGGTAATTCTAACCAACCATCTCCTTGGAATGCAGCTTCTGTGTAGAAGTCTGTAACTGCAATAGAAAAATAAATTACAAAACTGTTTCTCAGAATTGTAAGACATTGTTGTGCATTATTTAGTAGCATGTACGCTTTGGTAAACATGGTCCTCAGTTATCCATGGGGAATAGTACAGTTAATTAAATATGTTTGCTGACATATTTGGTAATATTTGTGGTAATATTTTCCTTTATTAATTCATATTATAGTCACCAGCCTTCTTACACCTGGTTATATGTATAAGAAATCTTTTTTTTAATTTTAAAATAAATAAGGTTGGACTGCACATCTAATTTTTTAATTTGATTATTCAAAAGTTATGAAAGACCTATTATCACACAACATTGAAAATATTCAGTGTCTTCAAAATTAATTAACCTAATTGATGAACATAAATCTTTATTTACCACTAGGCCAATTATACTGATAGATGTGCAGTTGAAATTGTCAACTTGTAAAAACATTACAACAATATATAATTAGAGAATGTAGGCTTTCCCGGTGGATAGACTGAACAAGAAGTTCTCGGGATTTCACCCGGGTTATGTCAATCATTGGATACGACGTTTCGAAGGCTATCTCCGCCATCGTCTTCAGGTAAGTTTGCAGACCAAGCTAGCAGTGCTAAAGAATACGATCCAGTAGGGTTAGAGCTTAAAGGACCAAGGAAAGGTGAAACAGCTAATACATTAAAAAGTGAGGCAAATGATCAGATAAATAAAGAGTATGAAAAAGGGGTTACTTATAAGACGCTTACAGTTATCTGAAGACGATGGCGGAGATAGCCTTCGAAACGTCGTATCCAATGATTGACATAACCCGGGTGAAATCCCGAGAACTTCTTGTTCAATATATAATTACTTTATTTATATTAAGCACATACCTTGTTGGCAAATGTTGCCTCCCCAACCAAGAGGACAGTGACATCTATAAGAAACAGATGTTTCACTTTCACATGTACCACCATTCAGACAAGGCCTTTGCCTACAAGGACCATTAATGGTTGCAGATGAACGTACTTCACAGTTAATGCCACTGAAATGTGAAGGCAAAATAAAAAGATAACTAAAAACATTTTATAATAGGCAAAGGTTATACCTTAAATTATGTGCAATATAATTGCACCCTATTAAGATTTTATAGAATCAAATAAATCATGGAAATACAAATCAAAGAAACATTCAGCAAGAAGAAAAATATTAGCAAGATCATCAGGAGGACAGATGGGAAGCCAATTCTGGATAAAACAGAAAAAGCATAAAGATGGAAGGATTATGTAGAAGAGCTGTATCATGGCGAAAATCTAGAAGAGGGAGTGGATGATGAAGAGTTGGGGGACAAAATTTTATGGTCAGAGTTTGACAGGGCACCGACAGATATGAACAACCGTACAGCGCCAGGAATTTTGTGACTTTATTAAGACAGGATAAGAAAAAACTGGCCTACATTAATGGCCTTTGAATATTTAGAAAAAGTGTTTGATAATGTGAAATGGAACACACTATTAAGGATTTTGAAGAGCACTGGAATAAAATATTGAGAAAGGAGGCTTATACTTAACCTCTACAGAAGACAGGCAGCAGTAATTCGAATAGAAGATCAAGAAAAGAAAGCTGTATTCAAGACTGGAGTAAGATAAGGATGCAGTCAGTCACCCATGCTGTTTAACTTATATATAGAACAGGCAATGAAGAATGTTAAAACAGAATATGGAAAAGGAATCATACTTCAAGGAGAAAAAATAAAAACCTTATGCTTTGCCGACGATATTGTAGTATTAGGGGAATCAGAAGAAGACTTGGAATAATAAATGGCATGAATGTGGTCCTGGAGAAAGAGTTCAATATGAGGATTAATAGTGGGAAAACCAAGGTAATGGAGTGTAGTTTGGGGAACAATGGAATAATGAATGGTGTTAGATTGGGAAGGGATATTTTGATGGAAGTTAAGGAATTCTGCTACTTGGGAAGCATAATAACTAGGGATGGTAGAAGTATAGTAGTCATAAAGAGTAGGATAGCACAGGCAAGGAAGGTTTTTGTGAAAAAGAGGGTTATATAAGTGTGAATATTAAGAAATCATTGCTAAAAATGTTCATATGGAGCGTGGTGTTATGTGGGTGGGAAATGTGGACAATAGGAGCTGGGGAAAGGAAAAGAATAGAAGCCTTGGAAATGTGGTGCTATAGGCAAATGCTGAAAATCAGATGGGTGGATAGAGTAACTAACGAGGAAGATCTAAACAGAATAGGGGAAAAGCGAACAATATGGAGGACATTGGCCAAGAGAAGGGATAGATTAATACGCCACGTTTTAAGGCATGAGGGTATTGTAAAATTAGCATTAGAGGAAAGTGTGTGTTGTAAGAACAGAAGAGGGAGGACAAGGATAGAATATGATTAAGCATATTAGGGAGGATGTGGGTTGTGCTAGTTATGAGGAAATGAAAAGGCTTGTGCAATATTGGTTAGCATGGGGGGTTGCATCAGACCAGTCTTAGGGCTGAATACAATAACAACAACAGACAGGAATTAATAGCAGAATTTTAATTTGTAAAGCTCTTGCCATGAGGAACTCTTCAGGTGAAGAAAAAAGAAAATGTGACGCCAATACATGAAATTTAAAAGCAATAAGTACTTTGTAACCTTAAATGCTTTATTTCTGGTAATTATTTGGAGTCAACAATATTTCTGTTGAGTTGTAATTTAACTAACAAAATCAAAGAATGAAAATGAAATACTTATAAGCACATATGTATATTCGTATATACAATAAAAGAAATTAAGTAATTGATAAGTTTTTAGTTGGGCAGTAATGGAACTAAGACTTGCACTCTAGATATACATTAATTATCACTGTCACCATAAAAATCATTAGACTGCAATAATTTTTGGGACAGGAAAGAATAAAGATATAAATACATAAATCAAACTCTATAATTATTTGTTCATAAATTATTATTTCATACATTAAATAAAAATGTTAGGACTGGATTTATTAAAAATAATTGCAGAACATGTTTTTAATTAATTTCAAGGAACTATACCTAAAGCCTTCTAGGCATTGACAAGTGTAGCGACCAGTTCCTGCAATTTCAATACACCGTCCTCCATTTTGGCATGGTGTTGTATCACCTCTGCAACCTCCTTCATTCCCAAATCCATTACAGTCTTCAATGTTTGAAACATCGACAAGGGAATTGAGAATATCAATTGATTGTCCTTGTACATCAAGCTAAAATAAAAAAGGTATTATGAATATATTTAAATGAAGAATAATTAAAAACTAGATATATTTGTTTCTATGAATAATCATTTTCTGTTACAATTTCCTATAAAACAAATGTCATTACAAAAAACTATTTTCTACTTAGAAATTTATATTTGATTTTCCCACCAAAGTTAAAATGAGAACCAGGCACCAACGTTTGACCTCAAACATATATAAATGTATACATTTATAATCTTTTAAATCTGTTTTGTTGTAATTTGTCTGCTACAAGTATCAGCCAAGTGATTAATTATTTGTGTGCTGATTCAAATACTCTGAATTTGTGAGGACATTTTTTCCTTTATCCACTTTCTTCATCCCACATCTCTCTGTGACTGTCATCATCACAATTAACCACTGCCTTCCATCCTAATCATTATAAGTGCAATATAATATCAAGTAAGCTGTATTTTATCACTGTGTCATCTATATGCTAGGGTCACTTTTATGTTTCTCTATGTAAATTCTACTTGTTTATATGCTCAAGAATAATATATTCCATTCCAGAATAAAAGCTATGTTAATGTTTAAAGAGAACTCAACAGAAAATTTTGAGCCGGTTTTTTGTTTTTGAAATTAATTGGACTGCATACAATAATTAATTGCTAATGTTATCATAATTTGATTTTCTAAAAATGATACAAACAATTACTTACCTTTTCCACACATCCCTTAAATCCTTTAAATACACCTACATGAGGTGAAATTTTCACCTTTTCACTGTCAACACCTCCAATATATAATGCCGTTAATAAGTTTAATCCTTTGTTTGCAGAACGTCCAGACTGTTCACTCCTTGTAGCTATGTCACTACCGACAAGAAGAGATACATTCTTAAAGTCCCTCTTGGCTACAATTAGTAGCCATTCACCAGGGACAATTATCCTGTTACTGCGTATTGTTTTTACACCTGAAATAATTCAAAATGTTCATTACCTTTGGTATTCATTTGAAGATTTTTAAGAATGTGGGAATTTGTAATGTCTTCAAATATATCAAAATCAAACTCTAACTAAAGGGATAAATGAATCTATAAAAACCTGTGTATTCTTAAAAAATGATACTTTTACTACTTTTTACAACATAAACCCCACAAATATTAACATACTTATCCCAATGATCAACAATTAATTTTATATTTCTGAAGTTTACTGGGGTAGTAATATTAACAATGAATGACAATGCCTGATTACAGATTTTAATCCTAGAGCAGACTGGGTATAAGGTCATCAACTTCCTTTATCTTCCATTCTGCAAAACTTGTATTTTACTAACTTACTAACAAATTTTTCAATTTTCACCCTGCACATCTATCAGTATAATTGGTCTTGCAGTAAATAAATGTTTATGTTCATATAATAATGGATTCTTCCTAAGTAATCAGTATACCTTCTTATCCCCTAATAGTTCAATTATTTTGTTTCTATACATATGTGTTTACATAATTACAATTTGTTCAGTTTTATCTGCCTTCACCAATACCAAATATATTTTTATGTCAAAATATTTTTATACCTAATGTAAAGAAGTCATGTCGTCGTCTTATATGAGTCAGTTTCCCACAAATTCTTTCATCTCCTCATTGTTGCAGAACTGTAATACCTCCCAAGTTTCATGCTAAAATTTTGTTTAGAACACGGTCACCATCCATTTCATAGCTTTCTTTCAAGTCTGTACACACTTTGATTCTTTCTTTACCTCTTTTGGGACACAACTTTCACTCGTTTTGCTTACTAGAGCTTGTAAGTGATAATGTTATGAACAGGGCCAACAATTCCTGCAACTATTTTTGCTATATCTTCAACGCTAATATGTTGGTCTTCACGAATAATATCATCAATGCGGGTTTCAATGCAAAGAAGTTGTCATTCCAACTGGCCAGCCAAGACATTGCATGCCAGTTATTGATGTTTGACTGTTTTTTTTAACTGTACCCAAAAACTTCTGTGGTTCATACAATTCCTACCATACTGTAAAATCATTCTTGAAATGATTTTAGCTGATTTTCTCATCCAGAAAGTAAAAACCAGATCACTTAACATTGCTAACTTAATGTGCAAATTCTAAGTGGGCATGACATAATTAAATGGAATTTTAAGATTTTAAACAAAATTAATGTTATTTATCAGGTGTTCACACCTTATTTGAGTGATGCCCACCTTAAGTCATGAGAGTACCAAACTCAACCTTTTTCTACAAAATTTTGTCTTTTTAATTAATGAATATCATTTGATTGATTCACAATTCTATATTATGACAAAAGTCTTGTATGAATTATGACAAATAACCTAGCCTTATCATTGTTTTGCAATATAAAGGCTTCTGATATGGTAAAAATATTATTTGAAATGATTTGAAAACAACGATGTAACTTACCTGCTCCAGTATCAAAACGGAATTCCACAGATCGATTACGTATAGTTAGAGAGACAAAATCTCCTCGCCCATCAGCATGTTGTCCACTGTAAGCTATTATTCCATCATCTGTAGTTGTGGGTTTGATTCGCAGTGCAAGATGAAGTCTGAGTAATAAAAAAAATAAAAAACCAAAATAGTTTATAGAATTTGAGAGTTGGTGTTATTTTTTGACAGAGGAAGGAGAATGTCAATATTATCAGGTGTACAACACCAATAACTTCAACCAGTGCTTAATGCTGACTGCCCTCAAAATCATACCCCCTGATTCTTCAGTAGCTGAACTTCATCTATGGGAACCTTTGTTTCAAAATTGCTTGCAGTCGAGACATATCCCTGGACATAATATAGAGTAACCTTGACCCCCGCCCCAATCCACCAAACTGACCATAACAGCATGATCACATGTGTTTCTATTGGAGTATGTATGCATGAGATGTGTGTGTAAGCAGTGATACTTGGCTGTATGTGTGTGTCTTAGTATGTACATGTAGACCCCTTTAAAGTTTGAGTCCTGGCCACATTGAATTTTTGAAGTTATATATAATAATGATTAATACAAGTAGACAGGTATTTAAGACCTTTTTGTTGAGAAGTGTTAATGTTGCTTTCAAGCAGTTTCTTTCATGGATCATAACCACACTTTTTGATGTTTGAGTAAAATATTGTGCAGGTATCCAATTTTGCAAATGATTCTATGTTTGCATTTACTTTGGATACTTGGGAAAAAGTAAAAATATTATATATTACATCAATTTATTTACTTGTGAGTGCTGTGTTGTAAAAATATATCTAATTTAAAATATTGAATCAAATGGGAAACATTACGTACTTGCTTATAGCACGTGTTGGTGTCATCAAAGCAGCATATGAATTTCCATGAAATGCTGGTACTTTCACATTGACTTCCTTCTCACAGTGCCTTCCAGAAGAACCAAATGGACACAAACATTGAAAACCTTCATCATCTGAATTGATACAACGCCCTCGACCACATGCCTCTGTTGAAAGTATATTTGAGAAGTGTAATTAAATAAAATTGTAAGAATAAAAAGATGAAGAGACCACTGAAAATATTCTAGATTTGTTACTATTTATTTTTAGTAGGAAGCAGATTTACCTGGATAACAAGATTGACCAAATTTGTCACAATGAGGTCCTGAGAAACCAGGACTACAAATGCACACATAACCAAGTGGAGAGTCAGCTGCTTCTTGACACACTCCGTTATTGTGGCATGGTGTTGACTTGCATGTTTCACATACTGTAATACCTACACTAGCTACAGCATCTCTTACAAGTTCCACAGGTGGTGCTGTTCCTAATAACAGTTGGCTGATGCAGCCTGTCAAATAAATAAAGATGCACATTTTAGAAACAAGTTATATAAATATATTTTAACAAAAAATTGCTTATTACAGATTGCTAAGAATACCATTTTATTTGATCATCTTATTTACTAAGTTTTAGTTTTTTTGTCTTCAGTTCAATCTAATATCAAGAGGATTATTTACTTGTCATTAATATAGCCTACTTGGAACATGGGGTAATAATTGCAGCTATTGCCATGATAGCATGTAGAAATTTAAAATGTTTATAATTTTCAATTGAAAATATTACAGAAGAAATAAATTACAATTCTAACAATCTTTAATCTCCATATTTTAGTTATTACAAGTGACTCTTATTGCTGATATTATTATTACTAGTAAGTATAGTTATAGATTATTCACATATCAAGTTTTGAAAAGCTAAATTATAATATCTTGTGATAATCATATAGTGAGTAACTGCAGTAAACTTGATTAATGGAGGAAAAATATATTTGTTTGCACAACTTAGATATTTAACTTCTTTTTCTTTCCCCTATGTGCTGCAACCCATTAAGGGGGTTGGCAAACAAGGATGACTGCAAGACTGTCATCTTTCATTACACATTCCAGATATTTTTTGAGTGGCTCTTGGTCAATGTTATGTTTCACTTTCAATCTTAACTTCAATTTTCCTGACAATGATGAGCCTAAAAATCAATGTCCAGCCTTGTATTTGAGCCTGGGTTGTATGGTTATGATACTGACTACTGACCAACAGCAAAATAAGCTGTTTAACTTTATTGGTATACCTTTATTTCTTGGAATTGTAAAAATGTCTTACTAATTAGAAAATGTTTTGAAGCCAAGCAATTTTAAGTTACATATTATAATCTGTACAAGATTTTGCTTTATTAAAAAGATATTAGAAAGAGACATTAAAATTGTAAGACTCATTCCATTCAAATTTGTTCGTTGATATATCATAAAAATAAAATGTACGTAAGGCATAGTAGGACAACTAAGCATAACAGTTATAATGGTATTATTAGTAACTACAGCTTATATTAACAACTGATATACATACCTACAAATCCCGTTGAAAAACCATTATGGCTGCTTATATTAGTAAAACTTGGAACACCCCCAATGTAAAGACCCTCTTTTAGATCAAGACCTTGGAAATGCCCTTTTGTTTCACCTTTTAGAGGGCCTTTACCATCCACATACAAATTTCCTGAAAATATAGGAGTGTGTTGAAAATTTTATGTATGATCAGCAAGTAATTATATATGATGGGTGGTCTTTTTGTTGAAATAAAATTATTGAAAGAAGTTAAGTTGAATATCAAGAGAACCTCATTGCATATTAATATAATTTCAGATTAATTATGATATAATGATCAAATGTATTCTTCATGCAATTGTGCAACATCTAATAAAAGTTGTCTGATAAACTGTACCTCATAAAATACTGTCTATTGGTTCAGTTTATCTTAAACATACTTACTATGCATTATGTTAAAATTCAATTGTTTGCTGAAATTTATAAACCTTTTTAAAAGCAGGATTGAGAGTAAAAATTTCTAAACACCAACTTAAATTTATTTGTAATATAGGGTATGATCAAACAATTAATTATATTAAATGATTTATAAACTCTACACTAATTATTTTTGTATTTCAATAAGCTATGAAATAGAATAATTAACATTACAGTGTCATACCAATTTTCTTCTCTCTGTGAATGCGAACTGTGTGCCATTCATTGAGAGTGATGGGATCAGGTGCAGTGATAATAGCAGGACCAGAACCAACATTGAAGCGGAATTCTACTCTTCCATTTTTAAGTCCAAGAGATATAAAGTCGCCATCAAATGGCTTCTCGCCATTGTACAAAATAAGTCCTATATAATTATAAAATTGATTCAATTATAAGTTATATGTTTATTTATGTTGACATTATAAAAGATTATCTATGTCCAACATAAAGCTAATACTACCAATCAATAAATTATCAACAAGATTATTATCAGATTGGCAAAATGGTACTATTCTAATGCATTATATTTGTGCAAACTGATACTATAAAACTATGATTACTTGTTATTAAACAAGCATATTATGAATTTCAAATAATCCTTTGATTGGCTAAACGGTACTATTCTAATGCATTGTATTTGTGCAAACAATTCTATAACACTCCATATTATCTATGATCCCTCATTATTAAACAAGCTTATTTGCATTTACATTAATATCCTTGATTTCAAGTTTGAGGCTTGCCTAGAAGTGCTTGTCAATTGAAAATGATCATTTTATATTCTCAAAAATACTGTATTATACACGGAATTTCAACAGAAACTTAGGTAGAACCTCCTCATCAAGATGCACTCACACCAAAACTTTTAAAACCAAATGATTTTATTTAGAATTGAATAAAGCAACAAGTATTGCGAAAAAACAGTGTGTGTCAATTAGTTTTGACTGTTTCAGTAACTTTTTGTTATTAATAAAAATAATATGTGGTTATTAGAAACAATCTTACCATCAAATTTCTCAGGTTTAAAAGAGACAGTCACATCAAAATCTAAATATGCAGATGGTAATGTGGGCAGAACCATATAAGATAATGGTGACTGACTAAAGTATGGCACTATGCCTGTTACTACCAAAACAGATGGAATATCCATTCTGTGAATTCCATTATCAGCAGTACATACATAAGTACCAGCATCCCGTCCACTGACATCAGAAATTATGAGGGATGCCTGTAAAAATGGTTACATTTTACTTTAAATCATATAAATATGCATCAGGAAATGGCATTGTCATGTTAATTCAAACAATTAATAAGGATAGGAAAGAGAGATAGAAAGTAGGTGACTTACCTGAGGTTCACAGATACCTTGGAAGGTCTGTGGCTCATTAATTTTTCAGAGGCACTGCCCCGTTCATCAGTTGTTGGCTAGCCAATCACTGAAAATGTCTTCCTAACTTTCTGATGAAAGGGGTGGTGCCTCCGACAATTTAAAGAACTGCAAACCTTACAAGGTGCCTGCCATATGTAAACCTCACGTAAGTCACTTACTTTCTATCTCTCTTTCCTGCCCTTATTAATTGTTTATATAAATTAATGAAAACAATACAAAGAAATTAGATTTGAAAAGTAGAAGTTGCTAACATCTCTTATTTCTGCATTTTTTGAAAGCTTCCCTCCTTGTTTATTCCAGGAATACTTGACAGGAGATTCTAGTTCTGTTTTGCAGTCTATGACAACTGTAGATCCATAAGAAGCTTTCTTTGTTTCGACTGCAGCAGCATCACCATTCATATCCGGCACATCTGTGGATTTAATGATAAATTCAATAACAATAAATTTTAACTATGGAAACAAAAATAGTGAATAATATTGAATGGGTCATTAGCATTCAATATAATGATAACCAATTTACATGGTTTAATTTAATTGAAAGCTGGAGCTATTACAAAAAACAATTTGCTGGCATTTGCACAAAAAAATATGAGCTAGAAATTCAGAATGGCACAGAATAAACTTACACATCATTGTGCTATATTAAACCACCTTAAGAATTGAAGTTGTTTAATAATACACATTATGCATTTTTACATATACTGTGCCAGATAAATATAAATTCAAATTCTTGGTGCTGTTATCCTTCCTCAGGAGACATTATATGATAAATGATATGAGGGGAGGAAATGATATTGTTGGGGAGTGTTTTGCCAACTGTAGGCAAAATGATTGTAATATTTATGACCTTTATGAAGAAAAATAATTATAATATAATATTAAAAAATTGTTAATGGAAAACAATGAATAAAAAACATAATCATGCTACAGTGTGTATATTTACAGAAACTTTCTTTCATTGTAGGGTAGACCAGGAGATTACATGGAAAATGAAAGCAGTATAATGAGTGGTCCTGAACTCTTACGGATAACGTTATCAACACTTCCTCGAGTAATGGTGGTTGCATTATATGTTGTTTTTTCCTAGTGCAATAACATTGTTTTCAACAAGTTTCATCTTATTTTTTGTGCATCAAATCAGTCAAGGTATCTACGCTTCAATGCTACAATTCATATTTTAGTTATTTTATACTTAAACTGCATGTTTTAGCAACATTGTATTGTATTGTATTGTTTTGATCACTTTCATTTGTTTTGTTGCATCTAAATCTGCATTTCTTCAATCTTGTCAACTCAGGGTTATGATGCCACACTTCCAGGTGTAATGACACCATAATGGCAGGATTACCAATGGCTAACCATAACTGAAGACATCATTCAATGTAACAGGCCTATAGTCCAATAAGTTGTAATTAACTCTGAAGATGGAGGATAACATTGATATCAACAAGTTGTGATGATAATTTGTTTGATATTACTTCAAAAGATGTTGAAATGTGTGTAATCTGAGGGGAAATTGGATGCACATTTTGGGGAAAAGTGTGCATTCTGAATGCAGCAGAGCAGGAACACCGGAAACTTATATTTGTGAACTTTGTACATTGCAACTTAATTCAGATAAATTAAATGAATTAAATCTGGCAAAATACTAAAAAACTGCAATTTTCATTGTTGTTAAATTATTATATTAAAATAAAATGGATTTATATCTATTTCACTGTTCCTTCTTCCTATATAGTTAAATGAACTGGTGTCATTACTCTGAGTTGATGGCTTTATTACCCCAGTACCCTGGATAATCCATCACAGTGCAAAGATTTATAAATGGAATTTTTTTGCTGGTTTCCTGTATGGTTACAGCAACAATAAAAGTTATAAAGATACTTAAGGGTGATTACATACAACATTCAATATAATTACCAGGTATGTAAACATGTTTTTATAGAGAAAAAAATTAAATTTCTTTAAGGTGGTGGCATTTCCTTGGTCTACCCTAATGCTAGATTGATAAAAACAGAATCAAGTAAATACAGAAAAAATATCTTACCCAATTGCCAAAGCAGCAAAGCAGAGCGAGAGAGAGAAAAAAACCACTGGTTTAATATTAATTTACATTGCTTCACATCAATAAAAAAGATTGGTTTAATAGTTATATTAAATGAACTTCTTTAAAAATAAACAAATGACTAAACAGCCTAGTTAGTCAGAAATAAAAATAAATTTAGTACATTATTACATTGTGTTATTTTACCATCCTGCATGTTCACTGTGTAACAATAAGTTACAATCAGTGAATGAAGTTTTTCCCAGTGTAGTTGATGTAGAAATAGTTCTCGGGTTTCCACTCATGTTCAGCTGCCATTAAGACACGATGTTTAGCTATTTTCTGGCAAAGTGAAATTGGGACCTTCTCAATTTGGTATACATATACTTCTCTTAGATTCATAATTTAGATTACGTGTTGAGCTGTGGGAGCCAGTCAGTGCTTAGTCAGCAGTTCTCCTCGACCATGTCAGGATGGCTGCAATCACTTCCACTCAGAGCTCTCCTTGTTGCTCAAGCCCTGTTGAGCAGGTTGTTATGTGTCCTGATGTGTACATCTTCAGTTAGCATTCTGTCCCAATAGCCTTTAGCTTGGTCTAAGATTTTTGTCTCCTTGAGTTTAATTCTGTGACTGGTTTCTATAATGTGTTCTGCCACAGCTGATAAACTGCATGGCACTTCATCCACCCATTAGTTACCAGCCTGGGTTATTACAGACCGAAGAGAAATATATATGTATACCAAATTGAGGTGGTCCTGATTAACACAGGGCACAATATGTACACCTATACAAAGGCTGCGCCACTCACACTCCATAATCACACTATTCAATGCTGAGACAGGGTTAAATATCTAGGAGTCTCACTGGATCTAGCCTCATGTGAAGGCTCCATACCAAGAACACATCAGACTAAAACAGCTATACACTATGCTTAACAGAACAAGAACTATCAACACATCCACTGCTTGTACAGTATACTTAACACTTATAACACCAATTTTGACTCATTCAGGACCAGTCTGGGGCTTTGCAGCCAAGACTCACCTCTGTAACCTCCAGATTGTGCAAAAAAAGGTCCTTAAAATCACTGCCATGACACCTTGAAGGACATGCACTAAATATGTCCATCGTAAATGGAATATTCTGCACTAACGGTCAATATCAGAGAACATGCTGTACCGCAAGATGCAATTCTCACATAAAGTGTCTGGTGAACTATAATCACACCTGCTTCTCTAAACACAAATGCCCCATGCATCTCGTTGTCCAACCCAACACCCCCATGGTTGTCTAAAAATATTTATGAACACGCTTGTTAATGGATTTTTACATGCTTGGTGATCCAGACATGATTAAAGTGCCTGATACCCTAGCACAACTACTAACTTTAGCCACCGAATGCTATCCAATCACATCTTGTTGTTGCACAAGAGCAGTAACCTAGCTTATTGTTTCCTTCAACCTATATATCACTGAGGATATTTTCCTGGTTTGGAGACCTTTCAGGTCAAATTTTCAGCATTTTTTACTCTCAGCTCAACACTTTTCATTCTGTTTCTGTCACAATCAATCTCCGTGAATTACTGTATTAAAAGGTATTATGCTCTCAGGTATGGATTGCTCAGCAGCAGCAAGAGATGCAGGTAGGAGTTTCTCTTGCAGATATTTCTCCCCAGATTCACTGAGGGAATCACCTTTGGAAATACTTAATACTCTCTCTAGTTTCTTAAAGGTTCTCACATGCTGCGGCACCTTAATCTATTTTAGGTGTATTTACTGGGGTCGAAGACCTTGGGCATATGGTGAGAGTTGTCTGCTGATCCTATTGGATCAGTTGGCCAACTGTCTCCTAAAACTGGAGGAGACACAGAGAAGGGAGTGCTGTGACCCTACAGGAAACTCACCTCCTGTCATTCGGAAGGGTGTGAGAACAGAACCCAAAAGCTTGACCTACATGATGCAGGTTTTCTGAGCTTTTCTCTGCGTCTCTTTTAGGTGAAAGAGTGGGCAGATTTCTTAAAATATAGCTCAGAGACCGTAGTCAACCCTTGTCTACCTTGCTCTACCTTTCACATCCTCCCTTTCAATTCCCTTCCTATGCTATTAAATGGGAGTTGCCTGTAATAAGACAGGTATGGATCAAGCACAAGTTACTATTCCTTGTGTTCCAGATAATTTACTAACAGCATGTATAGAGAGAGTGTAGAAAGTGGTAGACGCCCATGCTGACAATGCGTGCTTTCTTGGGGGCATCTCCCATGGGACCTTCAGCCCCATTTAAAAACAAGATAAAGAAAACAGGTCCCAACACTTCATTTTGCCAGAAGATGACAACACAGTGCACAGTCGTCAAAATGTCGTGTCTTAATTGCAGCTGTCCCCCAAGTGAAACCTGAGAACTATTTCTGTAATAAATTACTATAATTGTTTTAACACTATTTAATTGAATAGAATTGGAGGATAAAATTGTCTATTATGTGTTTTCTTAAGATTTTGTTATGTAATTATTACTGTTAGGAATAATCAAATTATATTTTTAAGAAGAGAATAAATATTAAATGAATAGAAATGAATGATACAAAATTGTTTTACTTAACACTACACAAAATGTCTCAAAAATTGCATTGCAATCCCAAATTTTCAGTTGCAATCACCCAGTTTGGCAGGATAGGAGGAGACATGCATGTTCTGAGTGATGGCCAACCATGTACTGTTACAACAATGTGTATGAGAGGAATATTACCTACCTTGTATTGTGAGTACATAATCTTCACTAAATGTTCCCACATTAGTGTCTGCTGTACAACGATATACACCTCCATTTTCTGGCTTCACATTAGTTATTCTGCAAAAAAGTTAATGTACTTATTTTTAAATGAATTATTCAGTTGATGTGCAAAGTATTCAGTAACTCATAAATACTCCTGGATAATGATCATATTCCCAATAGTCAGATCACATAAATGGTAAGTTATTACAAAAAATGGTTTGTTAAGTGAATAAATAATTTATTATACAGTATATTGATTAATTTTATTGAAACTGAATGATGTATGTGTTGAGTTGAAATGTTTTTTAATGCTAAAGTATTAATTGTTTATCAATCAATAATGAAAAGATTTTAGTCCCATATAATAACGATATTGAAATCATTTAATCATTAAACTTAAAACATTGTGGTTTAGTGTGCAGAAATTTAATTTTCTATTGCAGTGATTTTGGCTATTTTTGGCATCTCTAGAACATTTTACCTTTAGGTCATATTCATTAAAAACAACACATGTAACAAAAATAATAAAAATCAGTTGTCAATACTGTAGGAATATCGATTATAAGTTTTCTTACTTGTGTTGTTTTTAGAATGATGTGACCTTAAGGCCAAAACACTTGCACTTTAATTCAACCCTAAACATTTTGTGACTGTTTTACATGTTTTCTTTTATCAAGTTATCATTTTTAATCATAAATATTGTAATACAGTTTAAAATAACAAGTAATGAAAATTTTCATTATTTTCTTCTACCTGTCTTCTAAACTGCAAATGTAAATGAATGATTAGTTTTCTACTTTCTAAAATTTATTAAAATTACCACATTCAAGTCTTGGACTGGCTGGGATTTTTTCATTCTGATTTTCTAAATTCAGAATCATAGCCTTCATGGCTAAGTTTAAATAGGGAGAATTTTTTTTTTCTTTGATCAGTATATATTTTGAAAATTTACCTTAGCAAATAACCCCCTGTTTGAACATTGTTTACCATTCTCTCTCCAACTTTACTCCAATAATAAGTGGCATTAGTTACACTGCCTGTTGCAGAACAACGAACATCCACTGTATCACCAGATCTTATATCCTCTTTACTTGCTTCAACATTTAAAGCCACATTAGCAACACCTAGGAAATTAAACATTTGAATAAATTACTAATTTGTTATCAACATCTGTTAATAAACCATAGTACATAATCTGTAGGGATTATTTTTCAATTAGCAGTACTGTAATTATATACTAAGCTTATTTAGCAATAATTTTGTTATCAACACATTTCAATAAGACTAAAATTGAATTGGAATTATATGTCAATAGTTTGTTTCTAATTTTAAATAAAATAAAGTGTTCCCCTGCCCCCCAGGCATTTCCAGTATAAAATTGCACACAAAGTATTCCAAGTTTTTTGCATGCTGTCATGAATGCTTTGCAGTCCAAAGAATTTTAATAGGAAGTCTGAATACAAATGAATATTTCATTTAGTTTATAGTGCCATATGTTTTGCTTTACAAATACAATTGCAGCAAAACTCAAGGTTCATGAGTTTTTATTTTTATATTTGAAATTCAATGACAATGGTTTAATCCAGAGCTGGCTGGAATATATATATATATATATATATATATATGGGATAAGTGACGAAGTCACGCATTTGATAATTGGATAGAAAGAAAGGTAGAAATATTTGGGAGAAAGGCAGGAAATTTGCTCTTTAAATCATATGTACAGCATGGAATCATGCACAAGGAAATACATATGTCAAGCGTAGAAGGGAATGGAAGAAGGTATATATATATATATATATCAGAAAATGGCATTGTCAGGTTAATTACAACAATTAATAAGGTCAGGAAAGACTGATAGAATGTTGGTGACTTACCTGGGTTTGAATTTCATCAGAATGTTGGGAAGACATTTCCAGTGATTGGCTTGTAATTAGAAATTTCTTCCTAACATTCTGATGAAGGGGGCAGTGGTTCCGAAAATTTAGAACTTCAAACCCTACATGGTGTGTGCCATCTGTGAACCCAGGCAAGTCACCAACTTTCTATCTCTCTTTCCTGTCCTAATCAATGTTTCAATTAACTTGACAATATAATTTTCTGACACTAGAGGGTATGAGAGAGGTTAGCTTGCCTTAAATTGACACTAGAAGTTGTCAACCTGGAAATTGGTAACAATTCAAATTTGTAAATTTCCTGAGCTCCCTTCTTCAAGTGATTAATGGTAGTCAGCCACTGAGTGGTTGGCTGCCATGCTGTTCAGACATTCCCTGTCTTAAAAAAGGATGCTTAGGTTCTTGAAAATTTGACATGTTACTTGGCTGGTGATGTCCACTATTAATTTAAGGCAAGGTAAGATCTGTCTGTCCCTTTATCCCATCCAGATGAATTAATTATACAGGGCGTAGCAAGACCTCACCGACAAATTGATATGGATGTAGAGAAAACCATTTGTTTTTGTATAGGATCATATACATCCAAATACATAATTTATGAGTTATACACATTTATCAAAGTGAGTGCACCACACACCATAATCATCCAGTATGTTGATCATCTTTGCCATCATGGCAGTCGGCACTTGTAGGTTTGGCTGATAATTGTTGTAATTTTGCAATCAACCTGTAGTATGAGTTACCTATGTATGTATTTTTAAATGTTATATTTGTTAATTGTTTGTATTAAAGTCCATTCATTATGCATAAAATATAAATGACTTGTTTGGAAGTATATATTCCTTCACAAAAACAGATCCTCTCTGCAAGGCCTATTATCTGTATCAGCTTTCCAGATAGGTCTTCCTACATATATGTTTATGTGTAATGATGGGGTCATTGTAAAAGTAATAAAAATTATTATTTTGAAAATGGAAGAGAGAAAATTGTTGAATTATATGTAATATAGGTTTGACATTGTCATTTTAGACAGGAGAATATTCTTCAAATTTTCAGAGGCTTTAGCCTCCTTTTACGTGAATACCACAGCACATGAGGTGGCTATACACTGAGTATTGTTTGAAGAACATCCAGTCACATATGCTGAAATGAAATTAATATAAAATTTAACTTTAAAAATTTAGTGCCCAGGATTTGGATAAAATTTAACCACCAAAAAAGATAGATCAGATAAATATAACAACCAGTATGTTAAAATTCAATCTACAGTGACAAGTTTTAATAACTTGAACTATTTATGGAAAGTGATTATTGGTTACTCTGATAAAGCATTAACTTTTTCTTTTTACAACTAGATTCATTCAAAGCATCAATTAAATAATTTAAATTAAGCTATACTCTACTGTTTTTAAAATTTCAAGTCTAAGGCTAAAGAAAACAACATGCTTCATGGTTGAATAAAAAGGAACCATACCAAATTAAAAGTTAAAAGTAGCAGAATAGGTTCAAATGGATTTTAGTATAATTTAAAGAGTGGGGATAATAGGGATTGACATACTAAGTGAAACAAATCTAAATTAAGTACAACTGAATTGCAAGTGCTTTTTCCTTTCATCAATTCTTACAGTTGTACTTAACATTATGTTTTAATGGGACAACTATGGCTAAAAACAGAATTGAACTGTTCTTCTGTTTACAAGAACAACTATTCAATGAGGTATCTTTGAAAAATTTAAGCGTGTTGTTTGCATGATGTCTGTTGATATATTCCTAAATTTTGCATAATTTTTATGTGAACTGTACTAGTCAGAAAATTTATAAGCCAGGCCTGATTCTGATTGAGCAGTTAATTATATAGCAGTTTCCAACCAACCACGTCCTCCCCTCCAGTAGCAGTAGGTCTCATCGCTTCCGTCCCTGCAGTCTTGGGAGCCATCACACCGTACAGCATCTGACACACATTCACCACTGGTTCGGCACTGGAAAGTTGATCTTGCGCCGCAGGCTGTGCACATTTGATTATAAGTGTCTGGCATGTGCAATTTTTGTCTTCTCCAAAGATGAGGAATAATGTGTATAGTTCATAAAGGATTCAATGTGTAATCAAAATGAAGTAGGAATGTTTTATTATATAATGTACTTGCCAAATAGAATACTTCTGTTGATAATTTAAAATTAATAAATATCAGACAAAAATAAAATGTAATATCTGAAAAACTTTTGAGGAAAAATTACAATGTACTATTCAATTTATTTGGATAGAAAGTATACCATACTGGAATAATCTGAGACATAATTATTATATTGAATCTCAGTGAGGATAATAGGGACCTCAATAATTTCCCTACCATTTAGCCTCTTTTATTTGTAATAAATAAGGAATGTATAGACTTGTTAAAATAAATTATCCACTTCTATTCACTCTAACTTATGGATGGTTACTAGAATGTGATTCTTGTGTATCACATTATTTATAATATACTGCACAATAATAGGGGAAATGGAAATAGTGGGCACTATTAAATCTGATATCCTGAACTAGCTGATGTATATTCTGGAGTCAGCTGTAAGCATTATAGAATACATTTCTAAGCTTCCTGATAACCAACATATCCCATACTTAAACAGTCCACGAAGAGTATCAATGTAATTGAATGTTTTATTAAAATTTCAAATGTAATGAGAAATAAAATGATCCTAAAGGTGGGAAAGGAAAGTGCTGAGACATGCACTGCTTCAAGATGGCAGCATAGCTTCTCAAAATTTATATTGCCGGTCAGTCAATGCCTACTATAAATTTAAAACCATAAAATTGCTGTTTTCTGTCTCTTTCCTATCCAAATGAATTAAATGATACTTTGAACATATTTAATATGCAGAAATTGATTTGTATAATTAATGTCTCTTTCCAGACACATATTTGGTGAGTACATTATAAATATTGGTTCTGTAAGGATTGGAAGGATAGTTATCAATAAGAAAAGCTGTTACAAGAAATAACAAAATAATGAAATAAGAGTTGACTATCAAGCACAAAAGAAGAAAAGTAAATTATTTTTGGAAGCCTTAATTATCATGCTTTTATTCAGACTGTAGTTTTTTAAAAGGTAAATACTCTTTCTCTGATCAGTAAGCTGCAATAACAGGAAATATTGCAAGTGAAAGTTTAAATAGTATGTCAGTAAGTATGCCATAAGTTCAGTTTAAATGTAAATATAATTGATATAACTTTTTTTATAGTTTTTAAGGAATTTATTTACTTTGAATTATATTCTTTTTCATTTCAGATTTACCGAGATGAAATTCTGGGGAAATGTTCATCAAACTAGAGAAAAAGCATTTAATAAAATGTTTTATAAGAAACATCAAAGCTACAAAAGAAAAGTATAAGTTGGATTTTGAAATGAGGCATGCACTACTGCAACATACTGTTAAAAGATTATACATAAATTAAAAAGCAATATATATATATATATATATATATATGATTGGATTATATATGTACTATTGAATAAAATATTAAAAATGTAGTTTATTAATTGTTTTAACCTGACAATGTCATTTCCGGACATCACTGGAAATGTTTTGCTAATCTTCTGATGAAGGGGGCAGTGCCTCTGAATATTCAAGAACCTCTAACCCTTCATGGTGCCTGCCATCTGTGAACTTCAGGTAAGTCACCAACTTTCTGTGCCTTAGGCACCATGTAGGATATCAGATTCTTGAAGTTTTGGAGGCACCACCCCACTATCAGGAATAAGTTATTAATTTTTTTAAAAATTTTAAGTATTTCATCCTGTCCTACAGAACATTAAACCTTAATTTTTAGTAAACCACCTGATCACTATCTATCTTCTTCATAAACTTTTTAGTTTTCAATTTAATTAGATTTGGAATCTGAGTAATTAAGTCACTTTATTTCCTTAACTGTCCCTTTCTGATAATGTGTAATGAATATATTGTGTGTATGTTTTTCAATATGAATGGCAGAAAGACAAATAATAAAGCATAATCAAGAACAAAAAAGTTTGAATAATGTAAGAAAATAACATTAAGGGAAAATTAGGCCGAGCAAAGCGTTGACAATTGGCCTGTCTTTTTTTAAGTATGCATTTGTCACTACCATAAGAGACTGTTTCAGTTGATAATAAATTAAACAGTAAAATTGGAATTTATCAAAAGCAGCACTTTTAACAGCTTACTCATGATCCAGTGCTATTGTGTAAAAGCAATGAAAATGATGAAAAGGCTGGGAATTTAAGATTTTAATGTCTCTTTAATGTGTCTAAATAAATTTAATAGTTCCAATAAAGTTATTTGCAGAATACTCACTAATAAATAGCATTTTTAATATTTTTTTTTATTTTATAATTCATTATCAGATCAAGCAATGACACTGAATGGAATCAATTTTCATACAATGCTTTCTTGAACAAACAGTGATGATACAAATAAGTTTATACAGTTAGCACTTGACTATTTTTTTTTCAAAGAAATTAATACATGCCTCACTGCACACAAAATCTGGATCAACTAAATTGGCACAATATGTTTTTGTTATTATTGGAACATTGATAGTCACAGAATAATTTTAGGGTTAAGATCTACTGATGAAAGTGATGGTGTTGATTCTTATTAAACTCCAGTAAATTTTAATTGTTTCATTATAAAAAGTAACATATTTGGCAAAATAACATTCCATATAAGATTAGAGTACAATAAAAAACAAACAATGCTATTTTATAGGGATGACTGTTACATGTGTGCTGGTTCACACCAACTGAAATAGTCATGATTTTTTTTTCTATTTAGCAAATTGGAAATTTTCAGATTTCTGATATAGGAATTTCACTTATATGTTTTACCTCTGTCTTCTACAACATATTCATTAAAGATGTTATATTATGAAATAAAAAATAATAAACAGAAAAAATGTTCAGGGAATCTTTAATTTCTATTATAGCAATTCTTTGTATAAAATATATAGGATTAAATGTATCATACAGACCTTTTTTACTGTTTATATAAGCCTGACTGTTGAAAAGCCAGCTTATACATAATCTAGAAATAATTGAACCATGTAATTAACTAAAGCCCTTAATCTATTCCAATTTGTTCTAGAACTACACCTTTACGACCAGCAAGGCATGACTTTAACATTTTGAAATGAAAAAAAGTCTTAAAGAGCTATGAATCTGTTTTTTGTTTGTTGATAAGTTGTTCTAAAATATTAGCATTATATTTTTTACCTTGAACAATAATTATTTGAAAAGTAATGAAAAGTTTCATTTGGCAAGTAGAATATTCATGGCAGTGCTTGAAATTTAGTTGGTGTGTAGGAGAACCAATTGTTACTTAAGTTTTTTTTGGTTGCACTTAATAATTTTACTCAAATCATTTTTATTCCAACAAATTTTCTATCTAGATTTAAAAACAAAAGTTTATGGCTATGCATTTACAAATGGCATTTCTTTGTATTAGTAATCCAAACCAACTAAAAGACCAAGGTTACTTCATTCAAATTTAAAATAAAAAAAATAAGCAGTACAAATAAGTCTCAGGCATTATCAAAACACCAAAACAAATTATAGGTTGTATTTTAATTTCATAATACATTAGTTACTTACGCTCTACAGCCAGGTTAATGTAATTTGAAGATCTTCCCCAAGGTGCTTCAGTTATGCAAAGATATATTCCTTCATCTTCTAATTTCAAATTTGGTATAATCAATGTATGGGCCCGAATAAATGAGCCTTGGGGTAATGGCCGCCTGTCTTCCCTAAACCATTTAAATGTTGAGCCGTCACCTCTATCTGTACACTCCAGTAGAACTGAAGTTCCAGAAGAACCAATCTGCCTTGTTGCTTTCTCTGGTTGGTAATCAGGGCCTAAAATAATATTATTTTTAGATTGCTCCATTTAAGATATTATTACGAAAAGAAAATATAATTAAAATTAATTTATAATGCCCAAAAGTCTTGCATTTATTTTATTTATTAATACTAGTCAGAATAAGTTCACATTTTTGTTTAGAAAATATATTTGTATGATGTAGATCCAAACAAGATATCAAACATGTAATTTTTATTCATAATTTGATCAACTTCAGATGTAATTAATCTATGAGGCTGAAATCACTTATACTATTTATTCTTTAAATACTTATAACCCAGAATATACCAACCCAGGAACACATAGTAATACAACTTTTAATCATTTTTGGTAAAACCATTACAACTTGCAATAATCATTTTATAGCTGTCCTTTATTGTGAATCATAAAATAACCAATTGAATTAAGAAGCACCACATGCTAGTATTTTTAAAATATCATAGTTCAGTCCAATGTAATGTAAAGTTATTTTAAAAGCACTTCTAAATGAAGTTTAACAACTTCTCTTTAATACCAAAAATTATTTATTAATAAGAACTCTGTATTAGTACTTACAGTAACATGCTAACATTCTCAAAAACTGTTAATTAAACATGTTAATTTCTGAAATACTTCAGTTCAACTGGATACAAAGAGAATAATCAATAACCTAAATAAAATTAGTAATGATGTCAAGGAAGTTATTCAAAATAATTTTGCCTCTTTTGTCATCTTAAAGCCTTTATTATGCTCTCAACAAGTTGATTCACAAGACCATCAATGGTAATATTGTAACGATGACTGCCCGAGATGGAGTTACTAGAGTTACTTCTTGCAGGATATGTATGTTACAGACAAAGATGTCCTTATATGGATGAAAGCTCCTGTTTTTATAGATATTCTAATGAATCAATTTGTTGACAGGCTGATAAAGGCTTTAAGAAAACAAAATTATTTGGTGTATATATTACAGAACATTAAGCAAGGCCAAACTGTGTAATAAATTGAAAATCAATGAAAAATGTTTAATGCTTCAGAATACAGTGTCATATAGATATGATGATATGATAGAATATATCCAAAAGTCGTAACATAACAGAAGTAGTAATGATATATACATGAGACACTGAGAATGATTTCTTATTGTGCTACATTCATTTTCATGATTTACCTATTTTTAAAACACATAAAAAGAACTAATTTTGGCACTGTTGTCCCCTTATATTCAAATATTGATTTAAACATTTATTACAATGAAACATACTAATTTCTTGGATAAATAGAAACAGCAATTTAGCTTATATTTTATCTATAAAATATGAACTACAAAAAGAAACTTACCTCGATTATCATTTACAACTACTTCAGCTACTGCTTCAACTTTTCCATAATTATTGCTTGCATAACAAATGTAACGTCCAGTATCCGTGACTGCAATGTTGTTAAACTGAAAATCCACAGAATTATTTTATTTATATCAATGTAGGTTCCTCATGAAAAAAAAAATAATTTTATTATTATTTTAATGTAAAGTTAAAATTCCAAATATTTGTGATATTTATATAATACAACTTATTTAATAAAATCCATGATCATCAGTCAAAGAAATCTCAAATATAATAATTTCCCAAAATATGTGTGTCTTAGAGATGACTTTTTCATTTAAATAAAATTTCCATTTGGCAACTATTTCTTTAGATTTGAGACCCGTAAATAATTTATTGGAGGCAAATGTTATATTTGGAAGCAATTTGACAGCATTTATGGAAGCATATTGAAATGGTGATCATCCCAGGATATTTTGTAAACCTATGGTCAGTGTGTGACGACACCTGGCCTTGCTTAAAACAACCTGTAATAACTGGCTTATGCAACAGAGAAACCCCTTGGAGGTGGTCACAAATAATAAGGATACAGATTTATTCCTTGCTCACTTGCATAAATTTCTATCATTGCAAGAAATTAACAAGTGAAGCAAATATTGTGTCACAAGAAAGCAATTTTGAATACAGATTACTTTCAATTGTGAACTTAGTTTATTTTTGAGTGCTTCAGTTTAAAGGTAAATTATTTAAAATTACAATTCATTTAACCATAATTTGATTGATAATACAAAATCTGGTAATTTTATGTAAAACTTCATATTTTAATGGTCCATATCAAGTGCGTACAGCATATTATTTTTACAAACCGTGATAAATCCATTCCCCAGTACTTCAAACTACACATTTGTTCAGCAACTTTAGGCTGAAATTTTAATTACTGGAGAGCTGATGACTACATTTTACCAGAACTGTCAATTTAATAACAATTCATGTCAATTATTTGATACAAGGATTTATGAAGTATATTTAGCATTTTTTTGTGCCTAATAAAATTCGTTTACTGTATTTAAAAATGTGAATGTGTGTGGTAATTGTCCTAGATGAGATCCATCCTTTAAGTTTAATACTTAAATTCTTATATAACTGCAAATTTAGTGTCCGATTATGTTAACTATACTCATTACATTTCTATTTGTGGATTTCACTGGGGCACATTTGATCAAGCACACAAATAACACAAAACTGAATCCCATGTGTCATATTTGTTCAAATGATTTCATCATTTAAATTTGCAAACACCCTGGAAAGGTTACCTTCACTGGAAAATTTCTGGGAACCCATCCCCCTTATAAACTCATTTGCATGTTTGGAATATTTTTTTTCATAATTCCACGTATATTCCAGTCAAGGAATTTACAAATGCAAATGCCCAAACTCATTCCTTAATATTCCTCTGCAGCTGGCTGAGATGGGTGAATCATATGCAGGTAAGTGTATTCATATGGCATACTGTATATTTTGCTGAATCGCTGGTTATTATACATTGACACCTGCAGGGAAGGTTCTTTGCATTGTCACTACCATTTAAGGATTGGCAAATGACTTAGTTAGAGATTACCTTACACTATATTTAATGCCAAACATCTATATAATATAGAAATAACCAAATATATGTGATATATTTGGAATTTCAGTAAAATGTTTAATGAGCTATTTCAGGCTTCAATTCATAAATTGTGATTCTGGAGTAAATGAAATGCTTACTGTAAATATTTGATTCTTAAATATATTCAAAGGGCACATTTTAAAAAACACTAATATTTTTTATGATATGCTTGTGAAACCTTACTCGTAAGTATCCACGATCTGCTCTAGCAGATTGTGGTAATCTCCTCCCGAGTGCTTCCCACCAAATTCTTATTGGTTGAGCTCCTGTGGCGGCACACTCAATAATAGCATCATCACCAGGACTTACAAACTGCCGTTGAGGTTTCAAATTAATATGAAGTTGAGCTAAAAATAATACAAGATAATAAGAACTAAGATTATAAACTGATTTGTAAATATGTAGTGAATGTGAATTAGAGGAAAATATTTTCTCAACTTGATTCTGCAATTTATTTTGTTGAAATATATTTCATATATTAAATTTTGTAAATTTGATGAAGTAAAATGACTGCTGATTTAAATTTTAGAAGAATTGTGATGAACCATCAATACATTCTTGAAATGTTCTGATAATTAATATAATTGTTTATTTTACATCAGTCTGATGTAAATTGACAGAAAAATTAAATAACAAAATATTTTAATTGCCAAAATTTTGATTTGGTTCCTTCAAATTACTTTTACATTATGCTTTTAATTCCAAAACTATTTATTGCATCATATGAATATATTTGTCTTGAATAATTGGATACCTCTGACAAATAATAAGTTAGGAACTAATATAAATATGGTGGTTATTACCTTGTGATTCCTTGAGACAGTTGCTTCCTTCTCCATTTGTTAGCAAAACATTATTTTACAAATAAATCACAAGGAATGTGTGTTAATATGTACAGATAGTTCTAAATATTGAAATTGATAAATAACTATAATATAATATTAAATTGCAAGTTTTAAAACTGTACACAAAATTATTGTGACATACTGATTTACTGATGTAATATTATTGCATATCAGTTGTTCCAATATGTGAGAGACTTGGGAAATAACAGCCACATCTTGGGATGCAGTCTTAAGAGAGCAGGGACTCTCTCCTTATTATCGTTGTCATAGTCAATTATCTTAGCTTGCAAATATCAAGTTATTTATACATTGTAGAAATATGAGGCTAATATTTTGTAAATAAAATGCAATGTATGATACTAATTGCTTAATGTGGAAATAGTAAGAATTGTTTGTATTCTTCAGAACAATACAAACTTTAAACAATTTGTTTAGCCTATGTATCTTATTCAATCAAGAAATTTATGTTACTTACCGATTACATCGACCCGTGCAATTACTGAAAATCTAAGATCTCCTTGCTGACTGAAACCCTGGCATGCATAATCTCCAGCATCTGATTTCTGTACATTTTCTATAAAGAGAATGCCATCCCTCACATAACTGCCCTCTGGAAGTGGTTTCCCATCTACTCGAACCCAATCAAGGAAGATATTTTGGCCAGCTAGAGATGATTATTTTTAAAAAAAATATGCAAGTTTATATATTAGTTTCCAATAACCTTAAATATAAGAAATTTGTATATGGAAAAATTAATACTCAAAATTGGTAAATAAACTTACCACTAACATTGCACTTCATTTCTACTCTTCCTCCTTCAGGTACCCAATAATTTTCATGTTCTTTTGGAGTATGTACTCCTTGATCTGGTTGTTTGGTTGGCTCCTCAGGATAATATGGTGTTACTAGAATAAAGGTGCATATTTATAAGTATAAAATATTTGGTATAAATTATAAGTGATAATAATTTAATTAATCAATAATTTTAAGGGCTACTTCTATTTGTAATTTTACATGATGATAATATATTTGCACAGTATTCATAACAACTGTAACTATTTTGCAGATGAAAAAGAACAAATAATTTAGTTGCAATTCAAGATTATGTGCAAAATTGTTTTTAAAAAATGGTTAAATCATGGAACACTGACAAAAGTAATGGTTGGATTCTATGCACTTTGTGGATAGAATGTGATAAGAACATAAATTCCAAACAATACGTTGTAAAACAGTAAAAAGTTTTAATTGTGAAAACAGCATATGATTACAGGCTAACTAATATAAAATATTGTCAGACAGTAATAATATAAAAGAAGCTTTCAACTCATATAGTCATAGTCTTCTCAAATAACATAAAATGTGACTATTAATTTTGTGGAGTACCTTTCTATTAGTAACATCAAATCCAATTTTAATCTCATTTGTGGGCCTAAAGTATTTGTACAACTCCCTTCATTTCAGCAATATTCTTATTATCCTCTTTTGTTTCACTATCCAAATTATCCCCATGTACCAATAAAATATTGACTGACTTCTTTACATCTATGGTATGCCTGTTAAAGCACTCAACTTCTTTATAACTTTACATAGAGTACCAGTTTTATTTAAAAATTGTAAATATATCAGTTTTTACTTTATCCATGAATATTGCACTAGTAAGTTTAGTGGCTCTACCTATTATATTGTAAATACATCATGTTTATACTTATGAGGGTGATATGAAGCATAATTTAATATCCTTTTAGTTATACATCCTTTCTGAACCATAATGTTTATAACACATTATCAACAGTCACTACTCCAGATAGTTTAACATGCCACCCAATTCCAGTTTGCACGTAAAAACAAAACAGGAATGTATCAAGATCAATAAATGTTGGAAATAATTGAAAATTCTATTTTATTCTTATCTTCCAGATCACTTGCTCTTAATAGATATCACAAAAACGTTATCAAGATATTTGGCAATAATAATATGTAATTCTTCTAAACAACTTTAAATTAAAAAACAAAGATCTTAAATTTATAACAACAGGAAAGAAAAAGTAGTTAGTGATGATGAGAGATTAGTATGATGGTAAAATGATGGAAATATTGGAAGACTATATCATCCAACCTGAAAATCCTACACTATCTATTTACCTAAATAGATAGTGTAGGATTTTCAGGTTGGATGAAATGTTCTCAGGACACCAACTGAGTATCAATATTTGTTTGGCACAATATTTTGATGGCTGTCACCATATTCTTCAGGTGACGTGCATTCATGTCAGGTATGGTTGCTTATATAGTGTTCAGAGGTCAAACAGCTGTAGTTCATTTGATTGGCCTTGTTAAATAGGTGGTGGGTGTGGGCAACCCACTTGTTGCCTCTTCAGATCGTTGCAACCACCCGCCCCACCTCTGACAACCACAGAGCACCTTCATCTGCATTGACATGTGTACCACCCATAATTGTCAGCTGGTGTATACAAACCTCCATAGCCTGGGCAGGATGGAAACCAGTATTCTTGTTAATTAACAGTCCTTATTGCCACAGAAACAGAATGCTGTGCCATAAATTGCTAACTGGAATCAGTATATTGGTCTTGTGAAGTCTATAATGTGACCTATCTTAAATGTATGTTCTGCCACAGCTGATTTGCATAAATTCCACTGGTGTTCAATCTTCCTTTCCTCCATGGTATGCCTGGCTTATCCAATATATTTCAAACAACAGTTAGAGGGAATTTGGTTCAATCCAAGTTTTCTGATGTCAATGTGGTCTTTAAAAATGTTACCAACCTTCGTCTGTGGATGAAAGAGTGTTCTGATATTGTTTCTTTTTAAAAGTCTGCTGATCAGACTGATGGCTTGCCCAGAGAATGGGGGTTATGCTATCCTCACAGGACCATCTTCTCTATTAGCATTACAGGCTCCTAAATGAAACATCCATAAAGTGAAGCTTCCCATCTTTTTCCATTCATATGTTTCTTTCTTTCTCCATGGCTCTACAGCCCATTGAGGGCCTGGACCTACCGAGTCGACTGCAGACTGTCATCTTGCATGACACATTCAGAAATTGTAGTGACACGTGGTGAGCCATATCAATCCTTCAACAGTCTTAATCCCAGTCTTCTTGACCATTTCCACTTATATAGTGAAACATATATTTGTAAGGTTTTGGCACCATGTGGCAAGATAATAGAGGAATCATCCACATATCTGACAAAACAACTTGGTTTCAAGTGAGCAGTTTTTAGTTCTTCTTATTTGAAACATTCCATATATAAGTTATCAATGGCCAGAGACAGAGGTGAACCCATTGCTGTGCTGTCAACTTGCTCATAATATTCTCACCCAAACTGAAAGTAAGTGGTGACAAGAATGTATTAGGAAAGCTTTGCGACAACATGGGGAAGTGATCTTCAAGCAGTTTCAATGTGTCCGCTATACACACCCTTGTAAAAAAAGAAGACTGCATCAAAACTAGACATGCTGTCATGAGGTCCCAATATGAATGCCTAGTGGGATTCCATAAATTTGGTGGAATTCTTAATGTGGTTTTTACACATGTGGGCTCAGCCTCTTAGTCAGATACTTAGTTAGGTGGTATGGCACAGAGCTAATGACATTGACATGTGAATAATTGGGAGTGGGATACAAAAGAGCACAATAACAATAATGCTAAAATAAAAAGGTTGTACAGATATTTTAGAACCACAAATGAGATTAAAATAGGATGTAATGCTAGTAAGAGAGAGGACCTCTACAATATTAATCATAATACAGAGTACAGCTATAAAGACTGTATAAGGTTATGTCAGTGTGTTAACATGAAAAAGAAAGTGTTCTGGGATAATGGTATCAAGGAATTCATACTGGTAGAGAAGTAAGTAAATAAAGTAATGAAATACATTGATAATATGAAGGACAAGTATAAATGAGTTCAAGAATGATTTAAATGTGAACATAAAAAGAAGAATATAACAGTAATATTAAAGCACATATGAAGGTGGACATGCCACTATCAAGGCTTATTAGAAATAATAATGCCAAAATATTGCAGAGGAACTTTTTTAAAATGAACATAATTGAAGGAATACATTTTTCAAAGATTTAGGTAGTGTTGAGGCTACTATTGCCAACATTTTTAACAAGACTTAGCAAATTGATGTAATTAATGATGTTATATGTCCATAACAACTCACAGTATGTTTTATTGTAAGGGTTTGTAATAAAATTTTTTACTGTAACTGTTTGTAATTATCTGTTGTATTATATAAAGCTTTTGTAGTGAGCATACCATTACAACTTATTGTAATTTCACAAATAAATAAAACCACAAATTGTGAATACCATATATATGGCAGGAATTGTTACCATATTTTTTTTGTACATTATCCATTCTTTACTTTAAAAATTTGTGACAAATATGAATATAATGCTAAATAGAACATTTTGTGGCTAACCTCAAACCAATGAAAATACATGCACTGCATGTACAATGGTCAATTGAAGTAAAGCACAGTTGCAAGTAACTATTTATTCTGACAATGATTGTTCTAATTTTTACAATTATAGTGAACTACAAACTAATTACTCAATCTCCATGCAAACTTTTATAACTAATAACTTACATGGAATATCTCCACGTCCTTCATCAACAGATAAATATAATCGTTCTTCAACTACTCCAGCTGCATTCTTTGCATAACAGCTGTAAGTACCTTCATCAGACTTTGAAGCACGAATTATTTCTATCACAGCTACATTATGAGCCTCTGAATCCTTTGATCTTGACCTATATATTTTTAAAAATTATAGGTTACCTTAATTTTAGCAAAAGCATGTTTTTATTAATGAAAGAAAATAAATTACAGTCAATATATGATCATGAACTTACCGTGTGTCACCATAACGAGTAAAAGATACAGAGGGCGCAGGATCTCCACTAGCTCTACATTCTAGTCGGATCCTTTCACCAAGACGAACGGTAACTGAATCTGCTGGTAACAAGGTGATTTCTGGTGGTGACTGAACTTCTATGCTTGCTGTGACACTTGCTTCACCAGCAGCATTGTATGCTAAGCATGAATAACTTCCTTCATCAGCTTGTGTTACTTCAGTAAGTCTGTAATTTAGTTGATAAAATAAGGCAATAATAGTGCAAATGAACCATGCCATTTCATATTACAGAAAATTAACATAATCCAAATGAAAAAATTTAAAATTATAATAGAATTAATATTAAAGTATTAAAATTTACACTGAAAATAAAGTTAGAATTAGTGCTGACAGAACATTTTATGTTCTTGAGCTATTTGCTTGATGTAATGCAGCTTTTTCCTCCAACACTATTCTTTACTTCCACTAAACCTAACATAATTGTGTGAATGAAGCACATGCCGCTTCTAGTTAAAACATTCCACAGATTTTTTGCTCTTCATTTCTAACTTTATTGGACCATTAAATTTTAATGTCATTTTTAAAAAACCACATTTCAAAAGCTTCCAGTCTTTGTTACAAATCAATGATATATCTGAAATGAGATAATGTCACACATAGGCTAATTGGGAAGTGAGTAAATGGATGTCCCAAACTCTTCTATATCTCTATCCATTCCACCAAAACCTAATAATAAGACTGACTATATTTGGTAAATTGTACTCAGCATGGTGGCAGAATAGGCTAATGCATATCTGCTGTGGGGATTTCAGAGAACATCCAGGTTCGAGTCCTGTCTGTGCTGAATATTTACAGTCTTCCTTTCTTCTTATATCCCTCTCTGCACTTAACATTTGAGCATAATACTATATTGAGCATATGATTTAAAAGTGCATTCCTACCTTCCTCCTAAATTTCTACCTTTACTCAGTGCTATTCAATGTGTAAAATGTCATGATTCAAAAGAGTAACTTTTCATGTTACTATATATATATATATATATATATATATATATATATATATATATATATATATATATATATATATATTGTAGAGTGGACAGCACCATCTGGTGGGGAATCTATAAATCTAAACAGTCGTCGGCCGAACTTTGGAGTGTGCAGTTGTGTGTAGCCATGTGATTGAAATTAAGTTACCTTCGAATCCCCAACAATTGGTAGCAGAGACTGGTTCGACTATACGGACAATTACAAACAAGGGAAGTGAAATTTTATATATATAAAAAAAAACGCGAGTGATAATAAAATGGAGCTGTCAACACAAAGAGTCAAGATTTTGCGCGGGAACAATTACCTAACGTGGTCGTTAAAAAATGGGTGCCATTTTGAGAAAAAAGAAACTTTACAAAACAATTATCGAGAAACCTGAGCCAGTATGGAGAAATGAAGACGAAGCAGAAAAAGAAGAATGGGAATACAAAAATGATGAAGCGTTTTCGGAAATTGTGACAACATTATCGCCCGAACAAGCTGGACCGTTTATCGGATGGACTAGTGCTAGAAAATTATGGATGAAGCTGAAAGAAAATTTCGAAGGTAACGCGCATGACAAATTAATAGACGCTATGATGGAACTGAGACAAATTAAGATGGGAGAGAAAGAGACAGTTGAAAATTACATTACAAGAGCCCGAACAATGGAAGCGAAATGTGCTACTCATGGACAATCAATTAGCGAACGAGAACTGGTATTTCACGTAGTGCGTGGTATAAATGAAAAATTTGAAACAATAGCTGCGACGCTCCGAATACAGAGGTCGGCAACAATGGACGACATCAAACAAGCCTTGAAAGAAGAGGAGGCAAGAATGGGAAACAAAACTACACAAAACAAGAGCGATGCGGTTTACCAGGCAAGAAACCATACAATAAAAGAAACTAGAACTTGTTACAATTGCAACAAAGTCGGTCATCTTGGAAGAGATTGCTGGCATAGGAAGAAAGGAGGAAATACAAGACAAAATGAAAATAATTCATCCGCTAGAGGACAATCTTGGAGAGGTCGAGGAAGAGGTCAAGGTCATGGAGGTGCAGCAAGCAACAATCGAGCGAGCGTAGTAACAGAGAGGGGTGACAATCAAAACTTCCACGTAACAATTAAATTAACGGACGTGGCTAATGCAGTATCAGAGGACCCAGATAGCGAAAACATTTGGGGAATCGATTCCGGATGTAGTATTCACATGTCACCATATTATCAAAATATGACGAATACAAGGCCTTACAATGGAACAGTGGTATTGGCAGAAGAGGCGAGAGAAATCGACGCAACAGCCATAGGTGATGTAGAAGTCATAACCCGAGTGGAACAAAAAGTGTACAACACTACAATTAGAGATGTACTATACGTACCGAGATTAAGAATGAACTTGTTATCAGTGCGAAGCCTAGTGAAAAATAAGAACTCGGTCATATTCGACCAAAACGGTGCATCAATAGTGAACAAAAAAGACGTAGTAGTAGCGGCATCAGAAGACGTGGAGAAGATGTACGTCATCAGAACTAAGCCGAACAAATACAATGACAGGGATGTTTTACATAACGATGATTCCAACATGACGGCGGTAGAGAAGCAGACGTGGCACAGACGGATGGGTCACTTTGGAGAGAAGTACTTAAACAAAATGAAGAAAGACAAAATGGTCAACGAAATCGAGTACAAGGATGTTAAATTAGATAAATGCACGGATTGCATTATCAGCAAGGCAACACAAGCGCCACATAAAACAGTGACGAACGAAAGTGCAAAGTACGTGTTAGACTTGATACACATGGACCTTTGCGGGCCCATGCCGGTAGCATCAATGGGAGGTGCGAAATACATTTTCACAATAGTCGACGGATACAGTCGAAGAGTTTTCGTATATTTCTTAAAAACGAAGGATGAAACTTACAACAATTTTAAGGACTTCGTGGAACGCAAAGAAAATGAAACAGGGAACAGAGTCAATCGAGTACGCAGCGACAATGGAACTGAATTTACAAATGGACAGATGAAAGAGCTAATGCGACACAAAGGCATAAAACACGAATTGACGGTACCCGGAAACCCAGCGAGTAATGGCATAGCCGAACGGATGAATCGGACAATATTAGAGAAGACAAGAGCACTATTACAAGATTCGAAGTAAACACAGAAGTTTTGGGGTGAAGCGGCATCAACAGCCGCATACCTGCTGAACTGTTCGCCAAATAAACACAACGGAGACCAGACGCCAATTGAGAAGTGGACCGGAAGAAAACCAAATCTCGGACATCTGAGAGTTTTTGGTTGCGTGGGATATTACACAACGACGACTACATGCAGAGGGAAATTCGACCCAAGAGCGGAGAGAGGAATTTTTGTGGGATATTCCAAGTCAAGACTTGCATACAGAATGTACAATCCAGAGAAGCAAAAGTTATTTGAGTCGAGATCTGTCATTTTTGAAGAAAACAAGAAGGGAGGAGACTTACTACAAGGTCAAGCGGAAGAGACTGAAGATTATTTGGTCGAGATGATAGAAGAATTACAAGCGAAAGAAGGAGAAACCCGAATATTGGAAAACACAACAAATGTAAACAATGAAGAAGATGAAAGTATCCATGAGCAACTAGAGGAGGAACCAGAGGAGAACGAGCCCCCGATAGCTGAAATTATAACGAATAAAAGAGGGAGAAAACTGGGTGAAACGAACATACAGATTCAAGAAAGACATCGTATGGAGCGAGAAAGAAATGAACAACTATTGAGAGGAAGTGGAGTAAGAAGATCACAACGAATTGAGGAAAAACATGTTGCAAATATCGCGTTTGAAATTCCTAAAACTGTAGAAGAAGCCATGAACAATCGAGCAGCAAAGGAATGGACTGAAGCTATGCGCGCAGAATTAACATCGTTAAAAGAACACAACGTCTGGGAACTAGTCGAAAGGAAGGATAATATGAAAGTAATTAAATCGAAATGGATCTTCAATATTAAAGAAAATCCAGATGGAAGTATCAAGAAAAGAAAGGCAAGATTAGTAGCAGTCGGGTGCAGTACAAGACCAGGTGTTGATTATCATGAAACATTTGCACCAGTAGTAAAGATGGAAAGCATACGAGCATTATTGGCAATTGCATCAACGAAAGGCTGGAAGAAGAAAATGTATGATGTATCCACAGCATACTTACATGGCAATTTACAGGAAACAATTTACATGGAACAAGCGACGGGATTTGAAGAAAAGGAAACAAAGTTTGCAGATTGAAAAGGAGCATCTATGGATTGCCGCAGTCGGGGAAATGTTGGAACGAGAAGCTGAACGAGACATTAATTCGATTGGGATTTCAGAGAATGAAAGCAGACCCGTGTGTTTACAAGAAGAAAATACAAAACCGAATTGTAATAATCGTCGTATACGTCGATGACATAATGATGCTGGTAGAAGAAATGAAGGACTTGAAACAAACTTATCAGGAGTTGCAAAGATATTTCAAGTTAACAGAGACAAACATACACTTTTTGGGAATCGACATAACAGAAAATGAAGACGGCATACAATTAGGCCAAGAGGGATTTGTCGAAAGAATCCTGCAAAGATTTGGGATGGAAAAATGCAATTTAAAGAAAACACCGAGCGCAACGCAACAGAAGTTGGATGACGACGAAGACTCACCAAGGATAGATGCCACAAAATATCAAGAGATGCTGGGGTGCTTAATGTACTTATCCACAGGCACAAGGCCGGACATAACACAAACCGTGAGCTCTTTAGCACAATATTCAAAGGAACCAAAAGTAATTCATGAAACTGCATTGAAAAGAGTGTACAAATATCTGAAAGGAACGAAAGGCTACAAATTGATGTACGACAGATGCGGAGGAAAATTACGAGGAATAAGCGACGCGAGTTGGTGTACTACGAGGGACGCAAAATCGTACTCGGGCTACGTTATCAAGATTGGATCGGCTACAATAGGATGGAAGGCGAGAAAACAAAGTTTAGTAGCGTTATCCACTTGCGAGGCTGAGATCATGGGAATTCACGAGTGCCTAAAGGAAGTCAAGTGGACGAGAAATTTATTGGAAGAGCTGGAGTTAGAAGAATTCATTAGTGAGACGACAACGATCGAGAGTGACAGCCAAGCAGCCATACAATGGATCCAAAATTGTGGAGTGAGGAGTCGGACGAAACATATTAACCGTTTATACTATTTTTGCAGAGACTCGTATACTAACGGCGAAATACAACTAAAGCATATATCGTCAGAAGAATTGGAGGCGGACCTCCTAACTAAACCAATCAGTGAAAGAAAACTTCGAGCAGCTATTGAGATGTTGAAGCTCGGATGGTCTGCCCAGAGGGGGGAATTGTAGAGTGGACAGCACCATCTGGTGGGGAATCTATAAATCTAAACAGTCGTCGGCCGAACTTTGGAGTGTGCAGTTGTGTGTAGCCATGTGATTGAAATTAAGTTACCTTCGAATCCCCAACATATATAGTAACATGAAAAGTTACTCTTAACAATGCAGGCCAGCTTGCGAGTTTTAATTGTTGAGGAACTGATGCAACCTGGGCCAACAATGTAGTCTGGCGAGACTTAGTGAGTCGTCATGGGGTAGTGGAAGGAGCAGGTTGTGCCGGCGGGACGACGAGAGAATCACCACGCCCGGCAGATATAATTTTTTCTCATGCTCTGATTGGAATTAAAACTACTAAAATCAATTTTTGGCGTTTTTTGTGAAAAATACCTGGCACTCAAAAAGAATTATAAATCACGAATACGGAGGAATGTGGAATCCGCTACAATATATATATATATATATACATATAATTAATAGGGAAAGGACAGAGTGATAGAAAGTAGGTGACTTACCTGAGGCTCATAGATGGTAGACACCTTTTGAGGTTTAGAGTACTTGAATTTTTGGGGGCACCGTCCCCTTCCTCAGAAAGACATTTCCAGTGATCGGCTAGCTGATGCAGGGGGTAGTACCCGAAAATTCAAGTATTCCAAACCTCACAAGATGTCTATGAACCTCAGGTAAGTCACCTACTTTCTATCTCTCTTACCTTTCCTTATCAATTATTATAATGAGCATGACAATGCCATTTCCTGACTCATACGACGTCACATTTCAATCATTAATTTGTGTTCTATCCAAGATGGATGCTCCTAACTCTTCTATCCCTCTTCTCTATCTATCCTAACTTAGATAATCTAACTACTCAGACTGACGATATTTGGCGGGCGGGCATCGTGGCCGAATCGGTAAAGGCGTCTCGCGGCTAAAGCGAGGGCTCTGTGATGATCCAGGTTTGAGTCCCAGTGATGCCTAATATTTTCAGTCTTTCTTTCTTCTTCTATTCCTCTCTACGCTGATCACACAGCTTTCTCTGAGCCTATTTCTATGCCGAGCCTGTGACTTAAAAGCGAATTTCCCAACTTTCTCCCCCATGTTCTATCCTTACACCCTATCCAAATATACTAGTGTGTGACGACATCACGTTTCAATCATTAATTTATATATATAATTATATACACCATAATTGGCAGCACCTTTGAGGTATGTGATGCAATATTATCACATTTATCAGCATGCACCTTCTTGGAAAATGTAATGATAATGCTCTTCTGGAAGTCTTTTGGTACTTTTGCCCTTTCATACATTCTAGACTCTAAATTAAATTACATTAAGTTCCAACTTCCTCCATGCATTTCAGATGGAATATTGTCTATTCCACACAGCCTAGTTTGAGTTTAGGTCATTCAGAGGTTTTATAAACTCCCAATGTAATATAGAACCTCCTATCACATCATTGTCTAAGTGTTTCTCTTCTTGATTAAAAACCTTGAGTAAACACTGCCAATATATTCTATCCACTGATCTGCTTTTCCTTAATTCCTCAACAATGGTTTATCATTTGCACTTCTCAGGTTACTTAATTATTTTTGTTTCCAAAATGTAGTTTAATTTTCTTATAGGTTACTTCAACTCAATTTCACTTTACAACATTTCTTTTTCCCCAATGTCACAATATCTCTGCAGCTATTTTCTTTAGCTAATCTGCATTTCCTATCTATTTAATTTACTTGTGTTATCTTCATTGTTGTTGTATTTTTATTTATTTTTCTTTATAATGCCAGAAGAAAATAGAAGTTCATAAGTTAACATGAGGAAATATTGGTCTCTCAGAAATATATCTACACCATAAATAGACCAGGAGTTTGACTGGAAACCAATAACAGCTGCAAATTGGGCAGTGTCAATATCAAAAATGTGGCAAAGCATGGGTAGAGGAGATTGTGAATTAATGTGTAAATTGTGAGTTGTTTTTCAACTTTCTTTTATGTTAGCCAAATCTCATTCACAGCTATCACTGACTTTACATCTGAATTGATTGTGAAGTTAAGTCAATTAATCCATTAAGTTAGCAATTATGAGTGAAATGAAGAAAACATTTTCTAATTGTATTAAGAACAATAAAGAGTACATACAGACTACTGGAGAACAGCAAGAGCAGCTGCTGGATTACTAGAAACACTAATAATAAGCAATGAAGTAGAGAAATACCCTAATGAATTAGAGCTCAATGTTGATGAAACTGGCTTGTCTTTGAAATAAAGGTCAAACTTATACTTTTATACAAAAAAGAAAAGCAAGCATCAGGGTTTAAAGCCACTAAAGATTGTTTAACAATTCTATTGGGTTATAACTTAGGTAATGGAGACTAAATGAGAGCTGCTGTTTGTTTATCACTTAAAACCCCAATAGCAATGAAGAAAATTTCAAAATTATCTTAACCAGTAATTTGGCATAATCTAATATATTTGTTTAATCTCGTTTGGGCAGAACTGGCAGTCTCGCTAATATATACCTTCCCACATTTGCATGGGATTTTGTACACCACTGTAGTAAGAAACTTGTCTTGTCAGTTTATTTTACTTATGAAACATATTCCCATATTTTGTTTCCACTCTTGTGAGTAGGGAAACATAAGGACCTAAAAACAATTGTCATATAATACTGTTATAAATATGGCCACAAACCAATCAGCAGCCATATACAGTTATTGTATCACTTTCAAAGTTGTTGCCAGAGTTTGTACTTAACTAACATTCTCTTTAGTATTTATTTTTTCTGATATAAGAAAACTCACTCAATCATTTACATTGTTTAATTTTATGAGAATAGGATTTATAAATTTGAACATACCTGAGAACACCACCCTCAAGTTCCTGAACTGCACCACTCATAGGTCGGCCATCCAGTCTTGACCATTTTATAGTGGGAGGTGGTGTTCCATCTACTACTCGGCATTGCAATAAAGTACTAGCTCCTACAACAAGAGTCACTTGCTCTCTTGGATACAATTCTACTCTTGGTGCTTCACGACCTGCAAGTCACGAAAAGGTGTAACAGTAAAATATATGCAGAAAATGCATTCTTGAAAGAGATCATATTTAGTCGATAGGACATATGTTAAAAAAATTAAATGGTATTAAAATATAATATACCAAATAAAATGCAGAAACTGTAAAGTAATTTCAACCAAGAAATACAAAGAATTTTGAGTGAACCATGAAAATAGAGTTTCAAGTACAGTGGGGGAAAAAAATCAAACATAGCAATATGAAAGAATAAAAGTCAATGATAGAATTAAACACAACTAGATAACGGGGTACTGTATGCAGTTAAATGTATGTTACATGATTGCTACACATATTATTGTTAACCAGAAATAGACATCATGAACTAAAAATTTGAGGTTTAGTAAAAGACAGCATAATTGTTGTGAAAATGCCTCCAAAAATTCATAACTGCACACTCATCATGGTAATTATTAGCTTTACACTTTAAGTAAGCCTCCTGTTTGAATACTGAATGTAGTGGACATTATATGGAAACAAATTCCATGTAAAAGCTATCAAATTAATTGACTCAGAAAAATGTATATTAGAAGGAAATAAAAGCTTTCATGGATATTAACACATTTCTGCCCCCTCCACCCCTGCCCCAAGTGATGGTAGTCATGTCTTACCTCAACTGTGTTGTCAAGAACACTTGTGCAACATGACAAAATTATTCCATATGTTAAAAATAGTAAGTGGAAATTTGTTTTAGCCCTTTCCTTTCCCTCTTATGGGTTGAACTTTAACTTAAATTGTGTTTTTAATGTCAGAGGCTCACATTACACTGGTTTAGAGCCCAATCTCCATTGTTTTCTGGTTATTTTTATGTGATGTCCACCCACCCCTATTCCTAAGAATACTCCTCTTCTATTATGGGTGAGGTTGAACTTATATGCTAAAAGCTTGGAGGGCAAACTATCAAATTAATTGACCCAGAAATGTTTTTATATGATTTAAATATTGGACAATTGTGCTTACATAAATATTTCAACCCCTACCCCTTGATGGGGTATGCTGACAGTGCTGATTTTGAGTCACAAAGAACATGTGTATGAAATTTGGTTGAAATTGGTCTACTTGTTTAGATTTGTATGTGGAACATACACACACACACACACAGGCAATTTTATCATAGAGAAGATCGGTGGGTTAAGCACATAGGAGAGAAAATGTGTTTCACTAATGTTTTGTTTCGTTACTGTAATTAACCACAAATGAGGAAACACTTTTGTTTAATTGCTCATTAATAACAGTTTGTTAATTAAAAACTATCTTCTGGAAATTTTTGATATTACAAAATTACCTGGTGTACTAATTGTAAAAGATCACTGAGCAGTGATCTTGGATGTGAGGTGGTGTGCTACATTATACCACCTGTCAACATGGGGCTATGAAAATGGAAAAGTTGTTGACAATAAATGTAATACAGTATAATTACATTTTGGTGGGCAAGCAGTGTCTGACAAGTTGAAGGAACAAGTTTTGATTAAGTATATGAGATACTTTGGCAATTGATGGAACACTTTGTTGACACCATTACATTGTGTGGGCGATTGAAGCATCTAGAACATTGCCAGAAAATAGTGGAATATTTTTGAGGGTAAGCTGGAACACAATGATTGGAGAAAGAGTGTTGCTTTAAGTGAGAATCAGTTGCTTAAAAAGCAAAATTGTGTTATTTCTTAACTTTAAAAAAATGCCATGAATGAGTGCTGGGTTTTCTTTGGATCTTTCAGGGCAACCACCCCACACAACCATACTTGTTTCTTAAGTGATGCAAAAAGGTATGCGGGAAATCTAGGCTGAGCATGTTACAACTGCATCATATTTTGAGCTTTTTCTGACCAACTGCGAGATTGCCCGACTCAGTGCAAGAAGTTGCACACACAAGATTGGTGGTTGTGGTCAGGTGCTGCAAGATGATATAAGCCAGGTAGGAACAGGACTTATCATTCGCTGATAGAATGTTGTGTTAGCAAGATGTGTTTTGTGGTTCATGTTGCATCATGACCATGTTCTTAGAGCTGGCTAGCAAAACAATATGTGGCAATAGGCCAGAATGATTCGATTGACTAAATTTAGAGATTATGATAACTACACCCTGGGCAATTGAAATTTTTATTTTAAAACTGATACCGTGTTGTTTACATCCATCCCCAATCACAGTCCAAAGTGAACCTAATAACGACTGCCTCAATTATTTTTCAAAATTCCTTTAATACATAATAAATTATGTAATTTATTTTGTAAAGTCTGTCATATAATTTATCCAACCAATAACATGTTAGAAATTGAATAATGAAATAATTCACTAACTTTATTTGAGTGTTTTGCTTCAATTGAAGCATTCTTCCAGAGCACAACAAATGAATGTGGCTATTCCATGGACACAATCAACTAAGGGGGCTCGCTTTTCTGTTGAATGTTGAGGTGAGCTGTTCATGGCTGGGGCCGGGTGCTGCATTGCAGTTATAGTTTCGGTTTAAGTAACCACTTTTACACTGCTGTTTGAACCACCCACCCACATTTATATTATTCCCGAGATTTAACAGCCAGTTATTAGGGGAGTGAAAGTTAGTTCATTGTTGTGTTTGCCTGCTTCCAGAGTGACCGACCTTGGGTGACATTGTAGCCCATGTCCTGGACATGGCTGGAATTTGCACTGCCTGAGAAGAAGCACCCATTAGATTGGCTAGCCAATCACTGGAAATGTCTTCCCAACTGATGAAAGGGGCAGTGCCTCCAAAAATTTTAAGAACTTCAAACCTTACAAGGTGCCTGCTATCTGTGACCTCAGGTAAGTCACCAACTTTCTATCTTTCTTTCCTGTCCTTATTAATTGTTCATATAATATATATATATATATATATATATATAGATATATGTTTGTTAATAGAGATACATATTACTTACGTTCAATTTCTACAGATGCTGAAGCTTGATAATTTCCAGAAGTACTTTCAACAGTGCAAATGTAAATGCCTCGATCTGAGACTACAGCATTTAATATGCGTAGGACTGATCCAACAACCTGTAAATTTAATTGAATAAGTTCATTAAATGATGCAGTTAATTATCATTTTTAAATAGATATTTTATTACAGAATATTGATGTACAAATTACAAATGTAGATTGTAGTGTAACAACAGTTTATGTAAAAATAATACAAAATTAGACAAGTTATGGTAATTTTTGTACAAAGCATCCTTTTTTTATTATATTTGTGTTTTGATAATGGTGCATTAATAGTAAGGTTATTGTTGTTCATGTTTTCCATTGCCTATGAGGAAGAAAGGGTCTGACTTTTTAAACATTAAAAACCCTATGTCTATACCTCTTTAGGGAAATAGATTGCCAAACAAGGGCACACATGTCTTTCACTCCTTAAAGAAATTCACATACTAAATTCAATCCTTTGTATCTGACTGAATATGATATGAGGCTTACCCTAAATTTATAGAGTTTAGGTGAAGCTATCAATGATCTGTTTCTTTTTGATTTCTGTTTGGAATGAATTAGAGAGCTTGAGTGACATGGATATTTGTGAGATTGACTTCCTTGTCTGGAGGGGAAGGGGATTTGTGCTTATGCAAATACTTCTAATTTTAGTATGTATTGAGAAATGGTGCTTAAAGACTTTTATTAAATTGAAGAATGAAAGATTTCCTGGTGCAGTTGCTGAAGAATTAGTTTTTGGTTTTTCACGTGTATAACACAGAAATTAAGACATGACATTTCAACAAGCATAAACTCTGTCATAATCTTCCAGGTGAACTTTGCCTGGAAGATGATAAGAATGAATATGATCATTGTAATGTAGCATCTTAATCACTGTGTTACCAGTGAGCATTGAATTACTTAATAAAACCATGCAATCTACATTGGTAACTAAAGATGACTAACTATATATTTACATGTAATTTACAGTGTTGCCCAGAGATACAATAGAACAAGGAACTTATATAAATCAAATATACAACACTGTCCCCCGAATTAATATAATAGAACAACAACAACAAAATCAAACTTCTAGACATTAACTCAGTCAGCAATTTTATACATCATTCAAAGTAATGTCAACGATTTAACAATCAAGTCACATAATTAACAAAGAGTTCTTGGGATTCTAACTGGGTGAAAACATTGTAAAAACAAGATGTTTTGAAGACGGTCATTTTCATCATCTTCACTCAAAAATGATGGCAATGACTACCTTTGAAATGTGTTTTTACAATGTTTTCACCTGGTTACAATCCCAAGAATTCTTTGTTAATCACATACACTCAGGAAAGCCTTCATTTCATATTAAAGTCACATCATCTTCAAGACATTTGTGTCACTTCACAACTCTCTTTGGTCTCAAATGCTTGCCATGATCCATATTCACAACAGCAAAATCATTGACAAGGCAGTCATCATTTCTGCAAATGATTTCAGTTTGACCATCATCCAGTTCAGACAATTCAACATCTGGAAGTTCAATGTCATATGTAATTGTATTATTGTTAGACTAGTATTGCATTGTATCAATTGCCGAATAATGCGGTTGAACTTGATCAATGTAAACACTTTTCGAATGACCCTCATTTGAAACCATTATTGTTCTAGTCCCATCAACAGTCTTGACAACTGACAGAATCCAACTCTTTTTACCAACAGCATATCTACAAGTCCACACTAATTGTCCAACATGGAACTTTTATCTTGGTTTATCTAGGTTGCCATGGTTCCATTTTTGCCAACTATCAAACAATCTCAATACAGATAGGTTAGTATGTACATTTATTTTCAAAAATTTCACATGGCACGCTCTGCAGCACCATGTGATGATGGTTTATAAGTTGGTACCAGTGTGCACCTGATTCCTTTGCGCTGAAGAAAATGTTCAAATTCAGTTGTAAGAAATTGTGGTCCATTGTCAGATTCTAATTCACTAGGAATACCATATGTTGCAAAAAGAGCAAACAATTCATTAATAATCACACTTGTATTAGTTTTTCCTGTCATTCTAACATCAATCCACTTTTAATGGGAAAAAAATACACTGAATGATTTGTGCTTAGTCTATATGAATCCTTTCCCATGGCTGACGAGGCCAAGACCACTTAGAAACTGGGGCTGATGGAGGATCTGGTTCACTAACTGACAAATCTCACATCTATGCACAATATATTAAATGTCAATATCAATATGTGACCATCAAACATGACTACAAGCAATTGATTTCATCCTGCACATTCCTGGATGTACATCATATAAAGTTTCCAGCATCTGTAAATGTAAAACTGTTGGAATAACAACTCGCATACCCCATAAAACATACTTTATCACATGATTGAATGGCTTTCAAAAAATGGCTTAATATCAACATCATTACATATTTTTGGCCACCCATACATTATGAATGATTAAACTCAAAACACCATCAGACTGCTTCATTATTGATGGGGCAAAGGTTACACACAAGGAGTGTAGATATTGATGCATACTGGGGAAAAGAATATAAAGTAAAAAGTCATGAAATGAAGAAACATATACTTTTGGTTTCATGTACACAGTATATTGAATTAATGTAATATGTTGCCACATACTATAAGTGGAATTTTATTTAGTTAATATATTACTTACATAAACATTACTTGGGAGATCTTCTCCAGCCTTGCTCCAACGGATAATAGGAGTTGGATCACCAGTAGCTATGCATCTCAGTTCCCCCACAGATCCTTGAGGTACTGTTTGCCTTTCTGGTTCAATTCTGACAGTAGGAGGTGTTCTATAAGAAGACAACATAAATTTAAAAACTAGCACAAATTGATAATAATACTTTATTGATCAAAATTATGGCACATACAAATTTAAAAGTTTTTTCAGCCAAACTTTTTACACGGGTTACAACAATTCAGGAACAAATATAGGTGATAAGACACCACAGGAGCATTGATTGATTGATTGATTTATTTCATTACAATGGGCACAGCCCAGTGGCAATGCTTGAAATAGAAAAATTAGAAATACAGAAACCTAAGAACAAATGTTATATAACTAAGAATTGAGGGCCAAAAATGTTGCCCCATACTCTAGAATTGGAAAAGCATTCCAAGTCACGTTCAGGGGCTGGTGCCTCCAAATAAATTAAAAACCCAGCACTCAACATGGTGCTTGCCAACTGTGCACTTCAGGTAAGCAACCAATGTTCTATCTCTCTTTCCTGTCATTAATTGTTTTAATTAGACTGACAATATCATATATCACACTTATGGTTTTTCTATGAATAAATAATTAATGGCTAAAAATCAGTTAAAGTGATCATATACCTGTAGCCACTAACTGTAACTCTCACTGATATTTGCTTTGAAGTTGGTTCTCGTGCAGAACAAATGTATATCCCTGAATCTCTTTCTGTAGCTGACTGTATTAGAAGAACAGTTCCTTCTCTTCCAGAATCAATTATTTGAGCTGAAGAGGGCAATGGACTGCCTTGTCGAGACCATGTAAGTCTGGATTCTCTACCACCAGACAAGCAGTGTAATCTTATAGAGGAACCTTCTGGTCCATCATAGTATGGTGGCTCAACTGTTAACTTCACAGTTGGTTCTGGTTGTTCAATTTGCTCTGCAACATAGTAGATATATAAAATAAAATTACTTTCAATTATGATAACATTAAAAGCAAAATTTTTAATTAATTATATCAGGGGTGGGCAAATTGAGGCTCATGGGTCACATTTCATATGCCAGAATTTTCAGTGGCCCACCAATTCAGTCCTGAATTTTAAAAATTGATAGGAAAATCTCATTAAACTGATTTTTAAATAAAATATTCCTAGTCCTATAGATGATATCATAATATCACAATAAATAAATTAAATATAGTACTACTATTTAATTTACTTTACAGCCTTAGTAAATAATTTGTACTTTTTATAAAATGAAAAGTTAATTTAATAAATGCAATTATTTTAAAGGTGCGGTTTCCTGCCATTGTCCACTCCTACAAAGTGGCCCTTAAGCCAAAACAATTGCCCACCCCTTAATTATATAATTAAGAAAATGTACTGAATAGCTTCACCCCTCTCTCAGAATATTAAATACTTCAATAGATTCTCATATAAAAGGCCCAAGGGTCCATTTCATGGTGACTTTTGTGGTATAGGTAAGCTATATATTGGCAATTATACAGGGATAATTTAATTTAGATGCTCCATAATACAATTTGTATGGGTAAGAAAATATATATTTCCCCTGTGAATTGCTGAAAGTAAAGTTATCAGGTATGACAAAGTATATAAATATATTACTGTATAATTTTGTCAAATCAACAATATTAACATAATATATTCTTTTATACCTGCAATGACTATACATAATTCAGTTTCTTATTCTCTTCTTCCATTAAAAATAAGCAATGGGGCATTATTATTTCTGAATTAAATCCATCATTCTCTAACAGAGTTAATAAAATGAATATTCATTATAATCATCTCATGAACATCTTGCTCATTATTCTTGAAAAATAATGTTTCTAGGAACTGACAAATAATTATTATCTGCATGTTACAAAACCCATGAGTTAATATTAGCTAACATGATTATTGGTAGAGTGTTGCATTACACAACACATTCTTAAGTGAAAGAACTGTGCAGCCAGTTTGTCAATTCTTCTTAGTTTTCTCCTTGTAAATATTTATAAAATTTTCATCACAAGTTAAACATAAATTATCATCTAAAATCTAGGTGAAACACATAGATTAGAAAAATAGTATTCTCAATCGAGAGGACCTGTAGCTTAAAATGATACCAATTGGTTTGATATAACTACCAAAAATTCATTAAACAAATGAATATTAACACTAAACTCTTATATTCTTATATTATACACAATACATAACTATTATGTGACTGTTTCAGTTATTTGTTGTAATATACTGCATTTATTCATAATTTGGAAGAAATTATACTTGCCTGTTACATAAAGATAGACAGCTTTACTACTATTTCCAGCACTATTATAAGCTTGGCAAAAGTATTGACCTTCATCAGATTTCTTTACAGATGGTATTCTTAAGATATAACCATTATAATATGCCTGTTAAAAATATTAATGTAATTAATAAAACTTCACAAATACAATTCTGAAAAGAATACACATGCATATTTAATCATCTTTTAAAGTTGAGTGATGATCATGAACTCTCCAAAGTTCATATGATTATGACAGCTCTCCTAATTAATTCTATGGAATAGATTTAAGTCTGAGATATCATGAGTCAGATGAATAGAGCCAGTGTTATACAAATGGACAATAAGTAATAAATATTTTACTATGAAGCACAAATTCATCTTTTCATTCTGTTTAACTTCTTCAGCATTATAAAGACTTAGATCATTTGTGCCTATTGTTAAATTATGACTACTTATAAAAAGCCAAATTAATTTTTGAGATACTGAGATTCTAGAAAGAATATTTACTTAATAATTCAGATAAAATTATTATATGAATGAATTAATATTTAAGTGATAAAAAGTAAACAGAAAACTATCATTTTCCTCTTGATTTGTACAAATATTTTATCATCTAAAGTTGAATCAAGCATCATGTACCTGTGCATTAAACTGTCGATTGTTCTCTGGAATCCAACGAATCTGTGGAGAGGGAACTCCAGTAGCTGTGCATTTAAAGTCGACAGACTCCCCTACATTCACAGTTTTATAAGATGGCTCAACATCAACAAATGGAGGAGTAGGCTTTGATCCTAAAAGTTGAACAATATAGTGAGATATTGTTCTACACAGCAAAAACAAACATGGTAACAGCGAACAAAAATTATCCAAATAATTAATATAGTAATTTGTGGAAATGGTAACATTGCATATTCATACCTGGAAGCTTGAGATATTGTTCAAGGATGTCTACATTTCCATAACAAATAAGGCAGCATGTAAAATACATGTGATTTTTTAATATAGAAAAGCTAATATCATTTAATTAAATTGATGTATTATGTATTATATATATATATATATATATATATATATATATATATATATAAAACAATTAATGGGGAAAGGACAGAGAGATAGAAAAAGAAGATGAAGATAGAAAGTTTCTGATGAAGGGGGCGGTGCCTCCGAAAATTCAAGTTCTCTAAACCTCACAAGGTGTCTACCATCTATGAACCTCAGGTAAGTCACTTACTTTCTATCTCTCTTTCCTTATTAATTGTTTGAGAGTTATATATATATATATATATATATATATATATATATATGATCCCATTGGACCAGTTGGCCAACTGCCTCTCAATACTGATCAAGGCACAGAGGCGGGTTTGTTGCGTTCCCACAGCAATCCAGTTTCCTGTCATCAGAAGGGCGCAGGAGTATTTCCCAATAGCCTGACCTACCTGATGCAAGTTTTCTAGTTTTCCCTGTATCACCTTTAGGTGAAACACCCACATCCCCCCTTGTTCAAGGCCGAGACAATCTTGAGCAGTTTGAAAGGTGTATGTACAGGGGTCAAAGACCTTCGACATATGGTAAGAGTTGTCCGCCGATCCCATTGGACCAGTTGTCCAACTGCCTCTCAATACTGATCTAGGCATGGAGGCGGATTTGTAGCGTTCCCACAGCAACCCAGTCTCCTGTCATCAGAAGGGCGCAGGAGTAGTACCCACAAGCCCGACCTACCTGATGCAGGTTTTCTAGTTTTCCCTGTATCACCTTTAGGTGAAACACCCACATCCCCCCTTGCTCAAGGCCTTTCCTATGCTATTAAAGGGGAGTTGTCTGCTTCAGGATCACCCTCATGTAGTCTGTCCCCCCCCCCCCAAAAAAAAAAAAATTAATACAAGTTTGACCTTCAAACAAATCAAACAGAATTAAAATATAAATAGGCTTTCACATTCTTTGCAATACATATGTTTTATTATAATGAAAGAGGTAAATTTTATATCCATAATATAATACAAGCCAACATTGATATTAGTGTAATAAAACATTGATGAAGATACTATTGTTAATTTCAATATAGTGATGTGCTTATATGAATACCCAGGGCAATGCTGTTCACTCGGCTAGTTTTAAGTACAAATTACTCAAAAACATAATATACAATCAAATGGCAAATATTTGTGAAGTTTTTTAATGTTAACCAAAATTATTGAAATAAAATTTTAAGAGAGACAGGGATATAATATATTTTTGCTTAAGAACATACCACCACCAACAACAAGTTCAGCTCTTGCTGTTTCTATGCTGTAGCGATCATTTGCAGTGCATATATATATTCCTGAATCTGATTCATGTGCATTGGTAATTGTTAATGTTCCACGTCTATCGTCAACAGCTCTTATCGATGGCAGTTCTCCTCCTTCTTTTGACCAGGTTATATCCACAGCCACCTACGAAATGAAAGTAAAGCCACTATGAGTGGAAATATTCCTATTCTAAATTGACATAAAAGTAAATAAAATATAAGAATAATAAGAGAAAAGAAACACACAAATTAATGATACAAATTTCATTCTTGTAGCCACAATTGCAGGAAAGTTGTGATTTTCTGACTCTCTTTCCTGTCCGTATTAATCAATTTGACAGTATCACAGCCTCAATAATTTAATACAATAATATATAAGAGTAACAGGCTACAAAATATCATATTACAGCACATTATTACCCCATAAACTGATCTAGCAGAGCATCGGTATCGAACAGTTCTTCCAGGCTCAACGCTCTGAGTAGAAGGCTCCAGAACTCTAACTGTTATAGTTGGAGTAGGATAAACTGGTGTTGTGTCTGTTACAGGAGGTCGCTGTGTTCCAGAATCTGAACCAATACCAATTTTTATGAATTAATTTAAATCATACACACAGAAAATAATAAAATTCATACATATCTGAAATGTGAATATATTGAACTTGTCTTACGTTTAAATGAAACATCAAATGAACTAAGTCTTAAATTTTTTATGTCACTTCCCTTTGTACCCAAAGAATGAACTTAACATAATGTATCCAAGAAAAGAACAATATGACATTTAATTAAATATATTAAACACATATCCATAAACAGCAAAGAAAAACATATACATATATAAAAAGAGCAGATTCAACCACCACAAAGTAAAAAAAAGTTTTATAAAAGTTTATAGAATGTTAAGGATATTAAGACTAATTTCTAGGTAATCATAGACATTTTAATTGAAAAATCAATAAGCTGCAAAGAAAAGTTAAACCAAAAGTTTTAGCAACTGCTGAAATAAGATGTGAGAATTTATAAGGAATTCACAAAAGGACAAACATATACAATAATATTTTATGATTATAACTAACTTCTAGCAATTCTGTTGTAAATATTGACTATAGTTGCAATCACTGATTACATTCAAAGTAAATAATTTTTTCAAAATAACTCATTATAAAGTAAAATAATTATGCCAAATAATATTATTTTTACCCATGATGAGTATAAACAAGGGCATAAGGCTGGAATAAAAATATTGGACTAATAAAGAAATTCAAGTTTTATCATCTTTTCCAAAACTTGCTCATTTACTGTATTTTATTCTAATCCTTCCTTAACAAATTTATTTTACTCCATATTTCATCTCTTAATTCTTTAATACAATAAAATAATCACTAAAATTTGTGAATACTACTAATTAGGCAAGAATGAGGAGCAGAGTTAAATTATTATAAATCTAGGATCTTTCTGGAGAAGACAATTCAATTTTTAATTATTTTTTATTTTGTTATCTTATTTTTCCTTATATATAAAAACAGCTGGCTGTCACCATTCAGACAATCCTTGTCTGAAGTGGGGAGTTTAGACTCTCAAAAATTCGCATTTTTGTATAACCTTGCTAGTAGACAACTTCTGTCAATTTAAGGAAAATACACATATACACACACAAGTAAAGATATGACATTGACAAAATAATTAACACAATTGATAAGTACAGGAATGAGAGAAAGGAAGGTGTTGGCTTACCTGAAATTTAAACATGCATTCACCATTTTAGGATGTGGATATTCTTTGAATTTTCAGAGGCAACCGCCAAATTGGTCAGGAGATAAGAAATGCAATCCAAGGGCAGGTCAATAGTTGATGGCAAACCATCATTTGGAATTCATTTCCTATCCACTGACAAAGAGGGGTTAACTTAAAAAGTTCTAAGAATACCTACAGTATTGACTTTCTCTCTTCCCTGTACTTATTAATTGTTTAATTATAATTATACTGTTTTAATTATATATATATATATAATAATTGGGTAGTTATAAAGATAGAAACCTTTGGGAGAAAGGTAGAAATTTCACTTTTTAAATCATTTGTTGGCATAGTATTACGCTCAAAGAAAACGTAGAGAGGAATGGAAGAATAAAGAAAGACTGATAATATTCGGCACAGTCAGGACTCAAACCTTGAAACAGGAAATCAGCTGTGAAACCACTGCTAGAGCCACAAAGTTAATTAACCAATTCTGCCTGAGATTCATTGAGAGAAAGCTGGTGGCCTGGTTGGATCTATTATTTAACAGAGAAAGCTAGCCGATGGCTGGGTGTCACTTGAAATGCTTTTCCTTATCTTCTGAGAAGGAGTTGGCTGCCTCCAAAAATTTAAACTCCACAATCAGCATGGTGCCTGCCAACCTTACAGTTTAGGTAAGTCATCAAATTTCTATCTCTCTTTCCTGTCCTTCTTAATTGTATTATTTTACTGATGAAGTCACACGTTAGATAATGGTGTAAGGTTTGGAGTTCTTTAAATTTTCAGATGCAACATCCCCTTTATCAGAAAGTTAGGAAGACATTTCATTTCCAGGAATCAGCTAGCCAGTTGTCAGCTAGCCGATCACTGGAAATGACTTCCTAACTTTCTGATGAAGGGGGCAGTGCCTCCAAAAATTCAAGAACTTCAAATCCTATATGGTGCCTGCCAACTGTTAACCTTTCTGTCTCTCTTTTATTTCCTGATTAATTGTTTTAATTAATCTGACAATGCCATTTTCTGATGTATGCACACACATACTGTAATAAGGAGAAAAATCATGACAAAGTCAAAATAATAATAATTTGTATAAGAAAGAGAGACAGAAAATTTGGAATTGACTTACTTTGAATTGATAAAGAGTAGGTGTTATCAACATACATTAAGTCAAATGCATAATGTAAAAATACTGTGGCATTGTCAAAATAATTAACCATTAGATAGGAAAGAGAGATAGAAACACAATAGAGTGAAACTAATATTTATTTTAGGAAAAACAGTCTGTGCAGGAAGACTGAATATTTATTTATCTTAGAACCAATGTTGCTCATATCAGTTATTGAAAGACATCTGAAAGTTCTAAGAGGGTTGTGAAAGTCAGATCTAGCAGATTTATTGAAATGAAACTTTTACGTATTCCAATTACCTTGTATATGGTGGATGGGCAATCATGAGGATCTTACTTTTTTCTATTATATGCTATAATTCAAAAGTTGGAAGCAATATGAAGAGAAAGATAAAAAACAATGTAGAGTTGTGGATTTCTGTGAGAAAATAGAGCAATTGAGTACTGAAATGTGATGAAAAAAAGTTGTAATTTTGCCTGAATAATAAAGAATTTTTTATTGCTAGTCGCTGCATGTTTTTTTTCTTCACTTTTTATTTATAGTTGCACCATATGCAAAGTTCCGTGCATAATTAGGGTATCATAGTATGGTTTCTCAAACAACACAAACATCCAAGCCCATGTCAGGATTTGAACCCGGGAACTTAGTGGTACAAGGCAGCGATGCTAACCACTAGACCACAGGAGGTCAGCATATGTTATTAAAAGTTTGTACAACTAGATTAAATTTTCAAAAAGTTTATGTGATCTTCAAATGAGTTTTTAGTTTAGAAATGCGATAAACACTACATACTGTCATACTCTTGTAAGATTATTATTGTAAAAATGAATTACTTTAAAATTGTTTCACAAAATAATGATAAATACTGTTATTTTAACACTTCAATCCATTATTATATAACTTTTAATATATAGGGTTTATATGAAGATACAGTTACAGGAGTTATGTAATAACTTTCTAAATTATCAATCAAAATGAATAATTTGAAAGACTTCACTCTCTGTATAATATCAAGAAATATATTAATTCCATTTCCATGGATAAAAGCTGAGCTTTACAAAGAAGCACATATCACAACCATCAAAACAAAGAGGATAAATGAACAATTTAACCACAAAAGAACCCATTTATTTATAATGTGTATGTACAGAAAGAGATACATATGAAGCAATGAATGTGTTTTGTCATTTAAAAACTGTATACACATGTCTTTTTATTATAAATTTAGATTTAATTTATTAATATAGCAGAAAATTAAATGTAATTTTGGAATATCTACAATGCCCTAAGTGAGATGAAATAATTAACTGTAATACAAGTTGATATTAAATGCAGTTGAAAGTGAAAAAGTATGCACTAAACTTTTAGAAACAGAAAAAAATGAATAATTTCACTACACTACATAAGATTTTAGAAAAAAAAATTAAAATACTTGAATTAACCAAGAAAGTTATGCTATATAATTGTTTCATTTCTTTCAAAACACATTCACTGAACACATGTCATGGACACTCACTGAGAACACATGACTAGACAGACTGAAACCCAGGTTGAGAATACTACTTAGACAAGCTGACATATACTGGACGGACGGTGCAGAAGAAATATTCAGAAGTTCAAAATGATGTATTTATTACATGTTTGTGGTCACTTTTCACTCACTATAAAACTTTTTTTTAATGCATATAGTTGGACCAACAGCATTTATAATAAATCATTGATTAAAGATAAGATAAGGAAACTCTTCTAATATCAATATTTTCAAATTTTAAAAATATTTGATTTATTCTAGTTAGTGGAAAATATTAAATGGCTATTTTATAAGTGACTGACAGTCTGCATTAAAGAAATTTGTGTGTTAAAGATTCTTCTGGCAAAATATTTATTTAATAAATAAGTCTGGTAGGAAGGGTAAAAAAGAGCTCTTTTATCTAATTAAACTGTTAATATTTTTTGCAAACTCGAAGTATGAAAATTATCACTGAAAAAACCAATGTTTATCTGAGTGAATGTGACCACAAAATGTTTATCCAAAAATGGATGGAAGGAGTAACACCTGGCTGAATGATTGATGCCAGCATCCCAACTGACTGCCCTTCCATGTTGACAACACGGCATTCTACAGCACTTGAGTCTGGTCTGACCACCACTGGCAAGAGACGCCTTGCACCCCAGCTGTACCGCATTAAAGCATGCGAATGTTGAGAATCTGATGCTGATGATAAGCCATTTACATTATTTGAGCCAGGCGGAGTTTCCTGGAACTCGATGTCCATTTGTTCTGAACTATGGTAGCTGCAGGAGAAGGTGACTACAGAGCCTATTGGTCGATGAACTCTGCTTGGAACCATCTCCATCATGAGGCCGCCTGTGGTAAATGGTAGGTGAAAAAGGAAATATGACATGCCTAACTCAACGCTTGTCTTCAAACATTTTCAAAAATGGAAGGGAATTGTTTAAGCATTCATTTTCTAACATTTATTAATATGTTTCAACTTAGGTTAAAGAAATAAATTTCAGTTAATTTATAATACATTACATAAATGTGATTTTCAGTCCCTAAAATTACAAAATAATAACAGTGGCTGAAAAATATCAAATGATTCATGAACAAAGTTATACTCAATGTTCAACACTTTCATACTATTAACTCTGAAATGAAAGGATAAAAGTGAAGGTTTATTTACTAATCCATGTTTATACTTAAGGTTATGGGTAATAATAGGGATGTTATTGGGTGATTAAGCAACAATTTGGACTAAATAAAACTTGCACAATAACATAAGCTGGGCAGCAAATATTTCTTGATATTGCTTTGTTATTAATATTTATAAAAATCTGGTAAAAGAGTATTAGAAAATAATTTCAATAATATGTACAGAAATACTATAATAGGAAATGTTATCTTTCTAAAAGTAATGTAACTAGTACACTTGGCTATAAAGAAACAGTTAAGTAACAGAGTATGTATTTATTGAATATCAATTGAAATAGGAAACCATTTATATATTTTAGAATAATAAATGAAGAATTAATGTTGAATTAACCATCTATTTTTGACCTCAATCAATCGTTAATTTAAAGTTACAAACATTAATAAATAAATGAAGAATTCCGAATCCTTCATTGTATTTTCTATTTACAATAGATCTGTTTTTCTTTTGTGATCCCAATATAATATTTATCACTGAATAACAATTGAAATTTACATGGGAGCAACTTCAAACTGTAAAAATGTAATGATGTTTTTATGATTAGCAACACTTCTTCTGTTAATAGTGTTTGATAGTAGGGTTTTGATTTTTCGGTAAATAAAGTGACAGCTTGTAAAGTTCCTCATAATGAGTTGTCTGAATGTTTTATTCTTCTTATTAAACAGGTTATGACTGGAGAAATTTAAAAGAAAAGGAAGAAAAGAAGTGAAGATTTGTCTTAAAGTTTGGCAAGGAAAATGAGTCTGATAGTGATGTTCAATCTACCTCAACTGTTAGCTGACAAATATAAGAACTGTAAATTCAAGGTAAAAGTGCTTAAAAACACGGAATAGAAAATTTGAATGCTACTATTTTAAAAATTGATAAAGAGAATCAGGATCTTATTATGAAAGATGTTAAATCAAGGTAGTTCTATTACAGACAAACATTCAGATTGAGTTAAGGGTTTGAAGACTGTTACAGAAATGATAAAAGTTTTGGAGAATGTTTTTCAAAGAAAGAGTTTTTTTACAGACTCTCATCTAAATCTGAAACTACTGCCTTCAAAATTAAGTGATGATCTAAATTTAAAGGATCACTTTCTTGGATTCACTTGTTTTTTATTTTGAACTAGGAAAAGTTGGTTGGATAAGGAGCTCAAAAAAAAAAAGAAGCTGGATAAATTAACAATAGTAATGAAGTGTCAATGCAATGCAACTAAAATACTTCGACTGATTAAAACCTGGTCTGAAGATGGCTTGTTATAAGTTAAGACATTGCAGTGTGAATGTAAAAATCAGAAGTTGGAATGGGTAGTAGAAAATGAAACTATCCTTCAATTTAAAACAAATCAATTGATTTTTGACTCAGAAGCAGAAGTTGACCACGATGTGATCTGGCAGGCTACTATATATACAGATAGAGCATTTGGATAATAAGTTAGGATAAAAAATAAGGGAGAAAGATGGTTGATACTTTGAATCATATGTTTGGCACAGATTATGCATATATAAATACACATAAAATGCAAGAGGAATATTGATAGTATTTAGTCAATGTGTCATGGTTAAGATTAATGTATTACAAGTAAAAGGAATCAAACATAACCCATTACCAGTTGGAAAATGGTCACAAAACATATTTAGGTTATTTTTAGAAACAATAGTGCCAATCTCAAAAATGACATCATTTAAAAATGTGCTATAAAGTAGGGAACATGTTTGGAATATAGATTTAACTGAAAATATAGCTAACAGAGCAGTAATCTCTGAAGAAATGAATACATATTTATAGCATTGAAGTCTTGGACATTTAAATAGATATGGTGCCGGAAATCATTTAATAAGTTTTATCAAAAGCATGGAATGCGTGGAATGGAAACTTTGGCTATTCATTGTGATAATGGGGGCTAGTTTACATAAAATAAGTTTATAAAATACTGTTTGACAATCAGGAATAGAAATACAGTAGACATTGTCCTATTGCCCTTAACAAAATGGATTGTATGAGATGAACACTGTTGGAATGAGTGAGGACACAATTTTTAGATAAAAATTTGTCCCGCCACTTATAGGGAGAAAAAATGTGAAGAGACCTGAGGTTTGGAGAGGTTTTGAGCTACACAATGCATATTACCTCATGAAGAACTGATAGTATCAAATTCAATTTCATGGTCACAGTTCAGTGGCCCCTGATTAGGCTGGAGACAGGGAAGCTAGAAGAAATATCACTGACTTTGTAAAATGGTGAGTCTAACTCCTGGAGCTTAAGAAAGCAAAACTTTGTTATTATGTCACAATGGAAGCAGAGTATTTAGCTGCTATTGAGTGTTTACCAAGGAACTACTTTATGTAAAACAAATAGTAAAAGAATTGATAAATACATATGGCAAAGAGTGCTATCAAAATGGGTCACAGCAAACACTTTAATATCGGTCCATCCATGAGAAGTATAATCAAGGTGAAATTAAAATTGAGCATTGCAAAACTGACATTCAGACTTTGCTCCTGAACAACAAATTCAAATAATTCTGTGAAGCTGTTACATGTGACTAGTGTTATGGTGTATTTTATGTTTAAATAAAACTCAAAGAATGGCCAAACATCAGAAATAGATAAATAATTTATATTGAAAGCATTTTGTCCTCCAATTTTCAGGACCTCCTCAGTTCTATAATTATAATACAACTAAAAAAATTGACGTTGCTCATGCAATGTCCAGAGTAAAATCCATTTGGAAAATGATTTTATGATCATAAAGTTAAACTTAAGCTTATCTTATCACAGTATGGCTGGAAGTAAAGTCTACAAATTTATCATTAACAAACATGATTTTATTATTCCATTGCAAAACAAACATAGTTGTCCCACAATTACCAACTTTCAACATAATCAAATACTGTGCCAACTTCTGGAAATGATTTGTTAGCACAAATCAAACACATAATACTTCTTCTGTCCACAGTTGAGTTTGTATGTGATAACTGTAGTAGTAGTAGAGTTTTGTCTTGCACTATAAATAAAGTGGTGAATTGTAAACTAATGTCCCACCTAAATGTTTTATCATTCTTCTTTGTGTGTAGTTCTTAAAGACAAACAAGTCACAGGAAACTATTTCTTATAAAATTTGTACACTTAATTTCCCTCAATGGAAAAATTAATATAAATACATATGCTATATTTCTCCTCTGTTCTGACTTATCCTTGATAGAGAGAGAAGTTATTGGCTTTTTTGAGCATTTGCTGCTGACTTCTAACAGATACTCTTGTTGGAATTTGAATTCAACACTGTGTGATCTGCCAGCATGATATACATAACTATGTTTTGGAAAAGGATTTCTGTCCAACTGTGCGTAACTGTCCCTCAATATCAGAAAATATGTCAATGGTCTGCTTTATTCTCATGTGCAATATCAATTACCTAACAGATTATGTTGTAAACTACTGGGCGGCATGTGGAAAAAGAAAACTGAAAAATGGTTATTATATTGATTAAATCTTATTAGAAATTTAGAAATTATTTTAATTTATATGTAATTGTTTTATTAGTTTGTAAATTAAGGATTCAAACTGCAAATAGTCAGTTTTACTTAATTAGTAAACGGCAAATAATTTTTACTTTTTTTATGTTCCTGGTACTGGATATGACAAAAACTGTCATTTTTCTTTAAGCATGTATAGCAAAGCTGATATAACAGTACAATGAAAGCAAGTCCTTAAAGTACATTTATGTTTCATGGCATAATATAGTTCTTCAAATTATACATACCAGCATTATCACAATATCGCCCTGTGTATCCTGGCAAACATAAACATGTTACCCTGCCATCAGGAGTTAATGAACAACTCCTTTCATTTCCATTGCATGGACATTTATTACAGTATCCAGAACCTCGAGTTGTATCACGATAATAGCCAGAAGCACATGCCTACATAAATCAAATTTGTTATTCAAAGATAAAGCATATGCCTATAAAAATCCAATTTCACTTCTTCAAAGATAAACAGTGAAACTAATTATGTAAGTAAATTGAATTTTAAATGAAAGAGACTAAAGTAATATTTATTTTAACTGCTTAAATTACTTTAAAGATCAGTTGCTATTAAGAATTGTAATGACTACAAGAAAAATTTGCAATAGTGATCCATTTTAAGTTACTAAGTCAAAAGGACAAAAATTAGAACAGATCTGTTAGGGTATTTTCAACTTCTAATTGGAAACAATCCCTTCCTTTAACAATTAAGGCTTTATATAGTTTATTTTTAATTTTTTGGGGTATATAAAAGAACTAAATGAGTGGTTGATTTAGTGAACTAGACATTGTAATAGACACCATAGGCACTGTTTTATTACATAGGAAGATTTGCTTCTTTTGTGTTATTACATTGGGATATTATATGGAAAATATTTACTGCTATCATTATCAATTATCAGTCTTAGGACTGAATACCACAACAACAACAATCATATAAGATATCAAGGTTCAGTAGAGAAAAGTACACAATACTCAACATTTTAGTAGTTTCAAGGAGATATAACATTTCTTACAATTTAGTACAACATTGCACTTCAAAATTAGATAGTATATAAATTTACCTCACATGAACGTCCTTTGTAGCCCTCAGGACATCTACAAATTTCAATATCAGTAACTGGAGACTGTCCTGTCCTTTGTTCTACAGCAGTATCCAGAGATACATCTGATATTCTTGTAGATGCTGTTCGTGTATTGAAGAATGCTCTTACAAGAATAGCTTCTACAGATGACAAAACATTAAGAATATCTTGTCTTGATGCAGGACCTGGTCCACTTGATAACAGACGTTGCCAAATGCCTTCTTTTAGTTGCACACTATACGTCTGTGACATAAGAGAGTATGATATTTGAAATTAGATCATATAGCTATTATTATATGTTAAACAGATCATATAAGTACATAGGTATAATACTTACAAATCTGTAATCGGGTTGTGTAGTACCAACACCTGACCAATAAATACTAATGCCATTTCCTATTATTATTATATCCATATCTGTTGATTCTCTGCCACCAGAAAGAGTTGAATATTCTTGTGTTATAGTAAGATTACCACCATAAGATTCAATCTATAAACACACAAGGTTCACAATAGAATAACAAAATCTTAAATAAGTATACAAATAAAAATTACATATTTTTTATTTGCATGAGTGACAAAACTTAATTTATGTATTTATATATGAAGCAATTGAAATTAAATAAAATACATTTTATTTTAAATGTAATGATTAATTTACTAATTCAATTATGTTTGTGAAAGGAATGTGAATTGTTTTTACTAATAAAAATTAAGACCTGATAATAGTTTATTGTCATATAATTATTATTGTATTTATTGTGCTTTGTTGTCTGATATATTTTAAATACTTATACTGAAAATGTATTAGAGTTGTGTATGAGTCTGACATTTATTTAAATATGATGTAGGTTAAAATACCTTGTTTCCAGTGAAAGCTGGAGGCAAAGACCAAAATAATCTCTGATAATCATACCCACCAACAATATTGAATACCAACTGATTTTCAGCCACATTAACAATAAATGGGTCTCTTATAACAGTATTACGTGATCTGAAAATAAATAAGACATGAATGATCAACAAGCATGGTTAAGAAGATTTTGACATCAAAATATTGTACCTATTCATAACATATTGATGAAATTATATTTATGACTTTTGGTATAAAACATACAAACTTACGAATCAGTCAAGGTGAAACCATGATTCTCATTAATGATTTGCATTGGAATCTGAGTGCGGTATAAGTTTGAGGGTTGACAATTATCAGTCACTCCACTACAGTAACATTCAAGGCAACCTTCGATGTGTGATCTTGAAAGATCAAATGTTCCTCTGCGGCATCGGTCACAGGCAGTTCCCTCTACATTAGTCTGCAAAAATCAGAAGTATTGATAACACTAGCTTTTCACAAATAATTTTTTTGACATGGAATTATTTGACACAAATATAAATAAGATTGTACACAATAGCTTGGGGTAGAAAAAAATTAATTCAAGTTACTAAGCAGAGTATGTTTTATTAATGCAATAATAAAAATTTCCTAATACCTTAGATGACAGAAATAGTTCTTTTCTCATATCAAAGTAAATTACATTTTCTGATGAATGGGCAGAAAAAATATCCTCCATATATAATAACTTTCCACAAAGTCTACAGTAAATACAGAATGATTAAGCTATGTTTTGAAGTTAGCAAAGTATAGCATTTTATAATAACAAAGCTTTAAAATATGATGGCTGTTAACAACAACACAGTGTTGGGATACACTTATTACATAAAGAAGAAGCTAATTATCATATAACATACAGAACACAAAATTTCTAAAAACCTTGGTTTTGTCAGGTGACTCAAAATTGTAAGAACTGTTAGAATGACATTTAAGTTGTTATAGGATCACTTTATTTATTTCTCTTACTTGGCTGCTTATTTTTTTCTTAAATAGTCTTCTTCTGATAAGACGTTTTTATATTTTCAACTACAGTCAATATTTGATAGATCATGAGTATTACACTTAAACACCTTTTCCTTCAGATATCCTCAAAGAATGAAATCACAAATGCTCAAATCTGGTGACCATGTAGGCCCCACCATGTCACTTCTGAAAGAGACCAGAAGTCTGGGAAAAATTTCTCTCAAAACATTAAGTTAATTTTGTAGACTGTGGCTCAATTCTGTTGGGAACCACACATTTCAAATTCCTTTCCTTTAACCACATTATCCATTCTGGTCTGCAGAAAATTACCACATAATGTTCAGAATTCACAGTCACTGTAGTCTTTCCTTCTCAATGAAGTGTGTGCCTATCTTCCCAAATTGTGATCCCGAAAACAGCATTAATTTAGAAGAATTCAACGAATACATAATAATTCATGAGTTTTATTCATTCCAGTAAAGAAAATTCTTCTGATTCACAGCTCTACTCAGGCGAAAATGTGATTTGCTGCTACGGAAAAACACTAAGTCAACGCTGATCAGTGCTAATATTTTATGACACAATTTTAGCTGTTCACATAATCTTCTAGGCTTAAGGGATGAAAATTCAAATTGAGATGATGATGAAAATGAAAGATGAGATGAATACTCCCAAACAGAATTCTCTTTTAATCAGAAAGCCTCCAGATTTTGTCGTGTTCCCATTATGAACATGCAAAATATTAAAATGTCGCCAAAAATCTTTCTGCCTTGTGTGCACATTGGTTGTTTTCATAATACACATGCTAATTAAGTTATGATATGCAAAAACAACAACATATTGAGTACTGAAATGGGATCACCAACAGAACTCTGCACTCTGAATTTGACAAATATGATGTCAATCACCCATAATTCACCCATAATTTTTATTACAAACAGTCAAACTCAATAATAATGGCAGGATGGAACCATCCAATTTTTCTTGTAAGTATCATTTTGTTTTTAGTTTAAGAGATTGCTCTTTGCATTTTAAATAAGATTCAAAATTACATTGCATTACAGAACTAAACTGAAATATAAGATGTTCATAACATTTTTCTATCAAATTGCTCTGCTTGTATTTTAAGACAGTCAGGAACTAAGTTGAAATTAAAACCTCTCCATGAAATTTCTCAATAAAAAGCTTCTAATGTTCTTTACACTCATTATGTTTTCTTTTCAAAGGACTAAATGCAAGTTATTTATTCTTCAGTCGTGCTGATACTGTTGAAGATGATAATTCAAATGTTTTGAACACATCAAAAGTATTATCTTACGATTACAACTTTGTCACTGATCAAAAATCCTTTATACTTTCTTGAATGATTGCTAATATAGTTTTATTTGAAGGTTTTTTTTTTGTATTCTAAGTCTTATAAAGGGCAGGGTAAAATGTAACTAGGTAAAATTCTCCAATATAAAATGTCTCTGAATGTTCCTTGTTTCCATATCCTTTTGGATTTTGGCATTTTTGACATCAAGAAGTATGGCGTGGAGCAGTATGGAATAAAGCAGTCACAGTACACAGGCAATGGAAGGGCTGATGTATTATACATACATCTGCCTGTAGCTGTCCCAAAAAGTTTTGAAATAGGAGAGATTTGTTTATTATAATTGAGTTTTCTCTTATTATATCTCAAGTATGAAAGACTATTTCAATATGAAACAGAAAACCACTACCTTTACAACTGAAAATTGCAATTAAAATCAGTTTGGTGACCATAAAATACCATGTGCAAGAAAATAATTTTCAGCAGGTGAAATGAAAGCAACAATAAGTATATGGTCATTTAATCTATACTATTAACTAAAAGCACACACACACACTGTTACTAATTAGTAAATTTTAATGTTGTGAACAGCGTTCCTTACGAATGTATCAATATGAATTAGTAGCAACATATTTTGTCTTTGTTGTTAACTGTTCCAAACAAAACTCTGGCACAAATGCTTTCAGCAAAATATGCTCTCAGTTTACTAAATGACAATGGTTCAGTAAAATACAAAAATATGCATTCCAAAATATATTAAAATACTGAAAGTACAAAATTTGAATAAGACTGATGACATTTACCTTACATATACAGTTTTGTCCATCAGAACAGTCTTGTACTTGACTACCTCTAGGATCACATGTACAATCAACTTGCTTGTCATCAGACGGTGTACATGGGACTTTGTTAGTAGGATCTCCTTCATAACCTGTTTCACAAATGTTACACTGTGGTCCAGTAGTGTGATCACGGCACCTCTATTAAAAATAGAATGAACTCAAGTTATTTTAATAATTTCAGAAGTAGCATATTTTAGGTAAGTACACAATCTTTTCTATCTATAAGCATAATTTTTTGTTGTCTTTTACAAGTTAAATACTATCAAAATAAATTAATTAAATGCACATCTGGTAAATAGATTTTGTATGAATGAATCTCCTGAATTCTGGATTTCAGATATGACAAAAATAAAATTTAATTATCTTTTAAATAACCATTAATTTATTTAAAATTAAACACATTACTAATTCTTACATTAATGGTAATGTATTTAGTATCTGTTATAATAAATCTCTTGTCTTAGAACAAAAACTCGACTATATTATTACAAGAAAACAGAAAATTTATACTCATATTACATTCAAAAAGAAAATAACTCACAAAACAGTCACCAGTTTCTGGATCACATTCTTCAGAGAAACCATTGCAGCTACACAGTTCACAAAATCCTAAATACAATCCACCATTGTCACGAGTATATCCAACATCACAATCTTCACAGGATAGTCCCCGATATCCAACAGGGCATGCACACTGCTCTACGGCCAAAGCTCTAGGCTGGCCTGTATTACGTTCTTCAGCAATATCCAATGTAACCTGAATTAAACTTAAAAAATTGTGCAAGTAAATATAAAGGTAAATAAGTAAATATAATAGTTATTAAATTAATTCTTTATTATTGCAATAAGAAAACTATGAACTTTTTAATGAGGTCAAATAAATAAAATAAAAATATTATGATCAAGAGGTTAATTCATTTCCTTTGGTGTAACAGCATTGAGCTCTTGTATATAATAATATTTTCCATTGCAAGAGATATAATTATGAATTCTGTACACTTTCAACCTTTGAATTCAAAATGAGGTTCTATATTCTACTCAGTAGAATATGTGCTGCGTTGTATCACAAAGAGGGCCTAGTATCTGGGAATTTTAGATTGCACTTGGTTCTTTTTTATAAAGAGACCAATATTACAGGAAATTAATAAATAAATCTTTGTAAACTACTTTTAAAATATATTTAATTATAGTTCATCTGATAATGCAAAGATGCATATTTGTTTTTAAAGTATGTTGTATTAATTAATACTGTTATCAGATTGTAGTCTACTAACATATGTTGGAGAAAATCAATTGTATTTCCTCATTCTTAGTCATTTATATCTTGATGTGGCAGTTTTGTTTTTGTTCTGCAGTCAGTTATGATTTGTTTACTGTTTTGTCCGGATAGGTTTCACATCTGAGGGTCATAAAAACAAATACCGGATCGACAAGCTAATACGGCAGAGTAGGTGGGACACTGTAAATGGCAGAAAGAGTTTTGCCTACAGCAACTTGGGCTGTTTGATATCATGAATGGCACATGACTATGAACGACAGTGCTTATGGCATCACCTGATTAAATTTGCTGGCAGTATGAAAACTAAATAACAGCTTCTATCATCTCTGTTTCTGTGGTGGCAAAGCTGATGGTTCACATAAATTGTATGAGGCTGGCAGTAAAGATGTGGACAACACTGCATTATGTGTATGAATGTCCCTTTGATTTTCTCATGGAAAAATACTTTGATAAACAAGTTTGCATCTGAAATAACCAATCTGTTTGCCAATGTGAACAGAGAACTTCTGAAGATTAAGTCTACAGTATTGCCAGAGAAAATTTTTCATACTCTAACTCTGCAAAATGTTGGTGACAAATGTAAATAAATTTGTGAAAACAGTCTGGTTAATGTTGAAATACACTGATCGCACAGTGCCAATAATTTGGCTAACAGTATTTCTGCCATACATGGTGCTTTGTTTCCTTATAAGCCTAAACCTTGATAGTCATTCAAGAATAATGGGAATGATAGGAAAGTGAGCTGCTATTTGTGGAGTGGCAAGCACTTTAAATCCAATTCCCCTCGTAAACGATTCACTTGTGGCAGATACCCCTGAAAGAGGGCAGATTATCTGATTTTGCAGCTAGTGATCATACACAGGGCTGGATTTACATATAAGCTACACAAGCTATAGCTTAGGACCCCACCTTAATGAGGGCTGCAACTTCACAAAAAATTATACAATAGGGAAAAGAACATATATACTTAAATGTAGTAAAGCATTATTTTTCCAATTTTTAACATTAGTGCTTTACGATACAGCGCAATTATGGTTTGATAATTTATTTTAATAAAGGTTCTAAAATTTGGGAAATTAGGTTTTGGAAATGCAGTGAAACATTTGCACCTATCTTGGCAGTATGGTATTTCACAAGCTCAGAATAAATATAATCCAAGCTCCTTTCCCAAGGTGCAAAGGCACTTACTAAAAATCACTCCATTTGCACAGTGCAGACAAAGCCCTGGACTCAACATCCTATAACTCTTTATCTTCAACCTCCCCCCCCCTCCCCCCTCATAACACCTATAACAGCATGAGCTCATTGGAATTTGTATATGTAATAAAACCTTCTGAGTGCATACTGAATGTAAGTTGTGTATACCTTGATATTTGTTTGAATGGTGGTTGTATGTATGAGTGTGTGAATGTTTGAATGAGTGTGTGTCAAGATGGATCTCCCCAACCCCCATCAAGTCCTTGCCTCTTCGCAGATCCTCATTGACAGAGAAATTTGGTGACCTGGTGGGGTCAATTGTTTATGATCTACGCTAGCATCGCAGCAAACTTTGGCTGCTCAGTCGTCGGCTAGCCAATCACTCGAAATGTCTTCCTAACTTTCTGATGAAGGGGGCGGTGCCTCCGAAAATTCAAGTTCTCTAAACCTCACAAGGTGTCTACCATCTATGAACCTCAGGTAAGTCATCTTCTTTCTATCTCTCTGTCCTTTCCCCATTAATTGTTTTAATAAACATGACAATGTCATTTCCTGACTCATATATATATATATATATATATATATATATGTGTGTGTGTGTGTGTGTGTGTGTATGTGTATAGGCAAGGAAATCCCATATGAACGGCGCCCTTAGTCAGCTGTAGTCACTTTGCCTCTCACCCTCTCTTCCCAAACAACCCATGGCACGTGGAGCATTCTACCTTCCAGCACCCATGATGGTTCCCAAACGCATTTTAGCGTATTGGGAATCTTGGGAAAAAAAACCGACACTTCAGTTTTCATAAGTTCAAAAATATTTGAGATGATGATGATGATAATTGCAAAGTGTTATAACACATTGGCTAAAAGTACAAATTAACCCCAGAATAGACACTAATCTTAGTTATATGACCACCTTCCACCACCTCAACATGTTTTATAACTGAAATAAAAAAGTGATTTCAATACCAATCTGTGTTATTCTGATATTATTTTTATTTTCTATATTGCTGCCCCCACCCCAAAAGGAAATTGGTCATTTTTTAACTTTTTAACATTGCCACCACCTCCATCTCTGCTGCTAGGGAGGGTAGTCAAGTTTTACGCACACGTTGTTTGTTTCCAGTTCACAAGGAAATACATGTACAAAATTTGGTCATAATATGTCCATGGGTAAGTGAATTAAATTTATATACCTTGGTACCTACATAAAATGAAAGTTTAAAGTCAAAATATCAGGTATTTATTTAATTATTTATTAAATTTAAATGAAAAAAAACAACATTTCATCCGTATGTTCAGGCCCTACAAATGGTGGATGCAGACTATTTTTCATGTTAAAATGTATTTAAATTATAATCACATTTTTGATCAAATACAGAAGAAGAATTCTCTAAATATAGGGATGAAACATTTTGTTTAATGTAAATTAAAATTATTTAGTAAATTATGACTTTTGGTCATTATATTTTTAATTTATTTAATAGTCATATTAAGCCCTTTATTTTATTTATAAGAAACTACAGTGGAAGATAAATATATCATGAAATATAATATAATTAAAATTAAAACAATAATAGAGGTGTTGAACACATACCCAGCTTCCCTTGTGTTTGTAGTGTAAGTTGCCTTGACTAAAATTGCTTCAAGGTCAGCAAGTGCCATCAACAAATGTTCTCTGTTTGTTGCCTGCCCATCTTGCCTTTGCCAAAATTGCTCTAGTAAAGGGACAGAGACAGTTTGAGGACGGTCGGCATCAATCTGCTCTCTACCAAAGTACATTAAGGAAATGTCATTTGCCTGGAAAACAATGACAAACAGAATCTTTACATATACATAATATACATATGATTTATTATTTCCCTATTTTACTATTGAACAATGTTTCAGGAAAGTTCCATATTTCAGTACTCTTCTGTAAAATTCTTTATTAGATTAAATATTGGAAATTACATGGATTTAAATGATTTATTTATGAATATAAAATGGAATGACTTACAAATAACTTGAATTACTGTACTTTTCATAGGGCGCTCTGTACCGTATTGAATCAGACCTGTCCCTTAATGAAAAAATTAACTAAATCAAAATTTAAATATAAAGCAAAGTGGACAAACAGTACTGTATTAGAAGTTAGGAAAAAACTCAGATTCTTTGAAGAACTTAAACTGGAGGATCCCACAAATAAAAACATTAAAAAAGATTACATTGATCTATTACAAAGGACAAAACAAAGCTACGTGGAAAATATGATTAGAAACTCAAGTAACAGCAGCAAAACTTCTTGAAAAATTATAAATACAGAAAGAGAGAACAACAACAAAATAGATCATAACATTACATTGTATTTTAATGATGATTATATCTCAGATCAAGTAGCTATAAATACTAATTCCAATAAAATAATAAATAGAGCTGATTCTCTGAAATTCTCTCATTCAACAGGTTATGATGGCTTTAATACAATCATTCTCAAAAACTGTGATTGCTAAACCCTTGAGTTATAAATCAACACATTTTTAATGGAACTTTTTCAGACAAACCAAAAATCATCAAAATATCCCTATTTTTAAAAACTACAGAACTGTCCATTCTCCCTACTTTAGCTAAGATAATTGAAAAGATAAATCATATTAGACGAGAAAACAATATAATAATTCAAAACCAATATAGTTTCTTAATAGGCTCATGAACAACTAAAGATGCTATAAACTGTGTAGAAGAAATTCTAGATGCTCTAGATATAAAGAATATGTAACTGGCATCTTCTAAAATTTACCAAAAGCCTTTTATCGTGTTAATAAGGATATACTGTTAGATAAATTAACATTGAAGGTAAACATAGATAAATGTATTGTTGTGGACTTGAATAGGAGGAAAGCTCAAAATCATGAAAAGCAGATAATAATAGGAAATAAATGAATAACACAAGAACCAACTGTAAAATTTTTAGGATTAATCTTTGGCAGTACACTGAGCTGGGATACAGATGTGGATAATCTCTGTAACAAATGTTTTTTTTGTTGACGAGACTAAAATGCTTCTAACATCACAGCACATACAAGATAACTTATCATGCCCTATTTTGAGCCTATATTAAGCTATAGTATACAGGTATGGGGTAACACTACAAAACAATATAACCAAATTATTAATAATTCAAAAAGAGATAATTAAATACTTAGCAAATTTGAAAAAAAAAAGAGTCATACAGAAAATATTTTTCAGAACTGGAAATATTAACTCTAATAAACGTATATGTGTATAAAACTTGATAAAAGTTGATATTAAACTTTAACTGCTGGAAAACCTTGTAATAGAAACATACATGAACACGACACAAGAAATAAAAGTGAACTGCATTTTTGAAGCAGGATAGAAACTCTAAAAATTTAAACATGGGAACACCAACTCATTTTGAAAGGAATCCATGAACTTACTTTTTCACTATCTGAGTATTCTTTTCCAAATTTGTGTACAAAAACATGTATTATATTTCTCCTGTCATCCCACAAATTCAGAATCGGCAATGAGGATACAATAAAAATTGAAGGACATCATCACCTTGATGCCACATCACAATTGGTGACAAGGAATTATTATAAACAATACAGATAAACAAGAATTAAGTGAGTACAGTTTTAATTTAAGAATTCAATTTCTTTTCAGCTACAGTTTTAGGTTTACTGGTAAGCAAGAGTCTCACATGCTTTATTTGTTGAGATTTATTTGACATGAATTTTTTTTAAATTATTTCATATTCACTGTTTTGTGATATTACTAACTTTGACATTTTCTTTCATTCATGTTGTTGATTATACGAGTGATTTGAAGTTGAATTTTTATTTTTTGGCAAGCTGATTTAAGTATAATGTTCTCTTCCCCTATTCTCCTTAGAAATTCCTGGTTTGTTACTCTATCCACCCATCTGTTTTGTTGGCCACCTGGGTGGCCAGATCAGTTTATATGCAAATATTTTGTTTCTGAGCAACTCCAAAATGATAAGCTATCAATGACAGCCCCAATCAAAAGAGCATTAAAAACCAAATATAACTTTGGTGCTAGCAAGTGAATAATTGGCAGACACATCAAAACTATAAATGGCCCAAAAACCAATAGTTTACAATGAATTTTCATCAGTCACAAAAACTATCTCTTATTTTATTATACATGAACATTTTTCTATATATTCCTCTATTTTCTCTGTAGAGCACTCAATTCTATAATACATGTTGTATAATTATAAGAACGAGCAGACAGGGTAAAATAATAATAAACAAGATCAATAGACATTTTAAGTTCAAAATACAACTTATTTACTTGATATTGAAGTAACATTAAAAATACTATTTGATTGCATAAAACTACTCACACTTATTATTTCAACATCAGGAGCATTGTTTCTTGATATCTGACCACCTGGTGTTGGAACATAGCGAACTGTATAGTTAAGGTAACCACCATATGATGTTACTTTATCGCCAAGGTATTGAGAAGGCAGTAACCAGTAATACACCTGTAATTTTTATATAAAATATTTTTTATATATTACAACAAAAAAATTAAGTAAACCATTAATATACAACTTAATGGATACTTAAAAGACTTACTACAGGGCTACGCCGTGAAAAATCTTGAAAAATTAATTCTCTTGAAGAAGAATCAACACGCAGCCCTTCTGTTATAGGATTTTTCCTTTGCTGTGGCTCAACTAATTTAAAATCTTGTGTGCTTCGTGTGAAAGTTGTAGATATCTAGAAATATTGTGATTACTTCAAAATTCTGCTCACTATAAATATTTGACCACTAACAAGTGGTTGTATGAGAAAAGAGTTGTAAGAAATATTTCAATTTCATTGCCAAAAATTTAGTAGAGAAACTCTCCAGTACAAGTATATAATACTAGGTATTGAATAATGTATTCACTACATTTCTTTAATTAAAACTATAATTTAATACCTGATTTCGGTACAAATTTGAACTTGTACACTGCTTTGTGATGCCCATACAAAAGCAGTCAATACATCCATCAATGTTCTCAGTTGATAAATGAAATGAGTTAGCCTTGCATTGGTCACACCGGGAACCAGTAGTGTATTCCTGAATTAAAATTTTAAAATAAACAACTTGTATATAAAATTTACACAAACATATAAATATTGATTACTAAACATTTACAAGTTTTATAAATTACATCTGAATCAAATTTGGTAAATTTTTTTCCACTAGAAGAAATATAAATATAAGAAAAGAAATTCCATAATATATTCTAATGTAAGTAGGTGCACTGCACATGAACTCACCATTAAATGTGTCAAAGTGGAGCAATGTAAATAAAGAAAAATAATACTGTTATCATCAATAAGTAAATATTTGTAACACAAAATTAATATGATTACACATAATATTTATTGATATATTAAAAAGCATGATTAATAATGAACACAAATTTTTTGTCAATTATTGGATCTGTTTCATTATGCTCTGGATATAGTTTAATACACAGTCAAATTGTATCAATACAAAATATTCCGATAAAAGCAAATAATTTAATACCAATAAAATATATCAATAATTACTACCTGGTGGTTAATTTTCCTTATGTTTCATCTGGCTCTTTATATATATATATATATATATACAATTAATGGGGAAAGGACATATTACAAATGCAAAAGAATACATAAAATTGTAAAAATAAACTATTTACTATTGCTGAAATTCTATTACTAAGCTTAGAGGCTTGACAGCATATGTTCTATCATTATATTAAAAGTCTACTTGCAATCCTAGAAAAGCAGAATTCATTCAAGAACAGCAAACTTCCGTTGAAAATATCATAGGCGACATAGTCAATATTAGAAAAAGTGATTTTATATTTACCTTGCAACGACATTGTCCTGTAAGTGGATCTGGTTGACTTGAAAAACTACCAGCTGGATCACACTGATTAGCTGTGTTTAAAGAAAAATCATTTTACCATATTGAGTATATATATATATATATATATATATATATGTTCAAGCAAATAAAGAAGGTTTAGACTCTTAAAAAATCACATATTTGAACTTCCCTGCCCGTCAATGTCTTCAGTTTAAGATAAGCCAATGACTATTTCTTCTGTCTCTATTTTCCACCCGACGATTGGAAATGTCTTCCTAACTTTCTAATGAAAAGGCTGAGGGGGGGGACACCTCCAAAATATTAAAAAGAACTCCAAACCTTACAAGGTGCCTGCCATCTGTGAATCTCAGGTCACCTACTTTCTATCTCTTTTTCCTTTCCTTATTAATTGTTTATATATATATATATATATATATATATATATATATATATATATATATATATGAGTCAGGAAATGACATTGTCATGTTAATTAAAACAATTAATGGGGAAAGGACAGAGAGATAGAAAGAAGGTGACTTATATGAGGTTCATAGATGGTAGACACCTTGTGAGTTTTAGAGTACTTGAATTTTCGGAGGCACCGTCCCCTTCATCAGAAAGTTAGGAAGACATTTCCAGTGATTGGCTAGCTGACGACTATCGATCACTGGAAATGTCTTCCTAACTTTCTGATGAAGGGGGCGGTGCCTCCGAAAATTCAAGTACTCTAAACCTCACAAGGTGTCTACCATCTATGAACCTCAGGTAAGTCACCTTCTTTCTACCTATCTGTCCTTTCCCCATTAATTGTATATATCTATATGTCCGCTCATAAGTCATAAAATGACATTGTCATGCTGATTAAAACAATTAAGAAGGACAGGAAAAAGATAGAAAATTGGTGGCTTACCTGAAGTATACAGATTGCAGGCACCTTGTAGAATGTGGAGTTCTGAGTGGAAGCAAGTATAGCTATAGGATAGAATAATATTTTGACAATTTTGGTATTTCCATTGACAACATTGGTTATAATTTGATGTATTTTCCAAGTATAGAAACAAAGATTGCCTTTTATTATTCAGAAATGATCTAACATTTGTTTACACTATTTGCATCTTAGAACAAGGATTTCTTTAGCTGAATTTTAAGTCATACTAAAATAATTCAATATTCATAAGGAAATTACATTTCACAGTCATTAATATAAATTAAAATATTTCTTTTGAAATTGAAAATGTTATATTTTAATAGTAGTACATAACTAATAAATATATCAAGAAAGATAGAAATCACCAATTATCTTTATACCTTCAGAACATGAATCTCCAGGTATTAATGGATTGCCAGAATATCCAGAATCACACTGGCCACATCTTCTACCAATATAGCCTATAGGACAGTTGCATGTGGGTTGTAAATCAGTGTCAAGGTAACATGTTCGTCCAAATCTAAAATTAAATTAATTACATTTATTTAGTTAAGAAAGGGAATTATTTATGCAGAAAATAATTATAGCAGTTACTGATATAAATCTAATGCCTAAAAAATAAATATAAACAATATGTATCTTTAATCTATGTTGTTTTTTTTAACAATTTTTGCAGAATGAGCATCATTGTCTCTCTATTTTCTAACAAAAAATATATACAAATTACTGGTTTTGATATCACAAGAAGTAATTTTTTTTTACATATTTACCACAAGTACTCATTTAATCTGATTCTGATATTTTTATTATATTTACCTACATTCCCAACTATAAATATTAATAATGAATAACTCCATTTTTATAATAGCCAGAGGATCTAAGAAACATTTGCACTTTTTCACATGGCATTTGGTGTGACACTGCTTTACATTTAGGGTTTGTGGAAATATTTTTTGTTAATGTTAAAGGAAATTGTAGAGAATGGCAAATTAGGTAATGTGAATTTGGTATAGTGAATGAGAAATATTACCATTATATTTATTGTCATCAAATTATATTTTTTATCATAAAGACTTATACTTACTGGTTGCTAGGTGTAGTCAATGGACAAGGACATGGTCTACAAGGGATGTTTCGTGATGGATCACCATAAGTTCCAGGCTCACAACTTTGTGGCTCTCTTTCTTCAGGTACACATCTACCAAGCCAAGGACCTTGAGATTGTCTTGCATACCCTGGTGAACATGACTGAAAGTAAGATGAAAAAATATACATCATTTCCAGACCAGAATCTTAAGTAGTTAAAAAAATTCAGTGAAATATGATTTATAATTACCTCACAAGAAAGACCAGAATAACCAGGAGGACAACGACACTCCTCCACAAAAGATGCTTGTCCTTGTCCTGTGTTACGTATAGCAGCAGAGTCCATTCGTATATTAGACAAGGTTGTTGAAAGAGGGGGTCCATTAACATACTGTGTCCTGTTGACACAGGTGTATTTTTTTTACAATGATTATTAATTGTGTACAAAAATTTCAAAACACAGTTGGTCAACATGTTTGTGAACTTGATATTATAATATTTATAAAAGTACTGATTAATATAACATAGTACAAATAATTGAAATTTAAATATTTCCTCTGCATGCAATCAATTTGTTACATAACTACCATAGTAATACAAATGTGAAATACATGTGTCTTTAGAGAAAAATTATTATGTTGAAGTTGAATTAATACATATTATGTATTACTTCACAATTAGGGCAAGAGAATATATTAAAAGATGGATAAGCAAATATTGAATAATAATATCCTTTCTTGAAAATTAAACATTGTGATAAGCTTTATAGTATACTTTTGTTCTGTTCTTCTACATTCAGATATTATTGGAGATTTGCTATAAAAAATTTGGGACAAAATAACAAATTGAATAAAAAGCAAACATTGCTTTTATGTGCAATTCAGAATCCTATGATATGTCTTAAGGATTATAAGTTTACGAAATTGAACAATAAATAACTTTTAATTGCCATGAATTAATTTACTGTTAAAATTAACAATATTTACTTAATAATAATGTTATCAACACTTCCAAGGGTCATCATAATTTCTTCTCTAGTTGCTAATGTTTCTGAAGGAGTTCCAGGAATGTCACCACCAGGACGAGCTCCAGTGAACTTGTACCATTCTCCATAAAAGAATCGAACAGTAATTTCTTTCTCTTGGCCAGTTGTAGGAGGTTCTTTTACTCTATGCACAAGAGTATATCCATTTCCCTTAAGCAAAATAAAATTAATATACATATTGTAATGGTAAAACACAACTACATATGGAATTTGGCAGTACAAAGTCAAAGGCAGGTGGTTGAGCAAAGTTGAAGAACGTTATAGACAGTAATAAAACCTAGACAATTTGGCACCAGCCTGGGTTTTCTTAACTTATTGGGATTCAGGGTACCTGGAATGTGGTGAGACATGGAGTTTTCCCCAAAACATTGGTGAAGACAATGGATAAATATGTTTGATTGGAGAGAATCGGGTCCCTGCCACCAAACAAAATGAAATAACAAAGAGAGGGAAACACATTAAAAATTGAGGAAAATTGACTTTTGAGCAATAAGGAGTGAACACTAAACACGAAGACATAAGAAGTGAAAATTAAGCATAAAGCATTAAGAAGTGAACATTAAGCAGTGGACATTAAAGGTCAAGAAGTTGTAAAGTAAGAGATTGGAGATTGCAGTTGGCTATGAACAATTGGATAATGGTGATTGACAGACAGTGAGAGAATTAGCCCTGAATTGGTGGAATGCTTGCTCTTGTCCTTGGCAGCATATAAGAAGGTGGTCAACAAGGAAGATTAAAGGATTCAGTTGGGACCAGTACAACAACTATGGCTGAGCAGTGGTTCCAATGGTGATTTCCAGGCTCTGCTAAAAAACGGTAATTACTCTGTTTTTAACCTTTTACCAATTTCCTCATACTGCCAATTCTGCATAGGGTTTGTGTATCTCTGTTTCTATGAAAAGGCCTGCAAAGATGACACCATGTAAGTAGACTTAAATAAATGGTTTTTCATTTTTATATAACGATTTATTATTTAAAACCAAAACACCCCTCATATTAATTTCAATACATTTATTTAATATGTGTTATGAAAAAGCTAATAGAATTACTAAAGGTGTGTTTCAGAAGGTAAAGAAAAAATCATAGCACTAGCGACAGAAAGAATATTATGCTTTAATAGACTGGAAAAAAATTTATTGATAGATAGTGAAACATTAGTATGGTAAAGATAATTAATGATTGTGATAATGCTTTCACATGTTAATGCAGAAGAAAACTAAAGTTGCAATAAATTAAATGTTATTCCTGTATCATGTTTACAAAAATTATGTGCATCTGAATAAAAATGCAGGATTACTTTCCATTAGAGACACTATAAAATGAAGTTAATTAATATAACACCAAAATCATATAATAAATTCATTAAATTGACTAATATATTATAACTTTCATTACTTACTGACAATATTACATCCGGTCCATCATTTGGGCGGCCATAGCCATTGAAGTTTACATTATATTTCAAATATCCACCATATGATTTGAGTTGATTGCCCAAATAATTCTCTGGCATTGCAAAATATGGGTAGATATCATCTGCAGTTCTTTGAGTTGAAAATATCTGAAATATGCCAGTATAAAGGATCATGACAAGAATTATTAATTTAAAAATCTTTAGTGAATGGCAAACTTTCAGTAGAGGTCAGTACTTCAAATACATTTATAAGAGTCAATACTCCAAATTGCTTGGGGTTATTTTTTGTCAAATTACCTGAAAGGTGCTTCTTGGAAGAGAACGGATATCAGGATTTGATGATGGCAATTCTGAACTTATCTCTATTGTATTTGAGGATGGTATCTTCACTCCCAGGAGCTTTCTTGAATCAAATGGCGGGGGAAGCTGGAAAATAAAACCTTTCATTTTTTTCTTTAAATCTTGTCACAATTTTAATTGTTATTAGAATTTATATCAATTTATCATTTAGAATAGACATAAACAAACATATTAATATAAATCAACAATGTAAATGTGATTTCAGGTATTGTACACCAATAAACAAGTAAAGGTACATTAAAACTTTATTGAACATGATAAAAAAATATTAAACCTCTGTAAAAATAAAATAATGAATTTTGTATTTCATTAACTAAACAACTATTAAAAGAATCTGTGATTGTTAATTTTTTTTTGTTTTTCAGTCCAAAGAATATACACTCAATTAAAACTCAGAGAGCGTCATTCAACAAACTACTCAGAAACCTTTAAAATCATGTAGACATTCAGAAGAACAAAGTAAAGCATTTTGACAGTTTCATGTATTACTCACACAAAACTGACTGATGAGTAGGAATATTATCAACCTTATATTGCTACAACGTTTGAAGCAGATGTCCAAGAAATCTAGTTTAAACAAATGATTGGTTTTGCAGGATTATCCAACACCTCAAGCTGTATAGAAAATCAGAATGGAAAATTTTCGACTGTAAACAGTTATTCTGTCTTTGAAGCCCTACCAATTTGCTTGATTGTTTTAGAAAATCCTTATTTGGAGACCATGGAGTAATTCCCAGATGATTTGGCCAATGAGTACTAGGGAATTACCATGAAAAACTGGCCCAACGTAATTACATCATGTGTTCAAAATAGAATTAAAAATTATAAATATTTTAATTTGTAATGGATAAAAGTATGATCATATAAAAAGAATTTCTAAAACACTATTTATAAGAATGGAAGAGTCATATGGTGATTCAGGTATCAGCTAGAGAAATACATGGGGGATTTATTTTCTATGTTTCAATAATCTAAATGATTCCTTTTGTTTAACTTTAAAATATTTTATACATAGTAATAATATGGATCAATAAATAACACAATTTTTAAATTTATATGTGTAAATAAAAATGAATTGAATTTTTTACTTTGCTTTCTTATTATTTCCAGGTTTTTTTTAATAAAAACAAATGTATGATTGTCTGCCCCATATGCATTCTTATACCAGTCATCTGATTGTGATGAAACTTTTGTAGGTTGTTGTGCATGCACCCATCAAGTTTTCCATCAGTCTCTTGAAGCACTTAAAATATTGTATAAATACCTGACATTTGTGTTGAATAAATATTTTTCAGGATCATTAAGATTGTTAGTTTTCTTCCCATTGATATTTATGAATAATCTGAATGACATTCATCATTAGAAGGAGTGACAAGTGAAGGGGCACTATATAAAAATAACATGAAAATTTTTGAGATTATCAAATTCTGAGTTATGAAAGATGCTGAATTTATTTCTGGCATTTAAGATGTCAGTTAATTTTACTTTAGTCCTAAGAGTGGGGCCAGATGTGGGTAAAAAATAGGTTCAATGCAAATCTTAAAAGTGTGATGCTATTTTCAGCAAGTTTTGTACACATGTTCCCTGTAACTAGAAAGAAATACCGTGGTGATACAAAATGAATTTCACCACTAAGGGCAGGAGTGGATAGGTGTGGAAAAATTAAACAATACATAAATGACAGATATTTGCACTGAGTAAATATTTTTTGGATTTAGATAATTAGATCTCGTTAGTGATATCTATATGATTTTTAATAAATATCCCTGGTTTTCCCAGTGTATTTGTTGCATTTGGAACTCTTGGGCTTCTGACCAGGATATCACTTGATAAAGATGACAGAAAACGTCATTGAAACATCGTGGCAAATGCATGCTCTCACTTGGTCGGAAACATGGTTTTTAATGTTTTTTTGTGTATATTTTAAAGTCCACCTGGCATGCAATAGGGAGATTATTAGGTAGAGGGGCATACCATGAAAATAATTAAGTATTTTGCAAATGGTGGCTGGCCAGTGGTTTTTAAGAGCGAGTGTTTTTCATGTTATTTTCAGAGTACATGCTTGACAGAATTGAATTTAATTAAATACAAACACTCACAATAAGTTTAAATAATTTTTTTGCAATAAAATCATTGACAAGCTGTAGGTTGATCTACAGTGATGTGAAAAGAAATGGGCATCGTGAGATGCATAAACAGATGAGCAATGGGGACGCAAGACAGGAAACAATTTGAATAAGCACTACACTAGTCTGTTTGTCTAAAACAGACAAGAAATAGGACTTAAGACAGGGAAACTTTTGAATATGCACTCATCAAATTTGTTCATCAGAAAAAATTAAGTAATGAGAAGCAAGACTGGAAATAATTTGAGTACAGAATGCTCAATCAAGATGAACACATCACACAATTTTAAATCTTGCTGCATTTTATTATGATGCTAATTATTATTACAGTTCTCTGTCAAGTGTGGTTATTGGAAAAGTTGATAAATTGTTCATGTATTGCAGTGCCATCAAATTTATGAATGGAAAACCAGAAATGTGCTTCTTAGGTGGAAAAACAAAATTACCATAAATTTCATTTACCACTAGAACCAATATTGTTGTTGGTATCTAGAGATACAATTGAATCAAAACATATCTTTGCAAAAATACACAAGTACAATCCAAATGACATTGTTTGGTGCAACAAATATTGTGTGCCAAAATTCAAATTGCAGAGGCAAACTTATATAACAGGATCACCATTACCACGCTGAACACAATAACAAATTACTTCAAATTTATTTCATGGGAAACAATGATGAACACAACAATCCACATGATCACTTCAAAAAGGGCACAAAACAAGAAATTGTCACTGCATTACAAGCCTTATTCAGTCAACTCAATGAGTTAATTTGATTGTTGAGAACTGCCATTGAACAAATGCCAGGTCATGACTACAAAGTTGTACTTAGAGCAGATGGAACACCTTCAACCAATAAATGGTGATTGTTATAATTAGTAAAGAATTTACCTCATGTGTCATAATTTTTCATTACAGAAATGTTGATGTTTTTAGTGAGGCTCAGAAACTGCAAAGTCAGATGAATATCCCAATTTATTTTGACAATCATTTGGATAGTATTTCAACATCAAATTAAGAAATTCACAAACGTAAGACAATGAATAAGAAAAATAAGTGCCATAAATTACTATTTGCATTGATTAATGTTTCCTAAAAAAAAGCTTGAAATGTCAGCAATTGATTAATCAACATTTTGTTGATATGTATGTGAAAGTCAAAACTGAATGACTCATATACTTTCAATTAAAGGAGGTTTACTTGTCACATTCTTTTCTAAGGTGAATGTAGAACTAATCTATTCACATTGTAGGGGCACATAATCTGGGGCCATAACCTTTTAACATTTACTGAGATGAATACATTAAATGAAGTAAAAGATAAATTAACGTGTGACACACATCAGGAACACATCCATAGTTTGCATACATACAAACAAGAACAAAACAAACAAAAATATAGTTGCCAAATGTCTCAGATAAGTTAGGACAGCAGAGTTTAATATTTAAAAACATAGTAATGAATCGAGAAAAAATTTTAATTTATCAAACTGAATAATTGAATTCCTTGCAAGCTTGCTGCCACATGTTTGAAAATTCAAAATTTGTGTACCTATCTTTCTTTATAAATCCACAATGAGTTTGAAATGGTACCAGGATTTCAGTAAAAAAGATATTGAACAATCATTGAAGCATCAATTTTAAATGGAAAATTAAAGGAGAAGATGTACTGTTCCCACACATACCAGTGATTCCAACAGGTACACCATTCAAATTTCAGCGTTTCCCATTTTCGATGTGAATTGCATCTGCAATTACCAATACAACAAAGCACAAGGACAACTGCTACAAGTGTGAAGTCTAAATTAGGAAAATACATGCATTTCACATGTAAAGCTGTATGTGGCCTACTCGTATGTCCAAAAACAAAAATATATTGTGTATCCAAAACCACTTCAGTAAATGTTGTGGCCTACTTGTATGTCCAAAAACAAAAATATATTGTGTATCCAAAACCACTTCAGTAAATCGAAGTGAACACAACAGTTTTTTCCTTGAGCTGCATTGCAAACCTTCTGTACTGTAAATTCCAAGAAACTATGCCTTATTAAGCAACTTTATTTTACCCATGAAAATTCTATAATGTAATGTAAATAAGGACCCAGGTAACACTGTAAGCCCAAATTTACAAATAATTCAAAGTTCATTCCTCAAACATGAAACCTGATTTCTTTATAAAGGTTACATAAACTGTTAAATTATATTTACTGTAATTTTGTGATTTAAATCAAAGTAATAATGAAACTGTGGTTAGAAACCTCCTATTGTTATAAATCAGATATAACTAAAAAAATTATTAGTAATGAGTATCCAGGCATCACTAATGAACAATTTAATTTAATTTAAACACAATGATATAATAAAGACTATGAAATCTGCTACTTGATTCTATGGAAATTATGTAACTGTATTGCTAGTATAACATCATATACCATAAAATATTAAATATGAATAAAATGTACATTATAGTAATAGCTGAAAAAATTCTGATATTGATATTAGAAACAACATTACTAGAATTAATACCTGGTAAGTGAAGAGGTCTGCACTACTGCAATCTGTTGTGACTCCAAAGCAGAAGCAAGAGATACAGTCACTAGGACGATAAGCTTGGCTATTGAAATAACCTGGATAGCAAACCGTTGATGGTCGTTTCACTTCCAAAATAGTATCTGGCACAGCAAACACAGGACCACGAGTATTAATTGCCTCACAGCTATATGCTCCTTGGTCTGATTCCTATAAACATTTTAAACACCAGTATTCATGTTTCGGCATTATAACGTGTGCAACAAATGGCACAAACTATTTATTATAAGGACAGGAGAAATAGATAGATTATCTAAATACACAAATTGTTATTCATGATTATAGGAGACTTGGAACATTTAATCGAATCCTAAAACAATATCAACAGAAATCTACCCACATTAATAGGATTATAGCAAAGTATTTAGCCACACATTAATTAATTATTCTATGAAGCATACAAACCTCCACTAACATACAGGGTTGTTGGAACAGGTGATGAATAAAGTTAAAACAGAAATTGAAAAGGAATCATACTACAAGAAGAAATAAAAACCCTACTCTTTGCCGATGATATTGTAGTATTAGGGGAGTCAGAAGAAGACTTGGAAACAATAATGAATTGCATGAAGGTGGTCCTGGAGAAAGAATTAAATGTGAGGATTAATAGAGGGAAAACCAAGGTAATTGAGTGTAGTATGTGAAATATTGGAATAACAAAGGCTGTTAGATTGGGAAGGTAAGGAATTTGCTGCTTGGGAAGTGTAATAACTAGGGATGATAGAAGTATAATAAACATAAAGAATAAGATAGCACAGGGAAGGAAGGCTTTTGTGAGAAAGAGGAATTTACGTATGGGTAATATAAGTGTGAATATGAGGATATTTTTGCTAAAACTATTTGTATGACATGAGGGTCTTGTAAGATTAGCATTAGAGGGAAGTGTGTGAGGTAATAACAGAAGAGGTAGGAAAAAGATGGAATACACTAAGTAGATTAGGGATGATGTGGGATGTGCTAGTTATGCAGAAATGAAAAGGCTTGCACAAGATAGGTTAGCATGGAGGGTGACATCAGACTAGTCTTGGGACTGAATACCACGACAACAAAGGACTTAAAGGAGATCAACGTAAGAAATTAAATCTAATAATGTTCTTCAGTGAAAACAGAAAAATATCTAGTCTGGAACTTCATCTGAAAAGAATAGTGATGAGTAAGGAAGTAAAACTTTTAATAAGCATGAGCAGTTCAGTAGTAATGTGAAATCAATGATGATATGATAATGACATAAATGGAGTACTAATTGTTAAACAATAACTGGGAGGCTTTAGAAATAAATAAACACAATTTTATAAACCATATCAATTACCTGAATATCAGGACAAGTAAGGGTTCCCACTCCATTCACACTTTGAGTTGTACATTTTGGAGGCAAATGGCCCCAGTTAAGTCGCCAAACAACTTCTGGTGTAGGAACACCAACAGCAGTGCATGATATAGTCATGGAATCTCCAATATCTAATGTAACTAGTGGAGGTGGAGGTACCTGAATGTGCACTGGTGCTAATATAAAAAATGAATATTATTTGTTAGATATATTTTGTAATAATTATATTAATGATACAAACACACAAGTTTTTTTTAAAAAAAATTAATTAAGCCACAAAATATTTCATTTATAATGCAACAGTCAATATATTTATCAATGAATTTGGTTTAAAATATAACATAATCATTTTACAGGAGAAATAACTGTGTAAAATTAGTATTTTTAATGATAATTTTTGTTATTATTCTTGTAATCAGTCCTTAGACTGGTCTGATGCAACCGTCCATATTAATCTAGTTGGTTCAAGTCTTTTCATTTCTACATAACTACCACCTCCCTAATCTGCTTAGTGTATTCCATTGTTGTCCTTCCTCTTCTGTTCTTACACCAAACACTTCCTTATGCTAATTTTACAAGACCCTTATGTCTAAAAATATCCTTTTTCAATATTTTTCTCTCTTCTCTAATTCTGCTTATAACTCCCTGGTTAAATAACCTATATACCCATCTGATCTTCAGCTTTCACAAATTTTATTTTTTATTATTTATACTCAAGGTTTGGTGGCTCTATATGAGGTTAATTTGAATATTGCTAATTTTGTTTTCCATTGATAGTACTGAAAGACTACACTGTTGGGGAATATAGAGATAACTTAAATAGGGAATATAAAAAGAAGCTTGAAATTGATAATACAGATATCACATAATGATTGCCATAAGTGACGGATTAATATGTTATATAAAATAACCTCATTGAATCCCTTGGGAACAAAATTTCTATGTTATTTCCTAAAGCACTGTTTTATAATATGAACATTAAGGAAAGCAGAATACTGAAAATTGACATTTAAATATAACAAAAATGAGTGCTACAGTTACCTGCCTATTTAACCAAACCTTGTAATTTCTATATTCAAAATCATGTAAGAAATACGTTTAAAAATGAAATTCCAAAGAATTATGAAAATTATAAATATAGATGCATTGTTTCATTATTGATTATATCTTACTTCCTAAATCTGTTTCCAAGAAAATTTAATGAAGATCTTTTTTTTCTTATTGATCCTTACTTATTCACAATTAAGAGTTTTAAAAAATTTTAAGATTCTTCATAAATAATATCAAAGAAAGCAACTCAATTTTCTAGAATTTCATACAGAACTATACCCTAAGATGATTTTATATTTGATGTATATTTTGCTATTGCTCATGTAAACCCACAACACAGTAAAATTAATATTGAAATTTTAATAATGAAGTTTTTCAATTAGGGTTTATCTAATATTCATTTTACTTAAAATTAATGACTTACACAAATATTACACTGATTTCTTAAGATATACTTCAGCTATTTAAATGATAAGTATTTTCTTCATCCATTATTTAATTCAATATTTTATCTTATTTCTCTCATAGAAACTCATTAAAAATTACTGAAACTTCTAATTATTTTTTTATTTTCATTACCACTTTCATTAACAATTATTAAGAAATTTGTAATAAGCACAAATTAATTTATGAATACTAAATCACATAAGTTATTATTATTATGAGTAATATTGAATAACAGATATCCAAACACTTACAGCAACCAATTTCATCACTTCTATCAACACAATCAACCTCTAGATCACAATGGAATGATTTTGGTATGCATTGATTTCCTGAGTGGCACTGAAACTCATTGTACCGGCATGGATCATCTTAAAAGAAAAAAAAAGTAATTTTTAAAAATAAAACTAAATTACATAACTTTACTTTCAGCTTAGAAAATTAAACAAACAATGTTTTACAGTTTGTATCACATACCTGGAGAATTTGTTCCACAATTTTCTTCATCAGATCCATCTCCACAATCATTGTCAGAGTCACAACGCCATGTCTTAAGAACACATTTCTTATTGGAACATCGAAATTCATTTGGTTCACAGCCATGTTGACCTATATTATAATAGTGATAAAAATGATTAATGTGCACAATAAAATACTCATTGAATAAACATAATATTAGAAATGAAGTATAATTTTTATTCTTTCCCATAAGATTTTCTATCTAACTTATTATATGTGTTGGCAGTTTTTAAAAACAAAACTCACTGTTTTTTGTATCTTCTCATCCTGTATAAAGCATAAACTTTTATGTACATCATATTTGCTTTTTTTGAAACTAATGTTAAACTACTTAAATTGTTAATAAAACACTACTTTTTATTGAAGTATACAAAACTAAAAATAAGCACTTTCAACTAATAATACAATCTTTGGAAATACAACTTACATAATACAGTACTTCTTTGAGTTATTTTTCAACTTACATAATACAAATACCATTACTGTAACACTTTTCCTTCTTTCTCTATAATAAAATTGACTGTATAAGTAAATGTTCCACATACAATTTTAACATACAGTAATTTTGATTAAATTTGATACTAGAGTTCTTTGTGACCCAGAAATCAGAACTGTCAGTGTAAGACATGGTTACCACTCCTAGAGGAAGGGATGGAGCTGGTGGAAAGTTTTTAATATGCAGAATCAGCTGTTATTAGAACTGAATAAATATTTCTCTGGGTCCATTACTTTTACAGTGTTTTCCTTGACATTCTTTGTTTATAATCCCAATCCATTTGAACAAGGGAGGGCAGAATTCTTAGGGATGGGGGTGGAGAGGTGTCACATGAAAATAACAAGAAAACTACAGATTTTGGTGTCAGAACTAATGTAATATGAGTTGCTAAGTTTATTTACAACACTTAATATGCTATTTAATTGCAGTTCTTCCCCTAACATTGACATGGAAGGGGGTAAAACAAACTTCAACATACTTTCTTTAAAGGATGAAACAATTTTGATAAAACTTTGTTTGAATGTTTCACATGATGCAGAAACTAATAATGTGCTGATAAGACAAAGCTTCGACCACCACGGGTGGGGGTGTAGGGGGAAAAAATTTAAATATGTAAAAACTGCTGATAATTGCATTGAGTAAAAACTTATTGAGGTCAATTACTTTCAAACTGTTTTCTCTGACACTATGTGCATAATTTCAATCCCTTTCAGCAAGTGAGGAGAATATTCACAGGGGTGGAGGGGTGTAACGCGTGAAGAACAATGAAACAATCAAGATTGCTTTTGAAACTGGAGTTACGGGAGTTGCTGACTTTAAACATGTGGCTTATGCTGGATTTCAACCCCTAAGAGGCAGAGTAATATGGGGTGAAACAAAGTTCAGTTTACATTATTAAATGTATTGAGCTATTTTACTCAAATAACCTAACACCATAACATTAAACAATTCCATCACATGTCATCTATAGGGAAGGGAGTAGAGAAGGTGGGATGGAGGGGGCATACATTTTTTAATATGCATACACCGCCAATATGTTGAATCAAATGAATATTTTTCATATTTCTCCTGATTTATAATAATTTGAACCCAAGTTGCATGGGAGGGGTTAGCCTAAATCTATGGAGTATTTTACATAAAAATACTGCAAAACAACTGAAATTGGGATAGATTTGGAATTGTAGAAGTTGCCTAATATAATTATACCACCCAACATGTGACCTAAATTGCAGTTCAGCCCAATCCAAGTGGTGGGGGAAAGGGAAGGGGGGTTGGAACACCAGTGGTAATTTGTGTTGAATAAATATTTTCCATCACCAATACATTTGCTATTGTTTCTTTGGCCATTTCTGTCTTCAATTTTAACCCCATTCAGTATAAAAGGGATAGGGATAGAGGGAAAAGGAGGGAGGGGGGGGGGTCACAGAGAAATAAGAAAAAAAAAATAGATTGGCATTGAAATCATGGTTATGAGAGTCACTGAGTTTCATTCTCACATTAAACATTAATAAAGTTGCAGTTCAGCCCCTAAGATAGGGTGGAGTGGGTAAAATGAAGTCCCATGTATAATATTAAGTGGGTGGAGCATATCAATCAAATTTGGAGTGATTATTTCAAGTGACGCAAAAACAAAAGCTGTGGGAGTAAGCACAACAATGACCTGCCACCTGCTTTCAATTAATATTCTGTGTGTTTTAAGTGCCTCTTGGTATGCTTCTGGGTTTCCTATTCCATGAACTGTTTTTCAGCTGACTTAATATAATCACTAAATTGTTTTAGATCCTTTAGTTAATCTAGCAGATGTCTCTGATATGAGATGTTGCAGCCTCAGACCAACTGTTTTTCACAATCCTTCTTCCAGCAATGTGTGGTTGCTATATCTGCGCCCTCTCCTTACGCTTCACCGTTGCATTTGGAACAATTATTAGAAAATCTAACTATCAAACTGCGCGAACTTCGGCAGATGATCGGCGATTTTGTGAAACTATTTCAAAATTGCAACTGCTGTAGAACATCCAGTCATAACTCATCATTATGCCGCTCCTCACCAGATCCAGCCAACAAGGGCATGTGTTGGTATCATAAGAAATTTGGTTCATCTGCTGCTTGGTGCCTCAAACCTTGTACCTGGTCAGAAAACTTGGTCTCCTGTCTTCATTAGAGGTGGTAGAGAGCATGGAGGATCTAGTCACCTGTCTAGTAGTTTATGATATCCACAACGGCCTGCACTTCCTGTTGGATACTGGTGCTGACATTTCAGTTTTGCCTAAATCCAAATTCGCGCCACAGACATTTTCTGCTCCTTTAAAATTGCATGCTGTAAATGAAGCTCTAATAAAAACTTATGGAAGTAAGCTGCTGCAGCTCAATATAGGTCTGAAGACAAAGTTTCATTGGTGGTTGGTCATAGCAGACGTCTCGCGACCAATTTTCTTCATTCACACAATATTCCATTGCACATCTGCGGCCGCAGACTACTCAACAAGTCAAAGCTTATGTCTGTACCTGTTGTGGTTACTCAATTGCAATCTTCCATTAGTAATATAGCTACCAATGGTAGTCCTTTCACTGACTTACTGCACCAGTTTCCTCTGATCACAGCACTTGAAAATCAAAAGCCAGTTATTCATAGTAAAGTGCAGCATTTTATTACCACGACTGGCCCACCAGTATATCAGTGTGTGCATTGTTTAGTACTGGATAAATTACATGTGGCTAAAGATGAATTCCGTCGGATGATAGAACTCGGAATCTGCAGGCCATCGAAGAGTGCTTGGTCATCTCCCATGCACATGATCCATAAGAAGGATAGGTCTTGGCACGTTTGTGGAGATTACTGGCAACTGAATAGTGTGACAATACCTTACAGGTATTCTCTTCCTCACCTCCACAATTTCACTTATAACTTATATGGCTCTACTCTCTTCTTGACTATTGATCTAGTTTGGGCACATCATCAGATACCTCTGTCAGAGGAGGATGTACCAAAAATGGCAGTAATTGGGCTCTACAAATTCCTTGTCATAACATTTGGTCTTTGCAATTCTGTGCAGACATTCTAGTAGTACATGGATATGGCATTAAACGACTTGCCATTTGCCTATGTCTACATTGATGATATTCTGGTTGAATCTAAGGACAAGAAAGAACACATGCATCATCTATGTTTAATATTTCAAAGGTTGTCTCATTTTGGGGTCACTATCGATCCCAAAAACTGCATTTTCGGAGTGGACATGGCTCATTTTCTTGGTTAGCTTGTTACCTTAGAAGTAATTTCACCATTACCTGCCAAAGTGGAGGTGCTTGTGAACTTTAAACAGCCAGCTACTCTCCGAGATCTCAGGCATTTTTTGGCTATGATAAATTTTTATCGTCAATGCCTCCAAAACACTGCTTGAGTTCTGGCACCTCTTAATCAGTGTTTAGTGGGACATTCACAATGTGATAACACACACTTGTCCTGGAAGACGTGTCTCCTGCCTGCCTTTCAAATGCTAAACAATTATTGGGTAATGCAACTGTCTTACATCACCCAGTAATCAATGCCCCATTGGAGCTCTGTACTGATGCCTCATATGTCTCAATGGGAGCTGTGCTGCAACAACTTCATGATGATGAACATAAAGTAGAAATTTTGATAATAAGATGACAAGGACCACAATGGATGTTGACAATCTACTTTATGTTCAAAAAATTTCCAAAATTTATTGTATTGTCGTATTGCTTAAGGTTAGTTTATTTTTCATATATAAAAATAGGACAGAAATTTAATAGGGAATAGTTTTTCTGGCCAGGTATTAACTTTTAAGTTTTCTTACACCTCAGTATCAGAATGTTTGCTATTGAAAGTTCTATGTTTACAAAGCAACAATTTACTTGTGTAGTGGCTTGCAACACTGTGATGTGGTAATCTTGGCTCTTATAGATTATCTACTACTTAATAAGGGGCATAATCCACATCTGTACTCTTAGTTGAGATGGTACATCCTAATCCACCACTACAGGCAATACATTAACAATAAATTAAATTTTCTCTCACTCAACAATGGTATTCAATGTACAACCATGAATTACAGACTATTTATTCTGCCTTGAAATATTTTAGACCCTGGATTGAAGGATATGACCTGACTATTATGACCGATCATAAACCGTTGGTTTATGCTTTGAAACAAAAGGATGGCCAGGCTTCTCTCTGAGGTCTATGACAGTTAGATCTTATCGGACAATTTGCAGGAAGCTATACAAGTTCCACCATTTTGTAACCTCTCACCAAATTGAACATGCACAAGAATTACATCAAGTTCGAGATAGTACTATGGCTTTGAACTTAGTTAATTTACGTTAATTGCTGCAATATATCTTTCAGATATTTCTTTTTAACTGAAATGGAATATTTTAATTATTCCTCAGAGTAATCAAGTGACTACATTTGAGTAATTTAAAATTAGTTGAAAGTGTAAGTTTAATTGACATTTAAATAAAAAATAAATCATACTTACTGCACCTCATTTCATCAGAACCATCTGAACAATCAAAATTTCCATCACACACCTTGGATTTGTCAATACATTCCAGGTTGGAACAAGTTGCTTGATTTTCATTACAAGCTGGTGGACGAATAGTAGTAATTTCCACTGTAAAAATATTAATAATAAAAACAATTTAAGAACAATGATAGTAAAATATATCAAAATAAATCAAAGGGTTATGAAAAGCATCGCATTTCATCTCCAATCATTTATGACTAATGAAGTATAAGTTCAATTGAATTGTTCACTGTGTCATGGATATATAAAAAATAAAAAATATTAACAATCTTTAAATATATATGGTAAATTGCTTTTACAAAAGAAGATTAATTCATACAACTTACCACAATTCCAATAGAAGCAATGAAAAAAAAGTAAAACGACCTCAGTACAGTGTATTATATATATATATACTATCTTAATATCCAAAAACCTGTGACTTTGTCACGTTACAAACGTTTCATTAATTTATATATATATATATAATAAATTGGATGGGAAAGAGAGACAGAATACAGTCACTCCCTTACCTTAAATTAATAGTAGGCATCAACTGGCAGGAAAGTACAAAAATGCGAATCTTCAAAAGACTAAACTCCCTCCTTCAGACAAAGAATGTCTGAACAGTGTGGCAGTTAGCTGTTTAGTTACCTTCCTCTTCTTGTACTTGTTCTATATTTTGTTTGAACATAGCTTGTTTCTCGACCATTAGTTTTCTGATGTTGCAACCTACCCTTGAGAGAGAGAGAGAGAGTTGTTGGCTTTGTTGGGTGTTGATTTTTGCTCATTTGCTGTAATTTTATTCGTCACTGAGAGGTTGGCTACCACACTATTCAAATTGAAGAAGGGAGATTAAACTTACAAAACTTCACTTTTTTGCACTTCCCAAACAGTTTATGCCAAGTCAATGACCATTTTTCATCTCTTTTTTCCATATATATGCTATTTTCAAAATAATTGCTATGGAAGGAAAAGAGATGAAGGTGGTGGCTTAAATAATATTTAAGTTCAGTGTCATCATTCAGGACAGAAGGGAGTACTTCCAATTTTCGGTGGTGTTTGCCTCTCCTTTCATACAGGTATTCATATTCTGTGCACTGGCCAGATAGAATCTGTCCTGAATGGTGACACCAAACTTCAATTTTAGGTAAGAAATTATCTCTTTCTCTTAACTTTCCATTCCAATTATTATTATATTTATAATTGCTTGAGATACAAGTTAGAAGGGATTAAATGTTGTAAGACTCCAATCACTCTAAGTAAAACCCCTGTCTCCCAATCTCTTTCATAAAATAAGTAGAGAAGGGAAGCACGACAACATGAAAGTTAGTAATAATTGATAATGTGAGAAATAGTTGATTTAGAATTCTGTTCATAATAAGAATTTTATTTGTTAGATAGCATGGGATGAGACATCTATTCATCAGTATGTGATTTATTGTAAGGGGCAGAGAATAGTTATGAAGCATTTAATGTACTGCATATAGTTAGTTGGTTTGACATGATACAAGGCAGAATTAAGACAGCTGTCTAAATAAGTAATACTTGGGTGCTGCCAGAATTTATGCATATTATTACCTGGAAGTGAGCAATTTAAATAAATATGTCCCATTAGTCCATAGAGAGAAAATATTAGGCAAAGGTTGAATAATGTAATCGAGAGGAATCAATGAAGTCCTGTTATAATGGCTCTAATAAAACTTTTAATTAGAAGAGGACAGTTCAGATGCATTAGACTTTTACACTCTTTTGTTCCTAGATATTGTGTCTGATAGGTAATAATATTTTGGTTCTGGACAGTTGGCTTCAGACAATTATAAAGTATGTTGTGTGATAAGATTTTAGCCATATCAAAGAGACATGTAGACCCTTCAAATATATAGAATATAACACTTATAACATGCACATTGATACCAACCATGTGATAAACACATCTTGGAAACAGAAAAATAAATTATTTCTCGATAAATATAAAGTACTGAAAGGCAATGAAATTAATAGAGTACATTGCAAATAAACAGCACTTGATGGGAACTAAATACATTTAAGATACAATGTTTACAATACTAAAAGACTTGGTTTGAAAGGAAAGAAATGCAAATAAATTTTATTTTTTTGCTTGGTAAATGTAACAAATTCAGAAGCAGCAAACCTTTATTTATCAAACTAAGAAAAAGTTCTTGTGATCATATACCTGGCCCATAATTATCATACTCCCAATGAGGTAATATTCCATGTTTCAGCAGAGATGGTGAATAAGTGGGGAAAAGTTCATTATTGAAAATAGAAGAATTTGCTGTATGTATTATAATCCTTCCAGCTGCATGTAAGACAAACATGATAGCATACATATTTGATACAAGTAACATAAATGCACATTTCCATCGATAAATTATTAAGGTTACATATAACTACTTAATTAATAGCACAAAATTATGAAATATGGTAATTAAATCTATAATTACTATGTTAATAAAGAAAAAAACAAATGGCATAAAATATGCAGGTTATAAATGAGTTGCAAATTATAACTTTACCATATAATAAATTTTAAAAACAATATAGTCAACAATTTATTTTACTCTTTATAATTTTTTTTGTTTAAAATAATTTAGGTAATTTTTGATAAATATTGTGGAATTTTTTGGACAATGAGTAGTGACTATGTCATGTTAAGATGAAAAATTGGCAAGTATAATGTCAAAAGGATTGTAAAGTATATGTTCTATCAAAAGGAGGAAAAGCTGGTGGAAAATTGGGCTAACATAAACAAAGGGGTAATGTATTGTATCCATTATCATTTCAATATGAGTAGGGATAATGGCTTCATTCAAGTTCGTCATGTGAGATAATTACAAGAATATTCTATGCATTATTCCAAGTGATTGCCAGCTGTTGACTCAGAATGCTTTACCTTACCTCCTGGAAACAGACAACAGACCCTTCTGAAAATTCAAACAACACCCACTACCTATTTTGGTATCTCTAAACTTTATTCTTCAGGTAATTCAACACCTTTCTCTCATTTTGTTCTGTTCTTATCCATTGTATTATATTTTGACAGTGTCGTATAGACATTCCCTGTCTGAAGAAGGTGACTTATGCTCCAAAGAATTTCAAATATATTTAGTAAGAACAAGCAATAAATGAATATTAAACTAATAATAATCATTATAATAGACTCTTTAAAATCAGGATTTCAACTTACATTTTTCCACTTCAAGATTAACATATGCTCGTGCTCCAGGTGTAGATGGATAATATCCAATAGCTTCACAGATGTAAGTTCCTGAATGCTCCATCTACAATTTTAGATTGCAATGTTAGAATCTGGCTTGAGAGAGAAAAATAAATATATATTCAATTAACTCCAATTATTATATGATCACTTTGTTGGAACAAATCAGCATAATAAAGATAGAAAAATATTAAGGAAACAGCAAGTAATTCATTTGTGTACAATAATGATAATATCCACATTAATATTAACATACCAGAATATCAGGCATTTCTAATCGCCCATCATAATCTCTTGAGCCAGGAGGTAAAGGTAGATTATTTTCTCTCAGCCAATGAACTTTTGCTCGAATAGGTCCTTCATCACGACACTGGAAAACTACTTCACGACCTAAAGAAACATTGACAAAATGAGACAGAATGACATGATTTAAAGTTTAATAAAACAAGAAATTTGTTTTAGTCACTACATATCAATAATTTTATTCTCTCTAGTATTCTATTGTATATTATAGTCATTAGATAAGAGATGCAAAGCAAATATAAATATCTTCAAATATTTAATATGGGAGACTAATGAGGTATAATTATTTATGACCTTACTGAATTCAGAAAGTTACTAATAAAGCATTAATTTAAACCAGGATTCACCCACTGAGTGTTTTTCAGACAGGATCCAATTTAAAAAGCCCACCTAAAACCCATAATGTGTTTTTATTTCTTCCATTTTCAGCAATGTTTATAATTTTAAGCAACATATACATTTAATGAATATAAGTTATTTCAGAAAGAATTAATATATGAAAGGCAATTGCATAAACACTTGAAGTAAATAAAAAGTATTTTATAAGATTCAAATATTTCACTAACATTACACAGTAAGTACATATATAATTATGTTGTGACAAAGAATGTTTTACATAATAAATTCATCCAGCTCAAGTTTTCCTATATTCACAGCTTAAACAAAAAAACTGTTATCCAAACAGCTCCACCCCCTTTACTTCAGTTAACTGTGGTTGTACTCTTTTCTTAGAAAATATTTTGTAATCATAATCTTCCATTATCTTTACAAAATTCTTTAATTGTATTTCGAAAAACTGTACAGAAAAAAAACTTTCAAAGAAGTATTGCAATTAAATATCACATAAGAATACAGTACACTAAACTTTGTTTCATTTTTACTGTCTTCCTACTTATGTTTCTAACATTCTATTAATTATTTGATCTTTAAAGCTAATAAATTTGTAAAAAAACCTGAAACTCATTAATTGAAATTTGTATAATTTATAACTGTAAAATATCATTACTATTATTGTATGAGGGTACAATATATTCTTTTTCTGTTAATTTTACATAATATATAATTAATATAATATACATAGTATACAATAGTGGAATGTCAATATGATATATTTATATTCTAAAATAAATAAGCCACTTTTGAACTTACCTTATGGGAGACTGGATGCAGTTAGTTAAAGTAAAATAAGCTACAGCATTACTATACATTACTGCTGTGTTGTAAATGTGACCATATTAAATTTGTTACAAAAAAACTTATATATACCTATGTTTTACATACCCTTATGCATTTGTAAGCACTTAAAAAGCAATCTCAAAAACCATAATTATGGGTACAAATAGTCAATATGAAAGCAAAAGAGAAATAATGCCTGATTTATCTGATGTGAAAGGTCAGTATTACAATTTGAACAGGGAATCTATACAAGTTTGTAGTTGCTAGCCTCCTTTTCAAGGAGACATAAGACATCTTATATATGACACAGTATTGGATTGCCTCTCAATTTCACAAAAGCCATCTCTCTCTCTTTCTTTTAATGTCTATATATATATGATTTGTCGGCTAGCCGATCACTGGAAATGTCTTCCTAACTTTCTGATGAAGGGGGCGGTGCCTCCAAAAATTCAAGTACTCTAAACCTCCTCACAAGGTGTCTACCATCTATGAACCTCAGGTAAGTCACCTTCTTTCTATCTCTCTGTCCTTTCCCCATTAATTGTTTTAATTAACATGATAATGTCATTTCCTGACTTATATATATATATATATATATATAATATGACATGGTCACACACATTGCATATTTACATAGTAAGTAAGGATAGAAATGCAGGAGAAAGGTAAGAAATTCACTTTAAGACATATGCTCAGAGAAAGGCATACATTAATCATAGAGAAGAATGGAAGAAGAAAGAAAGACTGAAAATATTCAGCACCTCCAGGACTCAAACCTAGATTGTCACAGAACCTCCACTATAGCCGCAGAGTGCCTTAACCATTTAGGCTACAGTCACCGACTTATTGCTGCTTCTTAAGTAGAAAAGACATGCACTCTAAACAACAGCTAGGGCTGAAGTTTGTAGTATAAATTGCTACCACACAGCTATCTGTTGCTAGTAATCAATGGACACTAACTTTCTCCCTCAATAAGGCCAGGACACTGTCAAGGAATTGAAAGGGGCTGGAGAGAATCACAAATCCACATGTTAACACACACACTCAACACACTAACATGCATCCACATATTAACACACACATACTTAAAAGTACTCATGCAACTATGGTTGGTCGGTTGGGGGAGGGAGGTGGCATTATTATCTAGTCTGGGCTTTGTCTTAACTGCAAGATTAATTGGAAGAAGATTTCCAAAGTTAGAGCTTAGCTTCTGATGAATTCTTGTGGTAAGGCTTTCAGTGGGTCAGTGTGCAGTACTGGTTGAAATTATTAGTGATGTGGTTATGTGCATGGGTGGCTATGATATTTTGAGTCTAGAAAAGTTTGGCTGTGCTGCATTGGTTGGAAAGTTTTGCAAGGAGGGATAGTCTCTTTAGCCTATGTAGAAGGCTGGACAGAGTCTGCAGTTAATTTGGTACATGGTATAGAGGGACAGCCAGATTATGTTTTCTTTAATTTTGTAAGTTGGAGGATTGTGGTAAGTAGAATGGTAGGGAAGACAAGGCACCTGTTCTTCTGCAAGGTTTTTAGCCTCTTGTTGGTGGGGGTGGCCTGGGGGTGTGGGATTTGTAGGCTTGAGCAAGTAAGTTGCAGTGGTAGGGCAGGTTGGGAGTATTCTGTGGAGAATCAGATTGTAATTACAGTGTAGGCCAGGTGAATAAAGGAGTTGAGTTTATATAGGAGAGGAATATAGGTTCTTATTAAAGGTTGACTACATATTGTCTGTTGGTCCAGGGTGGGTTTGGATATTTGGGCAATGGAAAAGTACATACTGATGTGCTGGAGGTCCATGGGGTATTTTTGTTGTTGTTGAGGAATGCTCCAGAATATCATCTATGAACTGGTACCAGGCCAACAACTTTAGTATTTAGATGCTGCTGTCCCCGTTTGTTCATGGAACACCTTGGCATATGAGGGTGCCATCCATATGCCAATAGCAGTGATTCTTATCTGTTGCTAAATTTTGTATTGTAATTTCTGGTAATGGCAAGCTGGGCAATCAATGTTTGGAAATTAATTTAGAAGGTTGTGAGATGGGAAGTATTCAAGTACCCACAGGCCACTAGTGTGGGGGATGTTGGAGTATGCAGAGACAACATCTATGGTAACCAGTAGTCTGTCAGGTGAAAGTGCTTTCAGCAATTTGTTGAGGCAATGGACTAAATGGTTGGTATCTTGATTACCAAAGATAGTTTTTCCACTATGGGTTAGAGAGAGTCATCCACCAATGCAGGATACCTTTCAGTGACAATTGGGCAACCTGGGATCCCAGGTTGGGAGAAGGTAGAATATGGGTGTTCTGCAGTTCTTTGGGGCGAAGAGCTCTATGCAATTAGGAGATAATATTTGAAGGGGGTTGTGTGCATAAGCAAACATCTTAATTCTGACCTCCTGTGGTCTAGTGGTTAGTGTGGCTGCCTCACACAAGAAAGGTCCCAGGTTCGAATCCTAGCATGGGCTTGGATGTTTATGTTGTCTGCCTAGCTCGTGAAGTGCCTCAGCCATGCACATTTCAGTATCCATGATTATTGTGGTGGACTCCTTGTAAGCTGCAAGGGTGGTAATATCCTTATTGTTTTTAAGTGTTAGTAATTGGGCTCATATTAGGTTATGTTGTTTAGGACAAAGTTGAGAAAGGTTGGTGAATTTACACGAGAGACAAGAATGTTGGTGACAATTTGAATTGAGTGGTTAGATGGAATTTCTGGAGGTAGGAGCAGCTACCATGTCTGCTCTATCCTTACAGATCTTAGAGTTAAGACAAAACCTCTAGACATTAATGCAAATCCCCTCCCCCAAGTGATCACCTATAAATGCATGAGTACATGTGAACCATTTTAGTATAAGAGGGTCAATATGTGGATGTGTGTGTATCTCTCCAGTTCCATTAAAATACTTGCCTCTGCCCTGACTTTCACTGAGAGAAAGTTGGTGGTCTGGTGGGGTCCTGTCTTTACTATCAACAACTATCCATGCAACAGCAATTTATACTATACAACCCATGGCTGGATGTCACTCAGAGTGCATGTTGTTTCTCCTGAAGAAGAGGGGAGTTGCCTCTGAAACCTTGAAGAACAACTACAATATATAATGGTGCCTGCTACCTTTAATCTCAGGTAAGCCATTGTCATACTATTACTTGTTTGTGTATATTGCAACATGAGAGTCTGGATCAGGCTGATTGTCATGTAGCAGACTGATATATGTGTGCAAATTTAAAAGTTTGATGTCTGCACATGCATCCCAAGGAAACATTCAAGTATAACAATTGTGAAGCAGTAGCAATGCAGTGATTATGTTTAAATTTATGAATTAATTCTGATGGAAACTGTCTGGAATAGATGTGTGGTGTTAAGTCTCATGTGGTGGAACAATGAGATGCTGGCCCATTAGTTGTAAGATACCCCTTGTAGTTAATGTTAGTGGAAGTTAAATAAGTATGTGAGGGAATGATGATAACACCTAGTTTCTTGTGATGAGTACCTTATAAAATAATTGTGATTGTATTACAAATAAGGACTGGTCAAAAATGGCTTCGACAAAATTTGAGACAATTATAATTATAGCCTGAGATAAATCTTGCATTTCAGGTTCAATCTAATATTTTGTTTATTAACATGTACATGTTTAATAGAGAGCACCTGCACAAATAAAATATTTCACACACAAATCCCTTATGTTTCATCATATAATGACAACCTATTCCCTTTAATTCTCTTTTGAGAGTATTGCAATTGGAAGTTGGGCATGAATTTTAAAAGGAAATATTTTTACAAATTACAAAAAAGTAGCAGTCAAAAACAGATTATAAATTAGAGATTAAAAGATATTCACACAAAATTTCTGCTTTTGTGAGGTGATAACAAACATGAGAGCCACAAGAAAAACATGCAGCACAAACCAAGAGACAGACCCATTAGCAAATCTTTACTACATATTTTTGTAATTTGTACACTTTAAGCACAGACATTATATTTTAAGAAATAGTTTCATTAGCTGCCTGTGGACTCAATAAGAATTTGTCTCATAGTCTGCATGTCTTAATCATTGAAATTAGTGACATACAAATAAAAGACAAGTGAACTAATCAGCCAATTTGAACTACTTCAGTATAATGAAATAACAATAACAGAACTATTCACTTAAAAGAACTTCAACACTGTGTAGTCAGCCAGCATGTCATTCGGTCCTACTGTCCTAAGGAAGCGCACTTACTTTTCCCCCCCTCAAGTAGGTGAGGTTCATAAATGGTAGACACCTTGTGAGGTTTGGAGTTCTTGAATTTTCAGAGGCAAGGTGTCTACCATCTATGAACCTCAGGTAAGTCACCTACTTTCTATCTCTCTTTCCTTTCCTTATTAATGTTATATATATGGAGGTAAATCTTTTAAAGTTTGAATGAAGGTTTTAAACTGGTTAAATGCAAAATTATATTTTTATGAGTATAAGTACAATAAATCTGTTCTTTGTATGAAGTTTTTTCTTCTCTTGTTTTTTTCTTCTTCAAATAATTGGTAATACATAAGTATCATGACTACCTTTACTTCTGGCTGCAACTATGATTTTTATTCTTTTTTTCTTTTCCAAAAGTAGCTTATTCAGCTTCTTTAATCTCTTAGTTATTCTACTTCCAAAATGTGTTTCCCAGTTTTGTTTACTGTTTATATTTTTTTCTGTATTACCTTAATTTATATTGGAATATGTAAGCTAAGAAAATTAGCTAATGAACAAAATCTTTACTGATAACAGCTTGCTCTTTTTCATTTATATTGGAGATGGTCATATCTGATTATTCGGCTTCATATGTTCATTAATAGGCAAGCAAAAAAAATATATGTCTTCATTCTTGGAGTGCCCTCTTACTATTTCTGTACTTCTTTAAGACCTTCAATTCTATATTAATTGTATATTATTATTAAAATAAATATTTACAATGTAATATGTATAATAGAATTATCTCATGAAATGAAAAATTACTTATGGAATCAAGAAATTATAAAGATGAAAATTTACACGAGCATGTCAATAATGTACAAAATTATTCAGTTTTCGTCAAAGCATAGACAGTATATTTAAATAACCATAAAATTCATTAGAAAAATGTAAAAATTTTATATGTTGAATGTAAAATATTTTTTCTAGACTGATGAGTGAGATGAGGTGTTTCACATCAGATCTAACAAATTGGTCATTATTGTAAAAAATGACAAGTAATTTAAAGAAAATTTATGATTCTCTTCTATTATAAACTTTCTATTTCACTAATTGTTAAATTTTTCCATTGCTATTCTGAACACTAATAATAAACTTATGAGCTATTGGTTTTAACTGTCATTTTGGTCTTTTTGCTTGTGTGACATGCATGTTTACATTTTCATCCTTGTAAGTTTCTTGATTCTGTAATTAATTTTTCATTTTTTTAAGACAACTGTATTACACATATTATATTGCAAATATTTATTTTGCATTTTTATATTTAAAATCACACCAGATAAGGTTCCAAATTTCGATATGAAATATGGTTTATGAACTATGATTAATAAAGTTTACATTAACTTTTTTCTTACTTATAAGCTGTTTTACTATTTATTAATTTCCAAATAGGCAATTATTATGTATATAATTATCCTTAAATAAAGTCAACTATAGAACCACTTTTATTCTAAAACATTTAAAGAAATTCCCAACTACCATCTATTTATCACAATGCTCATTGTAGATTCATAAGACTGCAATTAAATTCTCAAATAAAAAACATTCTCCACATGTCCACGAGCAACTGTTAGGTTCTATTAACCTCCAGCTAATATTTCCCCACTAATTCATGATCTATATTTTGTATCTTTTTACATAAAAAGTTGTTGCTAGATTATAACTTATAAGTTATGAAGCAAATTCCAATTGTTAGTCTCCAACAATCAAACTTAATATGGACTTAGCAAAAATTCTATCAGACTATAATATGGAACATCTGAAGAATGAGAACCTGAAAAAGTAATATATTCAATATCTCAAAAAATTAATATGAAGCTATTTTCATTCTGTTATTTTGCAATCATTATCATGCTTCAATCAGTAAAAGAATTCAAGCTGACATCACCAAATTAAATTAATTCATTGCATTAGTGAATGAAAAATGTTTCCAGAAAAACTTACCCTCTGTAATAAATGGCACAGCCAGGAAAAAGAAACAGACAATTATGTTAGTCTAGAGAAAACACAATTACTACATACATTTATATTTGATAATTTATTCAACATTACAATCAATCCATGCCCTGGCTTTCCTAGTATATTTAATTTAATTTTGAATATTCATTTAAAAGTATTTTACTAATGGATTTTATAAATGCCAAATATATATTTATTTTAAATGGAATAGTAATTGTTGGGTTTATTCCTGAATATATGATTGAGGTAAGCAGATAATAGAAATAGGGCTATGAAGATGTAACTATGTTACTATTAAGTAAATATTTTACATAATATTTAAAATAGTCAACTTATTAACTTAAATATGTTACATTGGTATATTGGAGTTCTACAGATTATTAATGTTTTCGGGATTGTGTATATTTAAAATAATTTCACTGAAATTAATAATTACTTTAAGTTAATTTTCACATTATTCAGAAAATTTTCCATATTTATATTTTATGTGTTCTTAGTTCAAACAAAATACAACATATAAAATGTCTCTGTTAAATGTGCACTGATTACATAAAGAAGAAGCCAATTAACAGAGAAAATTAAGTTGCTTTCAAATACTTTTGAATTCATCATTGTTTGAGTGGTGTGCCATTCTTGTGATTTTGAATCACCTGGCAAAAGCAACAAGGATTGAAAGAACATTGTATGGTATTTCTTTTATCACATTTTCTGTTAATTAGTAACTTCTTTATTTAATTACAATAAAATATAAAATAAGTTCATTGTAAGTGGTTTCTTGAATGGGTTTTCAAATTAAAATTAAAATCTTCTTTTAAGTGTGTGCCCCTGTGAATTTATATGTATTTTAAAATTTTATTTTATTGGACTGCACAGTTTTTATTTAGTAAGATTTTAAAACTCTACCAATTTTCTAAAATTTTTTAAATAATTGTCAACACATTAAGAGAAATAAAAAGACAGCCAATAAGTTAGCATATAAAGTTATTTCTATTTAATTTATTTTATATATTGAGAGTTTACTTTACAATGTACATTATGAATACGAGGAAGAATACAAGATTTTAGCAGAGAATAAAGTAATATGTATTATGTCATAATAGTAGTTTCTCTAAATCATTATTCAAAAAGATCATTACCTACAAAAGACTTACTTGAAGTATATCAATTATAATTTTATGATCATACCAATGATCAAACATATGCATTAATGGGACAATTTTAGTTTTAAAAAATTGTAAATTTAAACTGTATTATAAAGGGAAAAAAAGAAAAATCAAAACTGATAGTAAATTAGTTTCATGTTTCATATTTTTTAAAGCCTCAGAATATTTAGTGCACAATTGATAAAATTTTTTATAAAAGATTATACACCAAATTTAAATTACAAAAGAAAATATGTAGAGAACCTATATTAATAAATATGCCTGAGACAATACTAAATGAGGAATTTATATCAAGGTAATTAAAGAAACAAAAGAATGATACTAGCTAAAACATGCAACATAAATAAATGCATTCAAATAGCAGGTGTTGAGTCCATAGACAGGAGAGAAATATATAAATGAAGACCATGGTTTTCAATAAACAGAAATTAATACTCCTAATACATTAAATTTTGTTGCAAGCGTAATCATAAGTTAATAAACTGCAGATAGATACTTGGCTAAAATTTAAAAAATATGTGAATTGATTTTACAAAATTTTAGTTATGAAATAAATGTAAAGGCAATATAAAACTATTAATAAATGATATTTTTCTCAAAACACTGGAACTACATTTATTATTCACTTTAGTTTTAGAAACATTCTGAATTAATATTAAAAGTATTATGGTTGTGTTTTCTGTTGTTTATTGTTTTAGCAGTAAGAAACTGTGTTTGTTTTCAAGAAAGAAGATTAGGAAACATATCTGTGCACATCAGTGAGATAAGTCCTTAAAGAAAGCATTTTGATTATTCCAGAAAAGCAGCTATCAAGTAATCTGCATTTGACTGAAGAAGATCATAGAGATCAGAACTATTTTGCTGAACTTTGCAAGTGTCATTTTGTATTCTTTTCAAGTTGAATTAACAGGTTTCACTAATTTCCAGGAACTCGTGAGATAGGCCTGATTGTTCAGAGTTAAGACTGTTGTTTAAATAAAAAGGAATTTTAAATTTTTGGAAGATTCAGTTGATAAATAGTACTAGAATATTTGAGAGAGATATATATTTTAATTTATTGAAGATAACTTTTGTCCAAAAACAATATATTTGTTTTGACATGAAGTACAGTATTTATTCACCGAATTCATAACTGACTTTAATGCTTTAAAGAATTAAAGTCCAGTGACATTCAATTTAAAAGCAAATGAAAAGACTGAGTTATGAAAGTAGGGATGTACATAAGAATGTTTATAATGGGTTATTAATATTGTCTTAGATTTTCAGTGGTGGTGAATTTTATCACAGAATTTGAGGTAGTTGGGATATCAGCTAAAAGAGTTAACATATAGGAAGAGTTTTTGAGAGAAGCTGCCAGCTAACTAGGGGAGAAATTAATATTAAGTTATACCAGATGAGAGAGTGGTAGGATATAGTCTATGGGAGGTGGATTGCTGTGGAAGAGGTATCATTGAAGTGGTTAATGGAACTTTTGATTAAGAAGGATATGGATTGTTTTATTGTGGTGGAGATGAGGGTAAGTTGGCTGTCATTGTGAATTACTGAGTTGTGTAAGTACCACAGGGAGTTGTAGATGATTCTAAGGATTCTGTTTTGTTTGGTTTGGATTTTATTTAAATTTGAGTTAGCAGTAGATCCCCAAATGGAGCAAGTGTAGGGCCATATGGGGCAGATTAAGGAGAGGTAAATGAGTCTTTTGGTGAAGATTGGTAATTTTCTGTTAAGGAGTGGATACAATAATTTAATTGTAGTGTTAATTTTGGATGAGAGGTGGCTAAGGTGGGGTTTACTTCATATGCACTGAAAATTTGGATTCAGTTCATTCTCCTAATTTTACAAGATTCTGTTGCTCTTTAATGTGGACTGATGTTTTCCTTCTATATAAGAAATGCCCCAAATGACGTGGAAAGAATACATATAGTATTGGTGTTACTGTGTAGAGTATTATTAGATACATTTATACAATATAATGAGGCCAGGTCAGTACAAAACTGCATATGAACATTTTATATTAAAGAATATTTTTCATTTAATAACTTTTAAAACAAAGGAAGCCAAAGTATATATTTATTGCTGTAAAAATTAAATTACTTATGTTTACGTAGCGAAAATTTGATGAATATCCTATTTTTTTCTTTACAGATGTTAATTGTTTTTATAAACAAGTAATAGTTCGAAAATTAGAGAAGTACTTGGAAACAAGATTTACAATTTTCTTTAACTAGTTAATGAAGTTTTCCACTAAACAACAACTGCTGTAAATTCTGCCATAATGGTAGGGATTAGCTACCAAACAATAATTCTGAAGAGGTTTAAAGTGCCAAACCATCTTTTAAGCAGTTTAAAATGTATTACCAGTAATTCTGTTACTAATTAAAACTTTTTAAGTAAATAAAAATATATACTTACTTTCTTTTATTATTTGACCATCAGGATAAGTCTTTAAATTTAGTCCTCCAGGAGCAGGTGCTGAATCATATGGAAAAATAAGACAGAAAAATGTAAACCTTCAACATACTCAAAAAATATATCATAAATTATATAGGTTACACAAGGAGACTTTTTTATGGTTTGAAAAATCATGGCTATAAAACATTTTAATTTCAAATATTTTATAAATATTAAAAGTTATAGCATTTTGACCAGCCATACAATGCAACCATGAAAATATAACTAAAACTAATTAACTGTAATGAAGTCAAAATTATCATGTATCACAAAAGTAACAAATACTTACCTACTAAGCAGTAAACTTATGGGATAGAAAAATTATTTTGTAAAATAAAGTTAAAATTATGTATACAATTAATATAAAACTTATAATAACTTTGAGATAAATTACATTCATAATTACAGTGAATGCCATAGTATAATTTCTTGACAAAATGTTTACTTATTATTCATTTAAAAATATATGTATTTCTTAAGGATGTAAATTTTTAAAAATGTACAAGCAATAAGTTTGCATCATGAAAAGTATGAACAGAATAAACATACATTTATGGCAATCTGAGTATCGTATTTTAAAAATAATTAATGCTATGACATCATTTACAAACAATTAAACTGACACCTTAGTTAAGTCTACAATGTAATTATACCATTGTTATGACTACAATTTGTTAATTACCATTATGTATGTACAAAATTAAGTATGTTAATTATAATTCAGTTTTGAATATAAGTACAGTATTATATTTCTCATATAAATATACACTAACTATTTATATCTTATGAATAAGATGGGAGTTGAAATAAAACTTAATGGGTGTTTGAAAATATACAAATTTCTGTATTAAATGAAGACAAATTGACAGCAAAATTAACTTATGAAATAAAAACCACTCAACACTTCTATAATACTTGTTGCTTTAGTACAGTGACTAAAAATCATAAAACTTGTAAGGAAAAACTTACATGAAAGCCAAAGCAATGTTAATAAGTATATTAATTTTAATTCAAGAATGGAAGAAGTTCTTACAAATGAAGGTTAGCAATGAAACTTCACTAAAGGAATGGGATGGTTCGGTCTGGTATAGATTTTTTCATTTTGATCCTTGTCTCTTAGCTTTGATTTTCAGTTTGTCACATAGTTTTGTCACTCTTACAACTCATGATTTTGAATCGCCTGATGAAAGCACCAAGGACTGCAGACATGGTACTTATTTCACCACTTAATTTTGTCTGTTAACTGGCTAATTCTTTATTTAGTCCCACCCAATGGGATATTATTAAACCATCCATATTCACAAACCACAGTCTAATGCTAAATATGAGAAGCATTCCTATTCTTTATTGTAATAATTATTATTTTTCACTTCTGAAAAACATTTATTGCTTTTCTGCAATTCTTCAACTTATATTTCTATATTTTTCAATAATTTTCTGGCACTGTAAACCAACAAATTATAAGTACTTCAGTTTGACTAGAATTTTTTTCTTAACTATTTTATTACTAATGACGCCTTTATACAATAGACAAAAACCCTGTGCTAAAGCTGTCTTGAGGCATTATGTATTTCACGCTTGAATCTCACCCTTATTTCTGATTGGTTCACTTTAGTGGAGACATATGACACTATATAAAACGAACCCAAAGTGTATTTGAATGCCACCAAATCACACAAAGCAGTTGCAAGTGGTGGCAGAAAACTCAGCACCATTCAGTGAGTGGCAAAGGGTTAAGAATGTAAAATTATGATGAATACAATTTAAAAAATAAAGCAAACAGGGTGAACTCAGCTCTTTTGCTTTGTTTTTACTCATGATTAGTATTAACATTATTGTTATTTTAAAGCACAAAATTCTTGAGCAGAAGGAAAGAAAAAAATATTTCCTCTTCATATTCTTTTATATAAAAAAAAACATAGTCAACCGTATATGGTTAAGAATCATTAAATTCAACCTACTTCTTCAAGCCACATTACAATATTTTATTATTGGTTACTTCAAATTGAATTTATTTTAATTTAATTAATTAATGCAACAATGTTGGTCAGTAATAATTGAACAAAAATTGCATGATGATACTTTCAGTTAGCATATATTATACCCATTTCACTTTACCCTTTGTTCTTTCAACTACATACAAATTTAAAATTTTTGTTATAACTTAGCAGCATAAGACACTAATTTAAATCAAATTTTCTACTATTCTGATTGAGAAGTTACGAAGATAATAAAAGTATTATTTATATATTGTTAAAGCAGTAGTAGTTTCATCCTCTCAAAGTGAAATATCAATTTTATCAATTCATTTGAAATTAATAATTAAAATAGATGTTTATTTAAGAACTTGGATTTCAAGTTTGGAGTGCATTAGATTCAATAATTATTTACAGAAAGAGTGTTTATTGAATATAATGAAACCATTATTAAAATTTCTGCTGCAACTTGAATATCATTGTTACAATTGTGTCTTATGTTACTTGATTCGTGTTCAATCACCTTTAAGATTGTTAAGGGCTGCTACTAAAAGACCCCATCCATGACTTACGACAATCAAGTTCATCACTTGAATCCAATGGGCAGTCTACCATTCTGTTACATCTTAGACCTCCAGGGATGCACGGTCCATTTTCACAACGGAAGTCCACTTCAGAGCATGCCCCACGAGAAGGGGATGCTAAATCATTGTTTCTCTGTTACACAATTAGCCTATAGCTTCTAGTAGTATTAAGACTTTTGAATAACAATATTGTGCTATTAACAAAATATATTAATTTAGGAAAAACAATTATGTAAAGATATGAATTTTATAGCTTTTGGAAAGTGAAATTCAATTATAATGTATGAAAAAATTATCCAAAATTCTTTAAACTTGACTGTTTTACATTGACTGTTTCGAATGTATCTAAGACCCACTATCAGAAAATATAAATTAAACATCACTGAAACTTCGAAAATTTTTAGACTGCTTCAGAAACAAGTTTAAGAAGAAATAGAAGTAATAGTTGAATTACAAATTCGGCTTATAATGTCAGGATAATCTGCATCTAATATTAAAATGTTGGTTAATTTTTAGCCAATGAAATGCAGATCAAGAATTAACTTAATATTTAAGACAATCCATAGAATAGATCTTAACAGTCAAAAGATATGAGACTTTTCTTTGTAACATAGTTTTAAATATCACATATTAGCCTATTTCTAATATTGCATAGTAACTAATTCTTATAAACATACTTACTAAAAAAACTGCAAACGTTTGTAAAAGTTGATAGGATTATTACGCAACGAAATTCTGTGATTATTTTAAACATTTGGACACATATGTTATTAAGTAAACAGCTTTTCATAACCAATTTTTTACCACTAAGATAAGAAATTAGAAGCCATAAAGAAGTTGATATTGATATACAAGTTCATCAAGTCCTAATAACAGTCTACATTTAAAGTGTGGAAACAGGTACCAAAATGTTGGATACTCTCTGGAAAAATATTAACTGATAAAGATTGTTGTAATAATAAATAAACTATTCCAAAAAATGGCTGAACTAAACAATAATAAAATTAAAGAATCAGGAAGGGAAAATCTTGACCAAACTGGGAATCAAACCTAGAACCTCCTGATGGGCAGACAAAGAAAGATCACACATGACAGGTAGTACATCAGGGTAGCTCAGATGATAAGAGCGACAAGTAGAGGTACAGGGTTTGATTCATGGCATAGTTGAAAATTTTCCACCCTGTTCCTTTATTTTCATCTCATAACATTTCTTGTTGAGATTCATTTCAATGCATATCTTTGACCAATGTAATTCTTAATATTTAAATCTGGTTAAAAAACAATATTTCAATACAATGTTAGAAATATATAATAGTATTCATGTATTTTAAAGACAAAATGCTATCTTTTCAACACTTTTGGACACAGAGTTATCAAAATAGATGATCTTTAAGTATAGAAGAACAATTAGCTTTCTCATGTAGTCACAATTAATGTATATTTTATTATTCGTAGAGTAAACTTCACATTTCAAAAGTCTTTGTGGGTAACCAATAAAACACGAGCCTTATAAATTAAGAACTAAAATATTATTCATAAATAAATTATATATTATATATATATATATATATATACATATGTATATATCATATTAGCCTATTTCTGATATTACATAGTGATAGGAAATTATATTTTCAGGTTAATTAAAACAATTAATAAGGGCAGGAAAGACAGACAGAAAGTTGGTGACTAACCTGATGTTCACAGGTGACTACATCACGTAGGGTTTGAAGTTCTTAAATTTTCGGAGGCACTGTCCCCTTCATCAGAATGTTAGGAAGACATTTCCAGTGATCAGGTGTTATAACATTCTGATGAAGGGTGCAGTGCTTCTGAAAATTTAAATGGTGCTTGCCATCTGTGAAGTTCATGTAAGTCACCAACTTTATATCTATTTTATCCTGTCCTTATTAATTATTTTTATTAACCTGACAATGTCATTTCCTATATATAAATTATGATGTAACCACAACTAAATTAATTAAGGCAGTAATAATAAAATAATCAAAGATTGAAGGCTTTCCTTCTGTGATTGGTGAAGAAAGAGTTCTTGGTTTCCATATGGGTGTAACAGCAATTACACTACAATGTTTCAATGACTATAAGCTCTGTCACCTAAAGGCCTGATTACACTATTGCCGAGTTGGCCTGAGGCTATATGAACACCAGAGTGTGGACTGTGTGCTTGCCATGACTTGCAACACGGACAGCATAAGGACAGGAAAAGGGTCAATGATGCATGGCTCTGAATAAGGAAGAAGTTAAAAAAGAATTAAAGAAGAAAAAATATGTAGAAGCCTTCTCAGTAACAAATTGCTGAAAGGCAAGTGAGATGATGAGTATGATCTCTATGGAAAAATGTTGGTCAAAACACTGAGGAAACTGTCATAAAATGAAAAATAAAACTTCATGTTTAGCATAGATACTGTTTGTAAAAATAATTGAAGCCCATTTATTTAGTTCTAGTACTGCTTCACTTATCATACAAATACCAAAAAGACTGCTATCTTATGGACTGAAAGACTAGCACTCACCTTGACATATGGCTCAAGTGCATTTGCCAATAGTGTAGGTGGGCCATTACAGGCAAAGTGGAAGTCAACAACATAGCTTATAGTCATTGAAATGTTGTTATTTAATCACCATTGTATCCATGTATCCAAAACAGGTGGAAACTATTACAATTTTTGTAACACTTAACAAAAGTTACTATTGTCACAATGAAACATTTAAACTTTACAACTATTAAGATTATTGTAACAATATTGTTGGATTTTCTTTTGGTAATATTAAATAAGGCATTTTTCATTAAATTAATTTTATGATGTTAAATTCAATGATATGTTTTGGTAAATGAACCCAAATAATATTTTGAAGCAATTCATAATGTGTTAAAAATGACTTATTATTTAAATTAATAAGGTATTTAAAATACAGGATCAGATGAAAAGTGCCAGTCACATGGAGAATGGGAAAATTGAATAATATGCTTAGTTTTAATATATTTAAAGTTACTTGATGTTAAAACTGACATTAAACTGAAAATAAAATTGAAAAATAACTGATTTCAGTTCATTTTATAGTTATGTAAATATAAATACCGAGACTCACGACAATTGGATTCATCTGATTTGTCCCGGCAATCTGCTCTTCCATTGCACACAGATGATTCAGGAATGCATTGGCTTCCGTCAAAACAAGCAAATTCACGTGGAAGACAATTCCTATTTGGAGCTACAAAAAAAGAAGGATTATATATTTAACTTACAGTCATCAGGCAATACTGATAATTTTTTTAGCTGATATAACTGCCACATCACTAACTTCAATATATCTGGGACTAAATAGACAGAAAACCAACCCAGAAATAAATAAAATAATAATTTCTTCCCTGAATAACTCTCCTCCTTACCATAAAGAAGCCTTTATGAACCTAACTAGTGTATCATTCATATTCACTCAGACACTCAATCATTGTTGACTGTATAGTAACTGCTATGATATCTACCCAATTATACAATATTGGAACCTTTCATAACCCCTAAGAGAAAGCTTCATAGGAGATAAATAAAAATGCTTCTTGCCTTCCCTCCTTTACTATTTTGTACCAAAATTTGTAGACTTGGAATGGCATCCAACCGAATATACAATAAATAAAATTGGCAAGAAAAAATATAAAACATCTTCCAGAGTGCATTTTCAATCATTACAAACTTTTAAATAGCTGCTCATGACTTAAGTTCAGAAGTGCTCTGTTCAAAATCATCATTTTGCAGCTTAATTTATAGAACTGCAAGGAAAAAAAATTCAAAATGTTTCACACTCTGCCAAAATTAGTAGTAACAGATGTTTTACACACCAGCGAAGGACTGAAATAGTTTGTCTGCAAAATGATTTGAGACCACTCCTTTTTAAAGTATGTAAATTAATGGAACCTATTATAATCGATAGGGGAACAGCTGCCGTATCTTGTATGAGTCTTAGAATAGAATCTGCAGTGTATCTTAATTCACTTTAATATTATCTACAGCATTGATGTAATTATATTTACTTTCAAGTGTAAATAATGTTAGTAATATCTCTGCCTGAGAAATAGTTTGCTTGGAATGTACTTGTTTTAATACTTTTTTAATCTTTTTTTCTCATTCTCTCTGGAGTTGTATTGCTATGACTTGTTCATTACTACCTGTTATCTGTGTCTGTTAAGGAGTAACATTTTAAGTTAACTATGCTTTCATAAAAAAATAAAGCTTTATTTAAAACATGAATTTGAAATTATTTAATCAAAAATATATTTTATTCTTCCTAATACCTAATATAATGTCACGGTCATAATATTATTTTGTAAATGTAAGGATCAAATATCATAATTATAACCAAAAAGTTATAATTATAATTTATAGTAAATAATTTATTGTCTATTAAGCATTTGACTTTTTAATATTGATTATGAATCATTAACATTTATGATATACTTACGGCACTTAGATTCATCTGACCCGTCTCTACAATCCACTTTCCGGTCACACAAAAAAGATCCATCAATACATTGACTTCGATCAAGACAAGTAAACTGACCAGGAAGGCATCTTTGAGGTTCTGGAGTAGCTGCAGAAGATTATTTAAAAAATATAACCATCTTTCTAGACTAGACCATTTAAAATTGAGAAAAATTGAAATCATGAATACATAAAATGAATTAATGACGAACATAGTGTTTAAATAAGAGTAACATTAGATATACATGAGGAAATTCAAAATGAAATTAATACCATTACAAATACAATTTGCCATGAAGGTTGTGCTGAAGATAATTATGAAATAAACAACAAATGTTAGAAAATAACAGTTTTGTGTTTTGCCAAAAAAATATATATATATTTTGTAACTAGTTGACAACTGAATTAAGCACAACTCAGACAACATGAAAAATACTAGTACAAGGTATATCATAGTCAAGTAGCAGTTAACTTACCAGAAATATTTGAAGTTTTTGTATTTCAAAATGTTTAAATAGACTGTAATTGAATCAGGTAAAAATTACATATAAATTGTACAATTATTTGATAATGAAATCTTGCAAAGGTATTCAGTATGGAAACTTTGGAAATTAAAAATAATAATGAATAAATGTATAAAAATTAACAGTATAAAATCTAAACCAGAACAAAGAGGTTGACAAGTATTATATCTTTAATGTAAATGAAACTTGGTATTAAAACCAATTAAATTCTTTTCACTACTAATGATAATATGCAAGCAATTAAATTTTACTTACTAGAAAAACAATCTATTTCATCAGTTTTATCAGCACAATCAGTGAAGCCATCACAACGGAAGTTTTGAGGAATACACTGCTTATTTTTGCAAGTAAATTCAGAAGGTTGGCAACCTAAATCAAAAATTTTGAAAGTTAGATAGTTTTATTATAAGTATCTCAAATTATTACTGAATGGGACTGTATCTTTTCAAATAATATTGTCACTTACAGGACTAATCATTGTGCCATCTATTTCTATATGAGGAATTCACGCACACTATTAGGATAAACCTGTAATAACAAAATGTTGACCATACAAAGAGTTGGCAGTTTAAAGAAAATGTAAATCACCTTCTGGTCTGGGAATAAGTGGCACCACAAATAAATAGACATAAATGGAGAGATAGCAATTATAAGTATCATTTACCATATTAGTATGGTAATTTGAAAGAAAACGTGGAACTATAATAACTTGATCATAAGTAATGGTTTCTAAACCAGATGATATAGGAATAAATATGAGAAATAAGTTTGAATGTCCTTAGAAACCACATTAATAGAAAATAGGGGGAAGAATTTCCATAAATAATCTAGGAAACATTCACAAGGAGGTAATATAAGCTCTATAGCTGAAAGTCAAAAGGATTTTAGGTGAGTTATAAGTTTACATGTTTGATTTTAAAACATTTATTTATGTAATAATTTTTTAAACAACCATTGGAATACTCCTTTGGAATTGGACTAAGGATATAAAGGTTATTATGTAACAGAAATAATTGTAACATTGTTGCAAGAGATCATTAGATGAATCAATACCAAATAAATATCTTAAAATTCAGTTCATATATTGATTACATGCTTAATTTGCATCAACATTACTTTAAGTAGTGACTTAACAGAATTAATTAATGTACTTGATGATTAAGACATAAATATTTTTTTATCTATACAAACTAAAGGTTTTTGAATTACATTTGCATCAATTGTTGGTTTCATTAAATTAGAAATTCCTGTGCCATTATAATTTTAAATGAGGTAGTTATTGTATTAAGAAATATTCACTTTTAACCTGCAGTTATAGTTAAGATATTATTTTCATAAAGTACAATTAAAACATGCGTTATGACCAACCAGTATGATATACAAAACTACTGCCATGAGGAAGGAGCTTGGACTCTTGAAAATTTGACATGTGATTGCTTCTGAGCTTAGTATTATCAACGGTTGCTTTAATGTTCAGTTAATATACTGACCTCTACCTCTTTTTCCTATCAAAAAGGGTTAATTATGTTGTTTTTATAATGTTTGGAAGTTAACTGCAGAAACAGTTAATATGTGACAGTTATTTTACAAGAAAATCTCTGTATCTGGTTGCTATGGTAAAGTAAAAAAAGTCACATAGTGGCACAGGTTAATACTTTAAAATTTGTGTTCTTAAGTGTTCAGACATGTAACCCTACTTCATATTTAATAAAACTCTATCTATGGTAAAAATTAACAAAGTTGATATATAAGTAAGTAAGAATATGATGTTGTCCAAATAATGGATATTGAAAGGAAAGAGAGAAAGGGCAAACTAATCTGAAACTGCGCCTTGGTGTTGTAACTGAGGGAAAGATAAAAATCTGCTTCTTCAGGAGAAAATGAGGCCATTAACAGGCCAACCATTACTCCTATAGAAGGAGGCTAATGCCTTTGAAAATGATTTTATCTTACCCCCAAAGGGAAATACTGAGCTTCAATTTCATATATATATATATATGGGATAAGTGACGAAGTCACGCATTTGATAATTGGATAGAAAGAAAGATAGAAATATTTGGGAGAAAGGCAGGAAATTCGCTCATTAAATCATATGTACGGCATGGAATCATGCACAAGGAAATACATATGTCGAGCGTAGAAGAGAATGGAAGAAGGAAGAAAGACTGAAAAAATTCGATGTGGCCAGGACTCGAACCTGGGTGCACGAAACAACAGTGCATCGCCCCTAGAGCCGGGGCGTGCGTCTATCCACTCCGCCACCACATCGAGTACGACCAACCGAGCATTTTCAGTCTATATATCTTAGGTTTTCAAGTTAGGATGGATAGAGAAGAGGGATGGAAGAATTAGGAGCATCCGTTAGGATAAATTAAATATATATATATATATGGGATAAGTGACGAAGTCACGCATTTGATAATTGGATAGAAAGAAAGATAGAAATATTTGGGAGAAAGGCAGGAAATTCGCTCATTAAATCATATGTACGGCATGGAATCATGCACAAGGAAATACATATGTCGAGCGTAGAAGAGAATGGAAGAAGGAAGAAAGACTGAAAAAATTCGATGTGGCCAGGACTCGATGATGTAGAATGACAAATGTTCCAACATTATGGAATTTGTTTTGATGACATTGTCAGCTATGTCTTTAATTTCCTGCATACATGCAACGCTCAATGCATAACAATATAATGGCAGCCTCTCGGGTAAAATAAATAAAGTATTAAATTTTTTCAGCCTCATGATGTTTCAGAAACAAAATTTGTTATAATATTTTAATTAATGAACTGAGAAGGTCCTGATAGTTGGGGATGAAACAATTTCAAATTAAATTCTTCAATTTCTGACTTTTAGCCATTCTTTGTATTTGAATTCTAACTAGCTGGGAACCCGGCATTTCCTGGGTATTTATTTATATTATCACTGTAGATTATTAAACTCTTGGTCAACACATAATTATACAGGCATTGAAAATGTTATATATACTCCCAGTATCTCTAGAGAGTCAAAAATATTCCCACTGCAATAGCAGGGCTAAAAATATTTTCAACACACTTACTAAATAATAATTCTCTTAACACTTTATAAGAGCACAAAAATATTGCTGGCAAATTAAAGAAATAAAACTTGCCAACAGTAATCTAAGTGAGTCCAAAGTATTTATGGTAAACACTCCCCATTTCTTAAGAAAGGCAAAATTACATCCAGTATTTTAAGATAGAAATAATTAGCTTTGGTACCATAAGACAGGAAAATATGTGCCCGACCCACATCCCTGAAGTACCTAAGGATTATTTTACCCATCAACTGTTAAAACTGGGCATATATGACACATAAACAAACTTTGATTGAAATAGCTCCAATTATAAGAAAAGTTAATTTAACCCCCTGACAATCACTAAAATTAAACTTCACGCAAATCTGAATGTTAGAACAAAACAAATTCCATAATGTTGGAACATTTGTCATTCTACATCAATTTCCTTTCACAGACTCTCACTACCTTCCTCCTCCATCCAATACATATACGCCTCATATAAGTTGCATGTTTTAATTTAAGAATAGAATTCAGAAATAGTCAGGAATCACAGTAGATTTTATATTACTGACATTTGCCCCTTCCACCCTCCTTGGGGTTGACTTAGGAATAAGGCACAAGCTAAATATCAGTGTTGAACGCAATGACTCTCTTATATCTGGTTTCAACAAAATTGTTGGTAATTTTTTGTTATTTTTATGTGACGCTTTAAACCCCCACCCCTATGGTTACTCCCCTCCCCAGTGGAATATGCTTGAGATTATACACATAAAAGAAACATCTGTGTGAACACTGTCAAAATGAACTCAAATATCAACCCTTTTATATATTTTTTTGAAACTTCTGACTCCTCCCTTCCCCCACCTCTAGGTGTAGCAAGTGATTGTTGTGTCTTACTCACAGAGTGTTTGTTTTTGTATCATGAGGAACATGCCCACAAAATTAGATATTAATTGTTCCACCTATTTAGAATAGCATGTGGAACTTTCTTTTACCCACCTCTGTCATTGCCTCAGGGGCTGAAAAGCAACTTATTTCACTTTTTTATATCAGAATAAAACTCAGAAACTCTAATATCCCCAGTTTGAACACCGATTTGGATTGTTTTCTGGTTATTATGGTGTGATGCCCCTCCACCTCCTCCCTTATGAATACTCCCCTTCCAAGCTGAATAAGGTTGAAATTATGCATAAACAATGAAGGAAATGGGGGGTGGGGGAGCAATATCAAAGGAATTGACATGGAAAAATAGTTATTCAACTACAATATCACCCTTTTTTCATAATTAAAATTTTTGCACCATCTGGTTGCCCTGTTAAGGGCTGAACTGCAATTTTAATTGCATGATGAATGGCAGGAATAAATTCTGTGTCTTGTATGACACAAAATTTGAGACCAAAGTCAGTTGTTTTGCAGTAACATCCTCCTCCCCACCAATACATATAAATGTTATAAATAATACATCAATAAAATCAGTTGAAAAACTATGAAAGTAATTAACCATAAAATATATTCAAGCAGCTGAAATATCAGCTGTTGATGCCTACTTAAAAATTTCTGCTTCTCAATTTCCCCTCCTGCCCCTACAGGAGAGAATGATAATTGTTCCTTCCTCACAGCATTTTTTTCATATCTGGAGGGTCACACAAAATTTGATCAAAATTGCTCAATAATTTTAAGATTGTAAACAGAAGTTTGGGGGTTAAAGTTCAATATAAGTCGAAATTTGAATGCAGAAGCTACATTCAGCAACTATGCTCAATTTTAGTAATTAAATTATCCTACATTGATTGTGATATGGATTTGCCACTTTAATAAATAAACATACAAAGCACTGTAGGAAACAAAGGAGAAATTTGTTTAATACATTTAAAATAACTAATTGTTATTTTCAACAAAATATATAGAGTAACTTAATTATTTCAAAGAGGAAGAAGATTATAGGAGAGAAAGGACAGAATGTTTTAAATGCACTAAAAATTAAAATATCAATTATTCTTAACTAAATATATAGAGAAAAATGGTAAAACATCATTTATATAGTATATGGTAAAAAACTTACATTCAACTTGCTAAATGACTACCCAGACATAATCATCACATACAAATGTCATAACTATGGAGCTATATAAAATGTTTAAAAGTGCAATTTTAAATTTTACCAAATATTTAAAAGTTACTAATACAGATAAGAGAACATCCAGCCAAAAAGTTGAACAACTTAAATGTAAAAGGTTCCATACCTGTGTACTAGTTGTTATGGTTTGTAGTACCATTTGAAGATTTGTATTACTGTATTTGGTTTTACTATATACATACCTCAGACTAAAATATTTTGTGTAGATATTACTGTATTTGAAGGAAATGTGATTATGTAACTTTATCTGCTTACAGTATTTTTAACTAAAAAGGCACAATAAATTATGGGAGTAAAATAGAATACAATAATTGAAAGTTGCTATTTTCTGAGAAAAAATTTTAGTTGATCCAATCTTGCAATAATAAGGAAATTACATTCTGTGATGAGAATGTGAAGGTGGGGAGACAGAATAAATAAGATATTAAGAAGGCACTAGAACAAATTGTTCATGAATGTTGAATTCCAGTTATGCATGGACTGTATGCTATATGCAAAGTAAAAATTTCAAATATGGATTTCCTAATCTAAGCAATTGGAGGGTATGTTTGGGATTGTTGGAGAGTTATTTCTTTTAGCTTTACAGTACAGTGGCAGTTGGAAATGTATGGTTTGCAGAAGCTGGGCAAAGTCTACATTTTATGGGCAGAATGCTATGTGATTTCATCTTTGATTCTCAATAAAGTACACATGGATGGAGATCATATTGGGAAAGAGGGTTTCCAAATGATGTGGAATTCTGCATCTGATGAATTGCGGGGAAGGGGGTGTAAGACTAAAGTTGGTCAGTATGAAACATATCGCTCAAAATTTTTGATAATGTGCAAGACTTGTCACACAGGCTGTATCACCTTTGAGAAGTTATTCCTGACCTGAATGATTACACCAAACATCTATGAATAAACTGATATCTCCAGCATACTAAAACACATACCTTTCAAATAAGTGTTGTGTCTAGATACGCAAGTTTACTTCAAAACACATAGATAAACACACATTTATAAACATATGCAGGCATTAATCAACTAATTACCATAACCACCAAACCGACATTCAGTATCTATTATATAAGAGAACACAATAAATTAAAATTACTGTTGTTACTCTGAAAGAAACAAAAAAGTCTGAAGAATTATTACCAATTAAAAAATCTCTACTAAAACCTCAATGAGTGGCAAAATTTATTTTATAATGCATGATTAAATTACAATCATTATTAAACTGATAGAGTTTTGTCAAAGTCTACCAATATTTATAAGATAATATAACATCAGAAATAATTTGAAGTATATTTTCAAAAAGCAATAACTAATTTTCTACATAGGTTAGAAGTTGAACTTCAGCACAAGAATCCAAATATTTCAACAGATAGATGCATTAAATTTGTTGTTATCAAATGTCTTGCCATTCTGCATGTAGTTGATGAGCTATGGCAAGCAACTTTATTGGCTTAATGATTGTATGGATATGAGATAATAAAATTATTGAGAAATGGGAAAAGTTACTGTGGTTCATTATGTGATATTTGATTAAAAACACAACCATGGAAGTAATTCCTGATAAGGTTGCTTTACATTCCACAGACATGAAACTCAGTAACTTGATGATGTACAGCTAGAAGTACCGATTGAAGAACTTAATGAAGTAGTTAGTGACAGACCAGAAGTCATGAAACCTGCTTTGTAAAAGGTTGCCATTTACAATATAAATGTTTCAACATGGATTAAAGCTATTACTAATTAAATTAAAGCAAACAAGAAGAACAATACTTGGAAAATGTACATATGCTATAAGTTGATTTTCAAAACAAAGCGTTCCAAAACATGTAGTGTATGCTTCAAGGCTCATTTGTGGGAAAATGAATAATCACAATAAAACTGGTATTGGCTAAAATGACAAATCTGTGCCAGAGTGTACTTTTGTATGAGTATGTTCAAAATATTGTTACCATTCCTTCAGAATATTTTTGAAATGAAGTTGTGAGGAAGTTATACCAGGTGTGTAACTACATAACCAGATTTTGTCCATTGATGGCCGCAGCTGTCAATGTACTTATCTTCAAACTGCATCTTTGTCATCATTTTAGTTCTTTGACAGGTGACAAAGAGTTTAGACTTACAACAATACAAAATTTCAATTAACAGTGTTGAACGTGTTGAGTTTTGTGCCTACAAACTATAGACAGTATTGATTTTCTGTTATCATTTAACAAAAACTGCTGCAGAATCATGTTGAAGCTAAAGTTGAGCATCTCAGTGCTTTGAGTGGTTAAGAAAATCAAATATTTAAATACGACACAAAAAAATGAAGAACATGGAAGACTGCCAAAAAAGTTTGAGGACAGTGAATTGCAAGCATATTGGAGGTGGATGATGCTCAAACCCAACAAGAAGTTGCAGATCAATTAAATGTAACACATATGTTTGAAAGCCATGAGAAAGGTCCAGAAGTGAGGGAAATGAGTTCCACATAAATTTAATGAAAGCCAGCAATAAAACTGAAAAACCAAATACTGCTCGTAACATATAATTGAAAGTCGTTTCTCCATTGGATTGTAACAGGGATGAAAAGTGGATTTCTTTCAGAATCCTAAACATAAAAAATCATGGATAATGCCATGCAAACCGTCTACATAACTTTCAGGGCCAAATTGCTATGAAGACAATGCTCTGTGTTTGGTGAGATCAGATAACCAAACTGTTAATACTGAATGCTACTGACAACAAATGACTGATTTGAATCAAGCATTGCATGAAAAACAATCAGAATATCTATCAAACAAAAACTGATTTCACTTCATGATAACACACCTTCGCACACAGAAAAACTGGTTAAGGAACTAATTAAGGTCTTTACTTGGGAAATACTTGAGCATGTGGCTTACACACATTGATGGGACATGCACTTGCTCAGAAATTCTTCACTTCTTATGAATATGTACAAAAATGGGGTTGTCTCAAAACAGCAACAGTTCTGTTTGGTGTGACATTCATAAGTGGTCAGAGAGATGGGAAAAATACATAACGTAAAACAACCAATAGATAAACAACCTTTGTATATTTAAAGAAAAAACAATAACAGGATTAATTTGAATAATGTTAAAAATTTATATGTAAAAGTTATTATTATTATTACATTCTTTAAATGTAAAAAATAGATACACAAAATTTATATTCTATATATGACTCCTTCATATTGTGATTTTCTTGTGCATTCTGGAATCTTTGAATTGTAAAAGTTTTAATCAAAAATATTTGGTTACAAAAAATGTGAGCTTTGCAATCTGTTTCCTTGACATTGTTTTCACTCAATTCGGCCAAGGATGTTGCAACAGCTACATGAAATTTTGTAATATATTAATTGTAAGGACCTAAAACATACTAAGTTTATTTATTTATATTTAACTTTGTGTATTTAATTATATAATTTTTTTGTAGAATGAAGTGAGGAGGTCCCAAAAGTTGAGGGATGAACTGTTTTCAAATTAAACTATTCCATATCAGACTTTTGGCCATTCTCTGTATTTTATTTACAATATTAAGTCAGATTAATTTAATTACTTTATTTATAATAAACATTTATATTCCTTGCTTGTGCGCACATGATGTTACCTTGTAAATGAAGGGCTAGCATTACAAATACATTACTCATAGCACGATAAGGTTACATATACGTATGGTGACATCAAGCTGTCACTCGCATAGCATGAAAATTTCTTATTACTATGAGGATATTAAGAGATAAATTGATTTTCATGATGGGAAAATCATTTCATTTGGCACCCATAAATCATGGAGCAGACAATTAGAGAATGTATAAAGAGTTCAGAAGTTTACAGCTGCAGATTAACATAAAAATTTCAATAAAGAAAAAGAAATAATAATTTCAATGTGAAAGTATCAAATTGCCATTTTTTATGAAATAATAACAAGAAAATGCCTTTTCTTGATTTAAAATAATTGAACAGATATGAAAAATCAAAATATCATCTCATGAATATGACAAATATAAACACTAGTGACATGATGCATCAAACTGTTTAAGTGCTTAAAAATGGCCCAAGATATAAGTGAACTTATAGTCCTATTTTTTTTTTCAATTTTTGTATTGCAACTCATAATACAGATAATTAATTCTCAAGTCAACTTATGTGTATGACTCAGCAATAGCACTCTACAGCACACATTAAAATTGTTAAATATATATAAAAAATATTTTCAATTTTATTTGAAAAAATTTTGTCACTCATTGTTTCTAAAACTGAGGTTGCTAATAAGGAAAACACTATACATATATAAACCACTTCTTTAAAAAATGGTAATACTACAAAATTCTGACCATTACACCCCTGTTCATCAGAAAAATCCCTGCAGTCATACAGATTATCACAGCGATGACCACCATCAATGCATGAACCATCATCACAGGAGAATTCATTAGGCAGACAGTTATCAATCTCTACACCATCTAGTTTATTAAACAATATATTATTTCTAAATTAAAGAACTAAATACAAATGTCACTTAGACATTGCTTGAAAATTATATTTATGGAAGGAAAATCTGTATTTAATGTTGTATCACACAACTAAATTCTAAATTCTAATATACATTATTAAAAATAACCTATAAAGAACCTGAAACTATTAATTTGTTTCCTTACTCAGTAAATAAGTTCACTATGAGTAATATTACAGCTTTAGTAGCACATTAATTAAAAATATACATCATTAATTTGTAAATAAGCATACTAACATACATTTGTTTCACAACATAAAGTTAAATATTGAATAATGAGAAAAATGTTATATTCTATTAATTGCAATGCCTTCTGAAAAATAAATTACATCCACTATATGGACATCATGATGGATTTTTCCAAATTTGGAATAGAAAATGGGATTACCTTCTCAAGTATTTAATCCCCATCAGGCAGTGGGAAAGACAAGTTTGATATAACTTTCAGCAATAACTGTCTCTGGACACAATTCATTTTTCAAAATTATTTGCATTGTTATAAAAGTTTATGCATTTAAAATATACCACAGTTAAGTCAACAAAATTGTACAAAATGTTTTGGATGTCTTGAGTAAGTAACAATATTGTTGCTGACAATTTTTTTTAAATTTTATTGTTTATAATTGCTGATCATGTCAGATTATTGATTTATTAAATTTTGGAATAATTGGATGTGGTCCTTCAAGATGAAAAAAATTTATTGCCTATTTTCTTTGTTTCTTGTGCTACTTGGTTTTTGAGATATTTCAAGATAAATCTACAACTCAGCATCAACACTTGGATAAATATATATAACAAAGTGGATGTATTTAAAAAAGAAATATACGTACCACAATTTTCTTCATCAGAATAATCTAGGCAATCCCTTTGTCCATCACAACGTCTTTGTTGATCAATGCAGGAGCCATCTGAGCACTTGAAATCATTGGGACTGCAAGTTACTTCTGAAATGAAAAGGATTAATTACTTTTCACAATATTCATTTATGTGGCAATATCTAATACTGCTCAAAAGGCAGAGTATCCAAATATTTACTATTTGTTAAACCAAACAAAAAATGGATAATGCATGTACTTTCAGAGAAAAGAGAGACCCAGATTTACTAGAACTGAACATTCAGAAAGTATTTGTCCATTTAGATAAGCAAGTTTTAACATTATGTCAATCTTCAAATTATCATATCAACCACACATTACCGTTACAAATTATTAATGTAAATATAAAAATTATTTTGTTTCTTTACTAATAACCTAATAACCTCACAAGTTACTACCTAAAAACAGGCAACAGTATGCATGTAACAATTGGTGCCTGGACGTGTTTTTGGGTGGGTAGGCAGGTGTGACATGCAGGCAAATTTCTTGCTCTTTTGTGTATGTGTGTGCATTTCAGCTTTTGTATTTACAGTTGTTAATGGACTGCGGCTGTTTACCTGTGACAAATGCAGCTGAAAGCCAATTCCAACTTAAAGTAAAACTCCTCATTTTCTATGACTAGTGCTAACTACCATGAAGACATTAAATGCTATTTTAAACAATGTTTCATTCATGTATGAAGTGTGTTAAAAGGGATTTTCAGAACCACAGGTATTTATAGTGCAAATATGTTTATAGATGATTGTATATAGAAGCAAATATAATTATCAGGGATCATTAAGAACAATTTTAATTTCCTTTCTATTAAGAACCACACATACTCAAAACAGACATGATTATTAGGAAACAAACCGTAACAATTGGCAATTTCAATATAATAACAATTTGAATCTTTGATTGTGAAATAAATTAACTCAAATTATTATAGGCAGTAATGAATAAACAGATTATATAGCAGTTACCACAGAAAGGAGTATTGTTATGGCAATATGACCTTATTAGGAAATCATTTGGGATTATTCTACATTTTATTAGAAAAAGTAGAATGTTAGACAACATAACAGGCCATAATGTGACATAATATATAACAACTGTGTTAAAATATAAATATAAGGAATTTTATGCCAAATGTAGGTGATATTGTTATATAGAAGGCTCGAAATAGTTATAATGAAAGTAAATTTTGAGATTTAAAGTATAATAATAAATATTTCTTAACATACACTGAGGTTTTAAATATAAGTAATCTTGATAGGCTGTAAGTAATGAACAGATAATTGTATGATTAAAGAAACCAGTGAAATATTATGTCAAGATGACTAGTGTCAGTAATTACAAAAAATGAAGGTAAAATTATGTGGAACAGAGAGTAGGGGTATATTTATACAAGTAATGAGAACAAGAAAGAAAAACAGAAATTTGGTGACCTACTTGAAGTTCTCAGTCAATGGCTGGACGTCACTGGAAATGTTTTCCTAACCTTCTGATAAACGGGGTGCTGCCTCCAAAAAATCAAGAATCTCAAACCCTACATTGTGCCTACCATCTGTGAAAATTTTTGGGGTGGACAAAAACACAAGCATGGTTGTAACAGCTTTCATGTTAGTGTTACAGTTGCTTGTCTGAAAGCAAGGCGGAATTGCAGCCATGTCTTTAAATTTCCCATAGATATGCAATACTAAACGTATAATAATATGAAGGCAGCCTCTAGAGGCTATTCTAGAGGTAAAATATCCCCTAATTGGGATCTCTAGGTGGGGAATGCCATGGAAAACACAAAAATAAACTTTTTCTACAAATTGAAGTGTGGACTGTCTGAAGTTTAAACTGTTCTGGTAGATTAGAGGTTGCAAGGTTAAAGATAGATAGATATAGTAGGAAGTTAGATGGTAGGAAGAGCAAGATTTTTAGTCAATGAATATGGGTGATTAGCACAAAAGCAAATAGAGGGAATGCAAGGTAGGTCTTGTAATGAATGAAAGGCTGGAGCAATTATAAACAATATATTGAAAGGTTAGTTACTGTAAAGTTAGACACAAAACCATAGCCAACAACAATAATGTAAACTTATATGCCCACAAGTGCCACGGGAAGAAGATATTGAGATCTAAGGAGAAATTGAAGAAATAATGAAGTATGTCAAAGGAAAAAAAGAATTTGATGATAATGTGCATTAGAACGTAGTAATAGGAAAGGAAGGAGAAAGTTATGTAGTTGAGGACTATGGACTTGGTGAAAGGAATCAAAGAGAAGACATGCTAGTCGAATTTTTCATGCATCATGAATTAGTAGCGACAAATACTTGGTTTAGTAATCATGAGAGAAGATTCAAAGTGTGGATGAAGCTGGAGGAATATATCAAAATAGTCTAGGAACTCTGACCATTACTTGTTGGTTATAAAATGCAGGTTGAAAGTGATGAATCTGAAGAAATGAATTAAAATGGAAACATCAGGAAGTGATTCAATGTTTTAAAGTGGAAATCGAGGGAAAATTAAAAGAAGGAAAAAAATAGAACAGAATAGATGCACTTGAAGAAAGATATAATTAGTTCATCTGACTAAAATATAGCAAGAGTAGCACAGCACTTGGAAAGCATGGATAATGAAAGAAATAATAAAAATGATTTATGAAAGGTATTATTACAAAAGTGTGGCAAATGAAAATGGCCAAAATCAGAATAAACATTTGAATAATGAGTCATGTGGATTAAATAATCATCCGAAGAGAAGAAAATACTAGCAAGAACATCAGGAAAGCAGATAGGAAGTCAATTCTATATAAAGAAGAAAAGGCAGAAATGGAAGGAATATTTAAAAGAGCTGCATCATGGTAGAAATCAGATCATTCAGAAGAGTAGGTGGATGATGAAGAGTTAGGGGACAAACTGTTAAAGTCGGAGTTTGATAGGGCACTGACAGATCTGAACAATAGTAACATTGACAACATTCCAGCAGATTTTATAAGATCAGTGGGCAAAGAAGCAATACCGTGGCTGTTCAGGACAGTTTGAAAAGTCTACAAAATGGGAAGAATATTAGAGAATTTTAGTAAAAACATAATAATATCAGAACACTGGGGCTGATAGATGCAAACAGCACAGGACAATTAGTTTAGTATCTCATGCAAAATATTAACAAAAATAGTATATAGGAGCATGGAACAACAAATAGAATGTGAGTTAAGAGATCAGTTTGGTTTCAGGAAGAATGCAGGGATAAGAGAAGCAATATTGACTCTGCAGCAAATTTTAGAGGAGAGGATAAGGAAAAACAGTCCTACATTCATGGCATTTGTAGATTTAGAAAAAGTCTTTGATAATGTGAACTGGAGCACACTATTAAGGATAGAGAACAGGGATAAAATATTGAGAAAGAAGAGTTATCGATAGCTTCTACAGTAATTAGAATTGAAGGGAAGTAATAGAAAGCAGAATTCAAGAAAGGAGTAAGATAAGGATGCAGTCTGTTGCATTTGGTGTTTAACTTATGTATAGAACAGCTAATGAAAAAAGTTAAAAATGAATATGGAAAGGGAATCAATGTGCAAGAAGAAAAAATATGATTTGCGGACATCATTGGTTTTTTGCTATTATTTGAAGATAACTGTTGACCTGCTTACAACTAAATCTATCTTTTGTCCTACGCACTGAGATTGGTGCACCAGAGTCAGTGCAACTGTGTTACATAACTATGACACAGCAATTGGGAGCTGTATATAACACAAAGCATGCCACTAAATTAATGAATAATTTTGTTACTAAATTACATTTAAAAGATACAGCAGATGCTTTTGGAACCTCCAATAATGCAATCAGGTGGCAAAGTGGCAGATGTGATGTGCAATAGACTTGACAGAAGACAATAGGGAGGGTCTATAAAAAATTCAGGCTTGGAGAAAAACCACCTCGAAATATTCCAAAAGATCAGACCTTTCCAACACCAAGACCTGGCACCACAAAATAAATAATAATACTGAAATTATTTTGATTATTTGTAATATTTTATTGAGTATACATACGACAATTCTCTTCATCAGAATAATCTATGCAGTCTCTTTGTCCATCACAACGTCTTTGTTGATCAATACAGGTACCATCAGTGCACCTGAACTCACCCTCTCTACATTTTTCTGTAATATATAAAGTATAAGTCAAATGTCGATACGCAAAAAATAATGATAGTCATAATAAATAACCTGAAAAGAATTAAATAATCATAAACAATATTACAGATAACTTATTCACATATTCATTAATATACAAATGACAAATTGATTCTTGTTTTACTGTATATGCCCTTTCCAACACCAAGACCTGGTCACCACAAAATAAATAATAATACTGAAATTATTTTGATTATTTGTAATATTTTATTGAGTATACATACGACAATTCTCTTCATCAGAATAATCTATGCAGTCTCTTTGGCCATCACAACGTCTTTGTTGATCAATACAGGTCCCATCAGTGCACCTGAACTCACCCTCTCTACATTTTTCTGTAATATATAAAGTATAAGTCAAATTTTGATACACAAAAAATAATGATAGTCACAATAAATAACCTAAAAAGAATTAAATAATCATAAACAGATAGCTAATTCACATATTCATTAATATACAAATGACAAACTGATTCTTGTTTTATTGTATATGTATTAAAAAAAATTCTTATTACCTATTTTTTCAATACTGATAACTCTATATAACATAAATATGGAGAAGGCAGAAATAATAAATTAATAATAATTTTAATATAATGCCATTCATAATAAAGAAATTTTGTGAGAGGACAAAAATATAAAATATACATACTACAATTATCCTCATCTGAATAATCTGCACAATCTCTATTCCCATCACAATGCCTCCGTTGATCAATACACGAACCATCAGAGCACCTGAACTCATTAGGACTACATGTGCTTTCTGAAACATAGAATTAATTAAAACAAAAACTATTATTTATATGATATATATTTTAAACCCTATAAATTTTTTAATGATTGATGATGAAAGCTGTAATACAGTTAGGAGAAGTTCAGTTTGGTGTTTGGAAGAATGTAGGGAGAATACAAGCAATATTGACTCTGCATCTAATTTTAGAAGACATGATAAGAAACCTCAGGCCTACGTTCATGCATCGCATTTGTAGATTTAGAAAAAGCCTTTGATAATGTGAACTGCAGTAATAAGAATTGGAGATCAAACAAAAGAATGCATAATAATCAAGAAAGGAGTAAGACAAGGATGCACCTCGAAATTATGAGAACTTACGTTTCTATGCTAGTATAGTAGAAAGATGCAGTTAGCTGAGGCAGGCAGAATAATGCAAACAAAAATGAAAGGGTTTTCTAATCCATTAATATATATATATATATATATATATATATATATATATATATATATATAATTAATGGGGAAAGGACAGAGAGATAGAAAGAAGATGACTTACCTGAGGTTTATAGATGGTAGACACCTTGTGAGTTTTGGAGAACTCACAAGGTGTCTACCATCTATAAACCTCAGGTAAGTCATCTTCTTTCTATCTCTCTGTCCTTTCCCCATTAATTGTTTTAAACATGACAATGTCATTTCCTATCTCATATATATATATATATATATATATATATATATATATATTGGCTAGCCGATCACTGGAAATGTCTTCCTAACTTTCTGATGAAGGGGGCGGTGCATCCGAAAATTCAAGTTCTCTAAACCTCACAAGGTGTCTACCATCTATGAACCTCAGGTAAGTCATATTCTTTCTATCTCTCTGTCCTTTCCCCATTAATCGTTATATATATATATATATATATATATATATATAATAACAGTCACAATGAGGGCATGGGAAGAGGTAAGGACTTGATGGGGGCTGGGGAGATGCATACCAACACCCCCATATTGGCACACATACACTCATTCAAACACTTCTGTCCTCAAAGTTGTCAATATTTAAAAACTAACACACACACTCACACATACATAAAACCACCCATCACTGCATAAACCACATACCAACTATACACATATCAAGGTTTTATCACATATACTATCAATAGGATATCGAGCCCAGGCTTCATCTGGTCTGCAGGACATGCTGAAATGAAAGTTCCCATAGATGGAGTTCAGCTTCTGAAGAATTGGGAGGTATTGCTTTGAGGGCGGGTTAGTGTGAAGCACTGGTTGAAGTTGTAGGTATTAGGGCTATGGGGAATTTTGTTTGGTGGAGTTTCACTGTACTGCGGTGTTTGGCAATCTTTTCAGGGAGGGGTCTTTTTGTCTGGCCAATGTAGAAGGCTGGGCATATATAGGTTTGTATAAAGAAAAATAAGATGACCATGGCAGAATAATAATTAATTGTGTAGGAAAGAGAGACAGAAAAAAAGTCTTTGACTAACCTTAAATTGGTAGTATGTGTTGACTTGCAGGCAAGTATGAAAATGTGAATTTTTGAGAACCCTAGATAGTTTCATTGTCAGAGTGTCTGCACAGTGAGGTAGCCAGCAGCTTGGTGTACATCATCAAAAATTACTTAGAGAACTCCAGTCCATAGAAAAATTTTGTTATGAATACTGTAGATGCAATTTTTACCCAGTACTTACCTGGACATTCTTTTTCATCACTGCCATCATTACAGTCATTGAAATTATCACAACGATAGTCATCAGATATACATTGACCATCTTCACAGCGGAATTGATCTTCAGTACAATCAGGTTCTAAAAGAATGCAAAACAAGACATCACTTAAAAACCCAATATAACAGTCGATACAGAAGAATGAATAAAATCAGATTTATGAGAATTTAAATAATTATAGAAATAAGCAAATAATGTTCTGCAAATTAAATACACTACCTGGAAATAAAATTATCCGAAATATAATTAAATGAATTATATATAATTAAAAAAAATGACCAATTCTTGTGAAAATAAATATGGAAATTGAAAAAAATATATTAATGATTGTGGAATTTCAGCCCTTTACATTGCATCATCAACATGAAATGTTGAAATATTTTAATTAATAAATTGAAGAGGTCCCAAAAGTTGGGGGACAAATTTTTTTCAAATTAAAATATGCCATTTCTGATTTTGGCCATTCTTTGTATTTTATTTATAATATTCAGTCAGATTAATTTAATTACTTTAATTAAAGCAGTTTTGTTTGTCTGAGAATATGTCATTGATTTAATTCTATAAAATTGTTTTGCAAAATTGAATTTAAATGATATGTTATTTATAATCAAATAAAGTTTATAATTTGAGAAGGCAGAGCCTGTATTAGCATGAATTATCCTTCGGTTAAAGAAATAATATAACAGAAAATGATGAATCGGCAAAATTGAAATGGTTGAAATTGTTGGGTTTATAGTGTTTTGCTGTTAATTTGTCAAAAACAGTTGAAAGAAGATAGTTTTTGTTTTGCATAAAAATCTTTGCAGGTTGCTATGATGAAGTAACACAAAGTAACAAAAAACTAACAGAAATAGTCATTTATCATAAAGAGGAACATTAAGGACTGCAAGGAGACAGGGAGTTGTAAATGGTTAAATGAGCTCATGTTCAGAATTTCCTTTGAATGATAAAATTAATTATTTTCACAAATGATGAAGCTACTTGAGAAAAAGCATCCAGCAGTACATATTTATTTATGTTATACATCACACTTAATAAAATATTTAAAAAATTCAACTCCTTTATTAAGGCATATTTTATAAAATAATAATAATAAAATAATTTTATAAAATAAATTGTTAATTAGTTAAATGAATATAATAGATGTTTTTGTAAGTATAGTATAAATAAATGAATTTTATCAAGAAAATAAAAAGTGCTTCCAAATAATACATTTTATTAACCTTTTAAAAATAATCTACCTTAATAAAAATTAATAGGAAATTAATGAATGAAATTATTGTGAGACAATTGGCAAGTAAGAAAGCAAACTTACTTCTATAATATATTTCATTTACCTATTCTGCAGTTTTCACCCAATAAATGATTTATAGATGTGAATGTAATAATAATTGGAAGTACAGTATATACAAAATCCTGCACTGATATCTAATGTCATTGTTATTTTCTTTTGGACAAAATGAGGACTTAATTCCTATAAATTTTACTGCATAATAACATACAGAAGAACAAAAAAATATAGGAATTTTTAAGGTGAATAAATTAAGGGCTAACCTCTTCGGCAGTTGTTTTCATCACTTCCATCAGCACATTCAGGATAACCATTACAACGGTATGAGGCATCAATGCACGTTCTATCTTGGCATTGAAATTGATCACTTCTGCATTGAACTGTACAATAAGTGTGTGTTAATTGAATAACATTAATGGTATTTCTAACAAAATTATAAAAATTTTAAGGCAAATTTAATGGCTAATAAATTGAATTTTGAACAATGAAATATTATAGTCTATAAATAAAATTATTAACAAAGCACTTATATATTAATGGGTATGTTAATACTATATATGTTGTATTACAACACAAAATGCATCTACAAAAAAGTTTATAAAATTAAGTAAGATTTGCTGGAATAGTGCCATTGCTTTTGTACTCCTTGGTTACAATTTGGCCAGGCCTGTTGATTGTGCGAGGACAAAAGAGTTATAAAGTATCAGTAGATATGTCATTATGACATGAAGCTTTTATTGTAAGATTATAGATGAAAGCAAAGAATGAGGAACAAGAAAAAGTGTCAAAATACATAATAAATAACATAAATGAAGAGTACTACCAGTAAACAATTTCAACATCTGAAACAGAAAAACAACAAAACAACTTCGCAAATGAATGATCAAATATATAATTACAGTATTGAAAATGGTCAGTATTTTCTAGAAGTTAAAATATAATACATATAATTTATAGCACCAAGAACAAGTAAATGTAATTATCATTTGCTGCAGTTGTCCAGTAATATATCATGTTGCCTCTCTCCAACTGCCTAGAATAGAAGCAACAAGCATCGGATACATTTCCCTGATAGCAGATTCAGTCAATTGCAGATCTGGTTTTTAATAGGCTGAAAAAGAGTGTAGATATGGGAAAATAAGATGACAAAATCAAAAACATAAATTCAGCAAGTCACCAACTTTCTATCTCTCTTTCCTGCCCTTATTAATTATATATATATATATAAATTATATATTGGATAAGTGACAAAGTGTATATGTGTGTCAGGAAATGACATTGTCAGACTAATTAAAATAATTAATGAGGGCAGGAAAGAGAGATAGAAAGTAGGTGACTATATATATATATATATATATATATATATATATATATATATAGCCCAGTTTTTGGCCAACAGCCGATCACTGGAAATGTCTTCTTAGCTTTCTGTTGAAGGAGGTGCCTCCGAAATATTAAAAAGAACTTCAAACCTTACAAGGTGCCTACCATCTGTGAACCTCGGGTAAGTCACCTACTTATATATGTATGTATATGAATGTGTGTGTTTGTGTGATGCATATATACAACTTTAATTAATAAAAATAAGGTCCTGGTTTTAATCTCACAATGACCGAAAAGAACATTAACAAGAAGTTCTTGGGATTCCAATAATGTGATAATATAATATTTTGAATAAGCTGATTTCTGTTAAAATTTTGTGTCTACAATTTTTTTGACCCAGTTGGAATCACAATAACTTCTTGTTACTCAATACCTTAAGAAAACCTTGGATTGTGAACTTTTAGTAGGTTGAATGTGTCTAATGTAATATTTCTATGGAACCCCTCATCACGGTGTAATATTTTGGGAAGCCCTCAACAAACTGCTATAATAATCATTGGATATACTATTTTTATGGAAATTTTCTGATTGAAGACAAAAATGAATTATCAAATGATAGCATTGGCTCATACAACTTAAGGTTATTGAGAATTACAGGAAAGTATGGCTATAAGCAACTTGACAAGAATAACTGAGGTAATTATGGAAATTCAAACCAAAAATAAAAATTCAGTACAACTATTTTTGAAGAGTTTATCACTAAAAAGTAATTGATAGAATAATTCAACTTGTGCAGATAGCAGTTTGAAGAAAATGAGTAGCTTTCAAACTTAATTTACAATTACAACTTAAGAGACAGAATATTCCTAGTCGTTCCATAAGTACTGACACAACAGGGTGTACATACGGTTTGAAGACACGGTATACCCACCTGTACAAGAGGGGAAAATAGGTCATTTTGAGTAGAGCTGTCATAGAGAAAGTGTGTTTTTTAATTTCTAGTTTCGGAGTATAGCTGTTATGAAAATTTGCCTTTGAACACAGAACCATAACTTTATGATATATTACATTATTAATAAGGGCAGTAAAGAAAGATAGAAATTTTGTGATTTACCTGAAGTGTGGAGTTAAAATTTATAATCTTCTGATGAAGGGGGGGGCTTGCCTCTGAAAATTTAAACTCCGTACTCTGCATGATGCCTACAAACTTTACGCTTCAGGTGAGCCACCCAATTTCTATCTTTCTTTACTGCCCTTATTAATTGTTTAAATTAGTCTGGCTATGTCATTTTCTGACTTGTATACATATAAAAATTTAAAAAAGCATATATAGCATGGTTCATCAAAAATTTTAAATTATCAGAAATAAGTATAAAATAATTCTATTCCAGTAACAAGGATGTAAGAAATTAACTTCAAAACGTAAGATAATACTTTTTTATACAGATTTTATGCAAATGTGAAATAGTAATGATAATTACACAAGCTGAGAATTAAAGATAGCAAAGGAACTATTTTCCCAGCATCCTTCGATGGGCTTCAAACAGGAGATTTAGTGGGTTAAAGTTGCACAATGTTTTTCCTAGTGATATAAAAGATTGGTTTGACAACTGTGTAGAGATATGGGCAAAGGGCAGTTTAACAATGTCTTCCCAGAATGAATCATTGATTAAGATCAGTACGTGAAATAAAACTACAATTTATAGTCTGTTTAGTATGGTGGGTATAGTGTATAAAGTCTTGTTTCAATCATCTAAATGCATATGAATGCAAACATGGCTATCAATTGTTCATGACCAAATTACTCTTATTGCTAACTACAACTACTCTCCATTCACAATTATAAACACATACTATTTACACGCAACTAATACATTTTCTTATAGTAATTTTTAAGAGCAAATGTACCATGCAAATTCTATAAATTGTGTTCAGTGGAGACACAATGGTTCTTATTAGTTCTAAATGGTGTACAGGGAAGCTGGCTAGAAAGATAAATTTATCTTAGAGATGATCAGTGCAGAATGATCATATTGTTGGTATTTTCTGCTCTGCATCTTAAATTCAGAAATATTTCTAAATTTTTACAATTTTAATTGTACAGTTTGTAGGGTTTATTGCCTTCTTGATACTGGTTCCAACAGTGTGTGCTGTATTCAATGTTATACATGCCTTGCTATTATATAAACTTATGATAACTTACAATTTTTCATCATGTTCATTAAAGTATAATATAATGTCTGCATAAATGCAAAATAGTTAGACACAAAGGTAAGCTAACAACAGACAAAATTAAGTGATAAAATAAATACTGCACAAAGCTTTTGCTTTTGTTTTTGTGAGGTGATTAAAAAAATAAAATAAATATCATTCTCATGGCTCTAGCATTTTAACCATGAAACAATAGAAATAAGAATTTCAGAAATGTAATATGGCAAATGATTAATCACTGAATTTTATGTGTAATTATGCTATTTCTTTATACAATCAAAGTATTCAGGAGCAAAATGCGATTGAATGAAGGACGTAATTAAAAACTTATATTCACTTTAAATGGTTTGGTGGTTTCATGATGCTGTTAATATTTGTTTCTTTTATTCTTTGCTTCCCTAACAAAATTTTTAGGTATTTGTGTATACTCTATTTTTCGCCATTAGTTGCACGTGAAAATTAAAGTCCAATTTATTATTCTCTTTAAACATACAGACAAAAGAGTATATTAATAGATACAAAAATAAGGGATCACATAAGGACAGAAATAAGCTTGGTCCTCTCATAAACCAAGAATAAAGTTATCTTTTGAGTGTTTACTGGTTGTGTATTCAATAAATTATTCCTTGAGCATACTTAATAAAAAATACAAACATATAAAATACATATTTTATAAAACAGATAAATATTACTTTATACATGATTTATTTAGGAACACATGTCATTTACACTTGAAGAGGGTCAACATAGTGACAGAAATAAGTTCTGTTATTCCATAAACCAAGTATAAAGTAATCATTTGTTTGTTTACTAATTGTGGTTTCAATAAATCATTTGTACAGCACATTTTAACAATGATACAAACATATGAAAAATTTCTTGTATTTATATTTTCATAAATCAAAAAGCTTGTAAAGACTAACAAGATTATAACTTATCACAAGAGTGAAAACAAATTAATTATATTGAAAAATTGAAGATTGCTATCCTCAACAATGATTTGTTTAAATTCTCAATTGAAAGTCAGTTGTAAAGGAAGCTCAGGTTTTATTTGAATACAGAAACTATTTAAATAATAAATACTACATATATACAACATGCATTTTATTAGGATAAGTATTTGTGCAGAAAAGAGAGCAGATATATCACAGAGCCTTAAAAGACAATTTAAACATACAAAATTCACCTTTCATAATACATAACATTTATATCAACCATCACACTAAACCTGAACACCACACTGTCAATGCTTGAGTAAAGTATAATAATAAAATATACTGAAATTATTGATGCATTAAAAATATAAGTAAACTGGGCAATAATTTCCACTGTATTCATAACATAATTATGCTAGCAACTCAAAATGTGCTTGAGATGATATTGGTAATTTAAATTAACTATTACATATAAATATATAAATTGTGATCATCAACAATTCATTAATTTCAAATCAGGAAACTACTTCAAAACAACAATCTATATACTTACCACACACTTCATCAGAACCATCTTCACAATCTGCTTTTTGATCACAAACAGCTTCTCCTGGAATACAGGTACCATCTGTGCACTTGAATTTTCCAGGTGTGCAAAGTCCTTTTGTTTTTTGATAAGGGCATGTGATGGGAAGGATGAAAATATGTCAAATTGCCAATCAAATAAAAGCAAGCAAGCAAATATAACAAACTTAGATGTAACTTTAGCGAAAGATAAGGTGACAGATTAAAAAAGGATTTCATTACAATACCAATAATTCATATTCTCAGTATATGTTCAACTAATAAAAACAGTTGGCTTGAACTTTCAAACCAATGTTTCACAACAGTTTTATCTACATACAAATTAAATATGTAAATTATAGAGATAAAATAATAAGTTAAATAATTTTCCAACAAGAATATATTTAGAGAGGATGAAATCACATTTAAAGAAATATTGAACTGAGGTATAACAGGTGAAAGACAATTTCAGAAAATAAGAATTACAATAGTAAAACTTACTTCATTGCATTTTCTCATAAATAACTTTTCAAAATATATAATCACTACATTAAATACATAAATTGTAATGAGTTAAATATATATAAAGAAAAGTAAGATAATAAAAGTCAACATACTTGTACTTGATTTGGATAGTAGACTGACAGAAATTAGCCATTGCCTTATTTTAAATTGATTGACTGACAGGGTATTAAAAATATAAATTTTTGAGAGCCTAAGCTTCTTTATTAGACATAGTATGTCTGAACCACATGATAAAAGTAGTTTAGGCTATTGAAAATTTATATTTTCCTACATCTCTGCCAGTTGAAATCTATGAATTTAAGGTAAGTCAAAGTCTGTTTGAAATCTCTCTCTCCTATCCAAATGAATTAACTTGTTGGACTTGCATTTCCTTGTTTCATATATATATATATATAGTGAATTTAAAAGGAAAGGGATAGAGAGCAGCAAACTACCATAAATTGGCAGTTGGTATCACAAGGCTGGGAATCAAAGACACCTCAGATTATTGAAGCACTGAAACCCCTTCCTCAGGACAGAATGCCAGATGGCTGGCATCACATTCTGTCCAGAGAAAGTAACCTTGAGAATCTGATATATGATTTCTTCTCAGCCTGGAAACACGAACTGTCAATTAAGTTAGTCAGCTGCTCTCTGGCACCGATTTCTGTCTAAACAAGTTAATTACTTTAACGGTGTCACATTACCATTTCTTTTGTTAAAAAATAAATATAACCAACTAAGGATTATGTGAAACAGTAAAAATAATTGATATGGGCATGTAACAAAATATAGATGGATAATGAACAGTACCGTCATGCAGAACAGGAATAAACACCAAATTTTTGACACACAAGACTCCTTTTTCAGAAGGTATTGGGCACTTTGTGCTGTTGAGCTGAACAGTTAATAAATCAATTTTTCCGAAACATTGGTCTGTTGAACACATTTGATGCCCCTGATAATGCAGTTAGGTTACATAAAAAAGTAATGATAAATTAAACATTTTAAATTAATGAACAATATATTGAAGGGTCTAAATAAAACAATTAATTAAACTGAATATTAGTATACTAAATAATATATGTTATCTGTATTCAACAGACCATGAACATAAGTTGAGGGATTTCTAAATATCCTGTGAGCCTTTTATTTGGCTTAATGTATCTAATATAAGTATATTTTTTTGGAGCCTCTGTAATGCATTCATTGAGACACATAGTCTGGGAATCATTGGCATACACACACAGATAAAAGAGAGATAGAAAAATTGTGTGACTTACCTGTGGTTCGCAAATGTCAGGCACCATGCAGGGTTCAAAGGTCTAAATATTTGGAGACACCATCCCCTTCATTAGAATGTTAGAAAGACATTTCCAGTGATCCGTAGCCAACAAATGAGAAGAAAGAATTTTCTGCGTGGCTAGCTTAGCTCATAAACAATGGACCCCACCAGGCTTTCTTTCTCAATGTGGGTCTGGGAAGAGGCAAGGATTTGATGGGGGCTGGGGAGATGCATACAAACATCCCCATGTTAATACACATACAGTCATTCAAACACATCTGTCGTCAAAGGAGTATATATGTCAATACTAACACGCACACACATACAACCACATATCACTGCATAAACAATGTACACACATACCAAGGTATACACACACCAAGGTTTTAGCACATAACATATTCCAATGGAAATCCATGGGCTTGTGCTGTTACAAACAGTTGGTTTTTTGTGGCAGGGGGAGGGGGGGGGGGGCAAGGTGAAGGTTACTATCTGTAGGATATTCAGTCCAGGGCTTTTACTGGACTGTAAGACATGTTGAAATGAAAGTTCCCATAGATAAGAGTTCAACTTCTGAAGAATTGGGAGGTAGGGCTTTGATTTATTTTTTTTGAGTCATCGGAAAGCCAATCACTGGAATTGTCTTCCTAACTTTCTGATGAAGGGGGCAGTGCCTCTGAAAATTTAAAGAACTCCAAACCTTACAAGGTGCCTGCCATCTGTGGACTTCAGGTAAGTCACCTACTTTATATTTCTCTTTTCTATCCTTACTAATTGTTTGAATTAACCAGCCATAATTAACACAAATAGTAAGGACTGTGGGTGATTTTTCTAAAGAATAAAGCACAAAGAGGGCCTGTAAAATTTTCTTCAACTGCACTCTTTATCAGGAGACTGACATGTCTACCAAGAGATAGCCTGTGCATGGCCAATTGTTACTTGGAACATATTTACTATTCTCATAATGAAGGGAAGGCTGGATCTAAAATTTGAAAACTTCCAATCCACAATGGTGAATTTAACTTCAGGTAAGCCAGCATCTTTCTTTCTATCATTTCTGTCCTTATCAATTTTATCGATGATTCTGACAATCTCCTCCTAGGAGTTGTGAGACATTGAAATTGGTGGAGTAGCACTGGTGCCTCTAATAAATGGTTACAAGACCAAGCAGACATATCTGTTGATCTGGTAAGTTGATCCCAGAAAATGATTGGTGAAAGGCAATCTCTGGCACCTTAAAACCGTAACACATTGGCCAAGGGAGTTAATTTCGATAAAAAAAATCAGTCCTTTTGGAATAAAGGTTGATGGCTAGTAACCATGTATTGTAAAACTGAAACTTACTTCTAATACCCAAAGTAGCCTTGGAACATGGATAGATAAACAGATGATGACACATGTAAAAATGGAAAAGAGAAAATAATACAATAAAGTAGCATCCTGGAATGTGAGAAGCATATCTTTTAAAGACATGAAATTAGCAAAACATTTAAAAGAAAAAAATATAGACTTTGCTGCAACTGGTGAAACTAAGAAAAAGACAAATGGGGCAAAATACGTAGTTGACTATATAATGTTCTAAAGTGATGTTAAGAGTGAACAAAAAGAAAATACAGGATTAGAATTATATGCTCACAATGGGAAAATAATATACTTAACTATGAATTTGTAAATTACCACATAGTTCTGGCTACAATCAAAGCTCACAGAGGCAAGTTAACACTTATAGTGATGGGACATGTAAATGTTGGATTGGAAATCTTCCTATCCCAACAATAATAGGAACATTTGGTGAAGATGTGTGCAACAAGAATGGAAAAATGTTATGAGACTTTGCTATCTTCAATCAATTAAAAATCTTAAAAGGATTCTTCAGAAAAAAGCATATACCTGGACCGTGAAAGGACAATGATCTGTCATTGATTATATAATCATTAACAAGAAACTTGCAGGACAAGTTAGACACACCTCAGTGTACAGAGTGGTAGACAAGGCCAGATCATTTTTAATAGTCTCTATAATTGACTTATGGAAAAAATGAATAAAATACAACTAAAGAAGAAATAGAAGTGTATAAAATATATCTATTAGAAGTATTAAGCACACTTACCAGAGAAGATTAAATGTAGTTTTAAAAGACTTAATAACAAAAGAAGGCCTAGATGAAGAACGGAAATCTTTGAAATATTCTCTTTTAAAAGTAACAGACAAAGTCCCAGGAAGGTAAAGAAAATATAGAAGATGCAAAGGCAGACACCAGAAATAAAAGAAGCAGTTAAAAGAGAAGTCAGAAGCATACAAAAGATACTTTAATGACCCCACTGAAGAAAATAAATAAATAAATAAATATATATATATATATATATATCAAAATAAAACTTTTATTGTTGAAACCTGATATGTTTTGTAAAATTATTTTAAATACATTATCCAATAAGAAAGACAAGTCTAAGTACTTTTTAAGATTTTCTTCACCTATCCTATAAAGTCAGTATGGGGTGTACTAGTGTTACTAGTGCAGCAGCACCTACTTTCAGTCATTGTTTCTTGTACATATCAATTATTTTGACTATTTCACAATTTTCTTACTTTCTTTATATATACAATTTTTACACATTTGAGTGAGAAAAATGTGAAGGCAGAACTATTCCACATATGTGTGAACAGATTGGTCACATCATAATTAATTTAACAATATTTACAAGACAGGCAAATATCTTCAACTTGATTTTATAATAACAAGAGGAAGAAAATTAAGTTATAGCAAACAATACCAATCATTACAACACATATTGTGTATTAAGTTGACAATGATATTAAGAAGTCCCTAGCTTTTGTATTTCGATGTGTGAATATTTGTTTAATGAAATCAGTAATACCAGTAGAAAATGTTTTTAACTAACTGAAGTTTACACAGAAAATATAATTTGACCATTTGTTGTTGAGAATGATAGTAATTTTTCCTTGAGAACTTTGAGTAATTGTAAGTATAACATAATGACAAATTCTTTAATGTTATATTAAAATAATGTAGAGTGTGGTATGTTGAATGTTTGAAAATATTGTTTTCACTCACTCATAATTTAAGTTGGAATAGAACTTTTTCACAAACAGAACTTGTAGAAGGTAAGTATTTATTTAATATTTGTCTCTTTGACTCTTCTTATTATGAAAAAGTGTAAGTAAATATAATTCATTTTATATACAGATCTTTTTATCTAAAAAGTAATATAATTTATAGCATTAAGACCCACATGAATATTTTCACATCAACTTACCACACTCTTCTTCATCAGAACCATCAGTGCAGTCAAATATGTTATCACAGTGCCTTGATAATGGAAGACACTTCCCATCTTCAATACACTTAAATTCACCAGGGACACAAGGTTCAGGGGAACTGGAATGTTCTGTTGTCATATAGGCAGGGAATAAATTTCTTTTAATATAGCACATGATGAATGTCTTAGCATAACAGGTGCTTACATAATGAAAGTATTAATTGTTTTCATAACAAACCTATTTGTATAACTAATAGTTTATAATAAAAATTTATAACCCTTATCAAAATAATCTGGATTTCAACTTTTGTTTGAACATATAGAACTTTTGAAATAATAAGTAAATAATTTTGTGTTTATATTTACAAATAATGAGTTTCAGTCTGATTCTCAAACATAAAAATACTGGATAAAAGAATTCTGTTGTAAATGTTGTTCATATATTTAGTTATTAATCTATTATTTTAAAAAAATATTGCAATGTATGTCAGTTATGTAATATATAGCTAATGGTTGTTTATTTTCATACCTAAAAACACAACCATTAAGCCTTTTATGAACATGATTATTATTTGCATTTCAACTATTGCAAAACTTAATTCCATAATTAAACAATTGCTGTGTTTATAGACAATTTTAGAGGCACATTTTTTAAAAATATAATTATTTTTAATCTTGTAGAAGTATGAATTTTTAATTATATATACATGTTTCAATGTATGAAAATAAAGAAAATATGGATCAGTAGACATCAAGCCAAGGCAACTTTAAAATTTTATCAATTTGGTTTAACTGAAAAAGCAGTTGAAATGCAAAGTACAAATCCAATATTTATCATTTATATGGTATAAAAATAAAAATCTACAGTATAAGTTGCAGGATGATGAGCATAAACACACAAATAAAAACTAACATCAAATAATTGTTGTGTTCAAAATTACTGGAAATCAAATCAGTCAATTTATCAGCAAACAATAAATGTATGGAAAAATAAAATAAAGTGCGCATTTATTGGACATATAGTTTCAAGAACATAAAAATACTAACAAATTCTGAAAAACAAAAGTGGGCAAAATAATTATTGCAAAAAATAAAACAGACTTTCGTGGTGGTGATTGGTGCAGAAATTGTGACCCTGAAAAAAAAACATGATATTAAACATGCATAACTATTAAAACTCATAAAAGTGTGTCTTTGCATTAGTTGAACAGACATATGCAGTGCTAGAAAACTGAAAATTACACAAGTTAAAATTATAAGTAGTTACTAAATAATAATTTAGTTTGATGAACAGTATAAGTAATAAACTGACATAGTAGTAACTCTGAGAAGTAAGATGTGAAATTCACATCTACTCTTCAAACAGCCCATTTGAAGTGATCACCTTCTCTCAGATCAAATATGTTTTCCCTATTTTCCAGACTGGCCTATCACTGGAAATGTGTTCCTAACCTTATTATGAAAGGGAGTGGTGCCTCTGAAAATTTAAGAACTTAAAACCCTACATGGAACCTGCCACATAGAGCCTCAGGCATGTCACCAACTTTTTATCCTTCTTTCTTGTCCTTATTAATTGATTTAATTAACCTGATAATTTTATTTCTTGATGAATATATATAAATGGCATTGCCAGGCTAATAAACACAATTAATATATCAGAATTCATATGGACAGGAAAGAGATAAAAAAGGTGGCTTACATGAAATTTGGAGCTTGCAAACACCACTGCAGGATTTAAGTATTTTTAGAATTTTTGGAAGCAACCACCCCTTTCATGCATTCCAAGTGATGAACAACCATCAATTTCTGGCCATCACTGGGAATGCATTTCCTTGTCTCCTGGCAAGGGGGCAATTGCCTCGTACAATATGAAGAAAACCCAATACCCATAATGGTGTCTGCTAGTTTTATACTTCAGGTAAACCAACACCTTCCGCACACATGGTAGACGCATGCTATGGCCATAGTGGTGATTACAATGCTGATTTTGTGTATCGAGTGCTGACTGTATCGAATATTTTCAGTCTTTATCTTCCATTCCTTTCTTTGCTTAACATATGTATTTCTTTGAGCATAATACTATGCTGTATATATATATAAAGAGTGAATTTCCTACCTTTCTCCCAAACATTTCTATCTTTCTTTCTATACAATTATCCAATGTGTGACTTTATGACTTTTCCAATATATATATATATATATATAAGCAAATGACATTGTCATGCTAATTAAAACAATTAATTAGGAAAAGAAAGAGAGATAGAAAGTAGGTTAAATTTTCAGAGGCACTGCCCCTTTCAACAGAAAGTTAGGAAGACAGTCCAGTGACAAATACTATGAATTTAAGTAAGGAAATGACTGTTTTCTATCTGTCTTTCCTATCCAATTTACTATTATTTTGACTTTATCATCTTATTTGCCCTCACATTTGTTTGTGTATTTGAATAATTTACTTTGATGTCTAATGTAACTGGCATAAGGAGTACACCCTTCTCTTGAGAATGAGGATAGTGCCTCTATAAATTTTAATGGTTTCCTGTCTGAAGGACATTGGCCCTCAATTTCAGAAAAAAACACTGACTCAATAACTCTATTTCCTGCTTATACTACTTATTTTAACAAAGTAGAATCAGCCTTATTTTCTTGACAACTGTATTTATTATGTGAAGAGTAAACACAACCAATAATTTTCTTTAGATAAGTTTTACAAATCTTATGGTCTTAAGCCAAATAAGCTGTTTTACTATTTATTGATTTTCTTTTTAAAATCAGATAGAGGTTAATAGTAAAGTAGGATAGAAATTATTTAATAAACTCCAATATGATTCACGGAAAAATATTTCATAAGATCATATTAACAAACAAATGGAGGTGCTAGAAAGCAAAATAATTGAAGAAGAGACTATTTCAAATATAAGATAAAATATTAATAAATCAAGAGGACAAAGCAGCCATGCATAAACATGAATAAATACAAGTAGATAACAAGAAGATATGAAAAGTAATAATATCAAGCAAATGGGCAAGTTACTTAAGAAACTAATAGAATTGCATGCAGCAATTGGTGATAATCTCAAAAACATTATTGTACTTACCAAGAGAAATACATTTCTAACTATTAGAACACAAATTAAAAATAGCATGCCAAATGCATCATACAATACATGTGCTCAAATCAGTATAAGGTTACCAATTAAGTGTAAAATAAAAAATAATCAGAAGCTAATTGGGCAAACAATCTGGAGATTGATATAGAAGATATATAAACCCTGCTATAAGGAAATAATAATGCCAAAGTATTTGTAACAGTAACCTGTCATACTGTTCAACAAGGAAAGAGTAAACATGGTTATCTATGCAGACGCCAGGGTATAATTCTCATAAACAATTCAGGGAGTGTTTTGGAAACTCAAAGTGTAAAAAGAACAATATGAACAAAAACCAAATACACATTTAAGGACATTTGTGCTCTATGTATTATAAAAGGTAAAGAAAGTATTATATTTTTCTACAAATGGTGCCTAAGAATAGCTGATAACATTGCTTTATTCTCTTGCCCAAGGACCATAAAAAATTGTACATGAATTTTGTATTTAAAATAAGTCCTAAGGTCAATACTAAACTGTGGTGAAAGAGAAGAAAAACATGAGTCAATATGAGACATCAAATTAGATAGGTTAGATCAATATGTTTATCTATTATTTAGTACATGCTGACAATTTTTGTTGGAAAGCAAAGTTTCAAAACATGATACAAAGCATTCCTTTAAAACAAATTTGAGCCAATTACTATCCTGTGTCCACCTAACCTTACTATGAATATTCAATGTGATTAAACAAGAAGAAAAGGAAAAAGTTGGTGTACAATTCATTTTTCATTCTCAGAAATATGTTGAAAAAAATAGAAAATGTTTGGACACACTAAAGCATAAAAAATAGTAGACTTAATGCTTAAATTTTTGTATTAAGTGTTGAATTTTATATTTAATATTGCTGAGTTGAATTTTAAAACTGACTCTTGTGAATACCAAAATTTATGACCGACTATTTAACACAAGGAATTCTGGCACTTCAAAATTAGCATTATGAATTCAGTTTTAATTATTTATACTATTGTTAGTTCTGATGCAAAAGAAGCATTTCATTCATTGTTCTTAAAATGCAATTCCTCTCCTTTACCAAAATTTTAGCACAATCTTATGATTATCAAAGTAAACGTGCTTAGTGAATGTTTCAGAACAAATTGTTTCTAAATTAAAACTGTTCTTTGTTTTGAGTTCTTAATGTTAATTTCTCTGTCCTAAACAACAAGTTATATGGGATTTACTTTTTATGTTGCGTTGTGATTTCCAAAATTTTGTATTTGTTCTTCAACCTTCCTAACAAAATTTAAATTATTTTAATCAACACTACTGCCTTGATTAGGGCCTCAGCTTATTGGGATGCCTGCCATCCTGTCATCAAGCATGATACATTCCACTTTTTTTAGGAATGGTATGTGGCCAGTATATTGATTCTCCTTCTATCTCAGGGACGGCCAACCTTTTACATGCCAAACACCAATTTTTTGTCTTATGTTAGGGGTTGGTAAATAGATATGAGGATAAATTTGCTTTGCTTAGTTAATTTAGGCCAGTTTAATGAAGCACCAATCTGCAAGAGTCAAGAATGATGCTCCTATACAAGAGGGTGACAGCTTCGTGATGCTGCCAAAGCTCACTGAGTGTACTGTTTGGTGAAGATAATTCTGGACTACAGTTATTGGCACGAAAAGGAATGGTCTGTTCTCTCTGTTTACCAGAACAACTGTTATTAAATTCTTCTATATCTGACTATTGGTCATTCATTGTATTTATTTATAATACATGTCTAACTCCACAATGTTTTTTAACAGTGTAAAGGGAATTTTCATCTGAAATAGTCCAAAGCACCATGTTTAGCCACCTCTCTTCTATAATAACACCAGTTCTCATGACCACCAGAAACACAAATATTCCTGCCTATTTGGGTTTTGAATGTCGGATCTCTGTAATGTGAGGTGGTGGCAAATTATATAAAACCTATTATAATGCTATACTTAGGTTGATCATCTTGTGCTACATATCATATAAGTAAGGTAAAACAATGAATCTCATAGTTTTTTTATAAACTTTATTTATAGGTAACTGATTATTATATTTGATGAGATCAAGGCTATTTTTATACATTTGTGAATAAACTTAAAGGGGTACTTCTACTTATATCAGAAAGTGATCTTTCTTTCATATTTATTAGTGACCATTAGTTTGCGAAATCTATGAAACAGGAAGAATACTAGAAGATTTAGGTAAAAACATAATTATACCCATACCGAAGAAGACTGGGGCTGATATATGAAAACAGCACAGCACAATTAGTTTTGTATCTCACATGTGTAAAATTTTAACAAAAATAGTATATAGGAGGATGGAACATCAAATAGAATGTGAGTTAGGAGAAGATAAATTTGGTTTCAGGAAGAATGTATGGACAAGAGAAGAAATATTGCCTTTGTGACTAAGTTTAGAGAAGAAACCATTTGTAGATTTAGATAACGTGAACTGGAACACATGATTAAGGATTTTGAAGAGCACTGGAATAAAATATCAAGAAAGGAGGCTTATACATAACCTCTACAGAAGGCAGTCAGCTGTAATTAGAATAGAAGATCAAGAAAAGAAAGCAGAAATCAATGATATAGTCTGTCGCCAATGCTGTTTAACTTATATATAGAACAGGTTATGATGCAAGTTAAAACTGAATATGGAAAAGGAATCATACTGCAAGGAGAAGAAATAAAAAACCTTACGCTTTGCTGATAATAGTGTAGTATTAGGTGAGTCAGAAGAAGACTTGGAAACTATAATAAATGACATGAACAGAGTCCTGGAGAAAGAGCTCAATATGAGGATTAATAGTGGGAAAACAAAGGTATGGAGTGTAATATGGGAAACAATGGAATAACAAAGGGTATTAGACTGGGAAGTGATATTTTGATGGCAGTTAATGAATTCTGCTACTTGGTAAGAGTAATAACTAGGGATGGTAGTGTTAGATTTTATTACTCTGTGTTACATCGTCATTGCTACATGCAAAGATTATTATGCAAAAACAAAACACTATCTTCTATCAACTGTTTTTGACAAATTAACAGCAAAACACTATAAACACAACACCTTCCCTTTTTGTGTTAATTGTAGTGTTCAGAATGACCACTAAGACCCATTCCCATACACAGTTTCTTCAGTTTTGGACCTAGAAGAGCTTTAGGGAGTCCATCTGCCAGTTGATCCTCAGTGTTGACCTTTCTGACTATTATGTCCCCATCACATACCTTTTCTCTCACAAATAAATGTATTTTGATGTGCTTAGTTCTTTTATGATACTGTGGATTCTGTGCTATCTTGATTACTGCTTCATTATCCACCCATAGCACTGGAATACCTTCAAAGTCAGCAATACTGCGTAGTAGTCGCTTCAGCCAGATTATTTCTCTTGCTGCTTCACTTGCTGCAACAATCTCTGCTTCTGTAGTTGAAATTGCTACCTTTGACTGCCGTTGGCTCATCCAGCTTACTGCTCCCCCTGAGTACATGCAGACTACTTCTGAAGTGGACCAACTTGTCTCACTACATCCTCCATGGTCTGCATCACTGAAGGCTACCAGTTCTTCCTTCGCTCCAGAATACTTGAATGTAATCCCATAGTTCACTGTGCCCCTAACATATCTTAATATTCTCTTAGCTGCAACAATGTCTGTTCTACCTGGATTATCAAGATTTCTTGATGCAACACCAATTGCATAGGCCAAGTCTGGCATTGACCAAGAGAAGGTATAGATTAATAGGCGTTGTATTAAGACATGAGGGTCTTGTAAAATTAGAGGGAAGTGTGTGGGGTAAGAATAAAAGAGAGAGAATAGGATGGAAGCAGATTAGGGAGTATATGGAATGTGCTAGTTATGTGAAATGAAAAGGCTTGCACAGAATAGGTTAGCATAGAGGGTTGCATCAGACCAGTCTTAAACTGAGCACTACAAGAACAACAACAAAGCCAATTTTAAAATTCAACTGATCAATATAAAATTGTCAACTCAATTTAATTCACGTTTTGCATGTTTCTGATATCAAATGTAAGTAACATAGATTGTATCTCTACAATTGACTTTTAATTCATTTTAGATGTAAGTGGATTTTCATAGTATGACACAAAAATTTAGATAATTTATTATTTGTTTTAAAGTTCTCCTAATTATTTACCTTTAATTATCTATAGTGGTCCTAATTTTAGAACAATATTATATAATGAACCTACCATTTTCAATAAACTAAATTTTCTTATGTTTACACCATAATTTAAGAATGGCATACAATTTTCAACACTAGGAACATGCTTTGTCACTATATAATGTTTCACAACATAAATTCTCAGTGCATAAGACTACTAATCATCGCACAGACACTTATCAGAGACATTTTGCCTTTCTAGGGCACAATTGTAAAAATAATACAATAGAAAAATATGAGTAAATATAAAGAGTACCCAATTTGTACTTCAAGTATTTTCATGAGAAACTTAAATAATACATTACATAATTGAATATAAAGAAGATTTTTTAACAGAGTTCTTTAATAATAATGGTTAAGGCATATATAGGAGTATGAAAAATAATAATAATAAGGAACTACTTGAGTCAACACAAACTAGGAGAATGGAGATAAATTCTGGAAGTATTCAAGTAAAAGTGCTAGTAAGAAAGTGATTAGTTGATTTGACTGTTAACAACTGATAATAATGATAAATATTTTATAACACATTCCAGTCATAGATGATTGGTAATAATGCCAATAAATCTGAAATGAGCACAAAACTCTTATTGATCTAGCTTATTTGTCATATATGAAACTGCACAAATTTTAAGCAGCAAATGAAACACAAGACTAAAAATTAATTATAAAAAAGGAGGAATATTATGAAATAAATCAATACTTGGAATAAATCTCTATGGTATAACTGTAAAACAAACCAGATGAAGAACAATTGCAGCGAATAGTTCCTGGAGGACATCCTTTAGGTTCATCACAACAAAGTGTACGATCGACACATGTTCCATTTTTACAGAGGATCTGATGACGAGGACAGCCTTTATTGTCAAAGTCAATTGGAGCTGTGGTTAGCAGGAAAGAAAAAAGTTTGAATGAAGTATTATAACAAATTTTTCAATTTCCATCATGAAAGCCCACCAGTACCTGCAGTTTTTATACCTAAAAGAGAACACATGTTAGATATTTATATATTTAAATCTGAAACCAAGATTTATTTTAGTACATATGTCAAAAATGTAAGATTTCATAACAAATTAAAGACTATACATATTATTCTATAATATGAAGAAATAAACTGCTAAAAAACTTCATTCAGGGCCTCTAAAATTAATAAATAATAATTAATATGATGAATATAACATCAGTGATCAAAGAAAATGGAAAAATAGAATTTATGTCAGCAATACATATATTACATATAATGCAATATTAACAGATACAAAGTGTTTTTAGATTACGGTGAAATTAGTTATGTCAAGTTCAATTGAATGGAAAATATGGTTTAGATACAATTATATTTACATAGTTTATCGTGATAAACTGTATTGCACTTAGTTAAACACAACAACTAAAACGCCACACATAAGAACCAATACCATAAGCTGAGAAAATATTAAATAATTAAAAGCAGCCAATAAAATATTATAAGTGGCGTAAGGACTGAAATGCTCTTTGGTGGAAATTCTGAATATAAAAATTAAGTAAATTCCAACTAAATACTATTTCTATTTATTTACAATGTTATAAAACAACTCCCATTGAAATAAAAAACAAAATAATATTGCATAATGAAAACATGTTTCTCTCCCTCGTTAAAACAACAAAATTATGAGTATAAAGCATTACACAAATATTTAGCAATAATGGTATGATCCAGACTTATAATTATTTTGTAAAGAATGGGAAAGGATATAGCAATTGTTTTTGTAAAGCACTAAAAATATTCCACAACATATTGAATTCACAGAAATTTTTTTGGAGTATCCCCTCCTTTCATTAAGTTCGTTTCATCTGGCTGGACTTCTAGTCTTTTACATCTCAAATGCCACTAACTGCCTTACAGTAATTGTTAGCCTATAGTTGACGGAGGAGATCTTCCTAAAAATATTTCCATTAAAAACCTCACATCCACTTTGCTGTGTTGATACAAAGTTCTGTAAATAATGACCATTGGAAGGTAATACTAAACTCTCAACAAAGCCACTAATACTTAAAAATACAAAAAGGTAAAGAAAGAGGAACACACAATTGAGAAAGAGGAATGCAAAATTTTCTAAAAGTTAATTCCTAGGTTGTGCTTGGATAGCAAGATAACATAAAAAGAATACAGTAGGAGACATAAGACAGTAGAAGCCAACTCCCTTTGGAATCTTGTCAGTAGTTTACTATGAGTAACACTATACCAGGAAAGTAAAATCACTTTAAGCAATTTCTAGTTCCTCTTATGATAATCAGAAAAATTCATTATTTATATCACACCAAAAAACTTGTTCAGGGAAAATAGAATTACTTATTTTTGAAAATTGTTCAATACAAAATTCAATGTGAATTTTCAAAAACTAATGAAAGATATCTGCAAATATGCTAATGAATTCACAATCAGTAAAGATTTATCTATTATAATCGTGAGTTCCAACTAGGAAGATCTGAAACAGTCCTTTAGAATGATTCTCTGTCAACCTATGTTCTACCCATGGATTTGCAGAGAGCCAACCACAAGGTCCTGTTCTGTTCTGAGAAAGGGAGCTTAATACCTCAGAAATTGGTTAGGTTTCTCATTAATTTAAGGGAGGTCAGTCACTTAGTTCCTCTCTCACTCAGTGAATGGCTGATGGTCATACCATTAACCAGACATATTGTCCTGAAGAAGTAGACTGCAGGGAGTCATAAAAATACTAGGAAACCATAATAAATGAAATGAACAATATCCTGGAGGAAGAGTACAAAATTAGGATTAATTGAGGGAAAACCAAGGTGATGGAGTGTAGTATAGGAAATAGTGGAATAACAAAGGGAGTTAGATTGGGAAGGGATATTTTGAAGGAAGTTAAGTAATTCTACTACTTGGGAAGTGTAACAAAATAGGATGGTAGAAGTATAGTAGACACAAAGAGTAGGATAGCATGGGCAAGGAAGACTTTCACAAAAAAGAGGAATTTACTTACTGCTAATATAAGTATAAACATTAGTAAATCATTACTAAAAATGTTCATATGCAGTGTAGAAATATAGGGTGTGAAATGTGGATGATAGAAGCTGCAGAAAAGAAAAGAATAAAATCTTTTGAAATGTGGAGCTGAAAATCAGATGGGTGGATAGAGTAAATAACCAGGAAGATCTAAGCAGAATAAGAGAAGAGAGAATATGGAGCTCCTTGACCATGAGAAGGAATAGATTAATAGGCCACATTTTTAGACAAGAAGGTCTTGTAAAATTAGCATTAGAGCGAAGAGTGTGGGGTAAGAACAGAAGAGGTAGGCCAAGAATGGAATAGGCTAAGCACATTAGGGAGGCTGATGGATATGGTAGCTAAGTATAAAAGAAAAGGCTTGTGCAGAATAGGTTAGCATGGAGGATTGAACCAGACCAGTCTTAGGACTGATTACCACTGCGTCTCAACCTACTATCAATTTAAGTAAGCTGGTTTCTATCCCTATATATATATATATATATTCAAGAAGTCAACAATCTACATGGTCCATCTGTAGACTTCAGATAAGCCACCAGTTTTCTGTCTCTCTTCCCTGCCCTTATTAATCATTTTAATTAACCTGACAATGCCATATATATATATATATATATATATATATATATAAGATTTCCATAGAACGAAAAAATAAAATGGCTGAGTAGATAAGGGCAAAGGTGTGTTATGAAAGTTAAAGAGAAAAAAATTGTTAAAAGACATGTTTGATACGGAACATTTTTCCATGAGAAAGTAAGTAATAACTTCCTCAATACAATTAGTTGCTTTGTTAGGTGTGGAATGCATTGGTCTCAATTTCATTCTTCACTGAACTTTATAGTAACTCAGCAACCAAGTGGAACATGCATTCTAACTTCTGAAGCAGGGGGATAAACTTACAACATTTCTCCAATATTTTCATTCCAAAAGAACTAATGTTTAAAATTTGGGTAATCTACTACATCCTTCATTCCTTTCTATTCCAATAAATTATTTGAATGTCATTACTTCCTACTGAGTGGTGTGAAATTAACTTTCTTTCTTTACTCTAAGAAATGGAAGATTAGCTTGTCTGTAAATCAACTTTGGTTTAAATATTACATTATGTCATTGACAATTAAGAATCACTGTTTTTATTTTGTTTACATGAGTGAAGTAATAGTTCCCACTTGAGGAAATAAAGTATATTGCATTTTTATTTTTATAAAACACCATGCAACAATACTTTCAATAAACAAAATCTTTCAAGCTTAATTAATAGAGGAGTATACTTCACTGAAATTATTCATTTTAATACTATAGAACATAGTGAATGAATAATGATTTATAATTCTTTAAGAGCTTTTGTTAATTGAATCATATCAGCAGAGGTATGAGATCAAATATGCTAAATATATTGGAAATAAGAATTGAACAACAGGCATATATGCTATTTCATAAATAATGCACTTGTAGGCAGTAATATGGATTGGAAGATCAAGAGATAAATAAAATGTGAAATGTGTGTAATTTATTATAGAACAAATTGGGATGTTACAAACTTCTTGAAGCCATGCAGATTTGACCCTTGTCAATATTTCATATGTAGTTAAATAATTCAAAGAAACAAAAGAAATTTTTGCAATGTGTCATTACTGATTGTTGATCTGATGTAATAATTCCTGGACTAACCTTGCTGAAAATGAAGATTCAACATTGAAGGTGAAGGTATCAATAGTAATGAAACATACATGAAAGACTTTGATACAGAAATCACAGGCTAACAATTACTGAGTTTCCACTACTACAAAAAATGTTTCAATGAGCTTAATCAAATCTGAAGAAACTTATTATCTTTACTGATGTAAACAGATTAGCAGGTGGTATAAGTATCACAAGAGAGTATTATAATTATATGTGTAAATTTGTGCAAAAACACTAAAATTCACAAATATAATGAAAATCAGCAAGAATACAGAGATGATATATGAAATTATCTGCCCTACAGACAGGACATGAGCCTTCGGCAGTTTGAACCTATGTTGACTGGGCTGAGAAATATGTCTGCCAGTATTTTCCAAACATTTCACATAATAACTGAAGTTGTGTTTTAGATTAATCATAAAACCTTCAAAGATGTTTATATAATGAGACTTCATTGAAGGGTCATATTCGATTAATGTAAGAGTAATAATAAACATGCTACTAAAGAAATATTACATGCACTGTTTATTAGATGGCCTTACAGAAGGACATAAATGATTTTATTTTTAAAAAGGGATTTATAAATCATATCAAGTTTACATTTTAGATAACTGCATACAGTAAAATGAAGTACACTTTGTTAATAATAAGTTAGCCTCAGTATGCATTGTCAGGATTTATTGTGATAACTGATAAATGTCTGAATAAAGAATACTAAAGAGCCAACAATAGATTACTGAAAACAATTGCAGAATATAATTCAACACTATGAATTTTGCTTTTGTCAACAACTTAATGCAACATAAGAAGTATTGCATGGAAATATAGATGGACCATATACTCTACACTCTACTCTAATCTTTCTTAATTTGTCATTATTATTGAAAACTAAAGGTGAATATCTGAGTCCTATTTTCATTTTACATTGACCACTAAACATACCTTCACAACCCTCTTCGTCTTCATTTAGAGGACAGTCATTACGCCCATCACATCTACGATACAGTGGAATACAGCTTTGATCGTAGCAAGTGTAGTCTGATGTAGGACATGGAGCTATTTCTGATCCTAATTGAATGGATGGTGAATAAAAGGATCATACACTCTCTCACACACAATAAGCAATAAGAAGCACAAAAGCAAATTATTGTAACCCAATTTATAAATCATATTCACATAAATACTCAATGTTTTTTAATTGGAATAACATCTGAATATGTGTTCACAATTAGTTCTGTATCCTGGGGCATTCAAACCAAATGTGATATAGTAATTACTTTAATATGATCATCAACTTTAATTAATTTATTATTATCCTATATTTAATATATAATTAATCAAGTTGATATATTGAGAATTGTTTCTTAAATCAATACACTGGTAAAGCTTGTATATTATCTGATCCTATTTTTATACAAGTGATAAAATTATATTAAGAAAACCAGAAAATGATTTTTACGATTATTTCATTAGTGTTTCCTATATTCCTCTACATGAAAAAAACATAGATTGACACTTATGAAACAATGGCTAAATAATTTATATGGAAACCAGTAATTCTCAGTGCATTTATTATTTTTTTTAAAGAGGGAGAAAGAAAGTGAAATTTATCACATTATATCTGTACAGTCTATTGCAATGCCCTATAAATTATTATAAACTATTATACCACATTTTCAGAGTTTTGAAATTGATAATTACAGATTAAAAATTAATTTACAATTAAGTGATATTTCTTAATAAATGAATTTTCTCATTATAATTTGGGCAACAGTGGTAATTACATAAAAAATATTATGATGAAGCAAATAAAGGCAAAAGGATTAATACAGATATGTACAAAGTTATGAATTAATAAGATACTATTTTTATTTATAATAGCACAACAATATACCTAAAACCTTTATATGTTAGTAAAAATTCTACATATTAGCATTTTTATTTAACTTTCTTGAGCATTCACATGCATTTTAAAGCTTTCATGGAGAGTGGAAGAAACAGAAGCTGTGTAGGCTAATTTGAAAGTTTACCTTTGGTGTATTTGCCAGATGTTTCAGTAGACATGATAAGTTTTATAAAGGCCAACAAACATTTTTAACAGAATTTAGTGAACTTAATTTAAGATTCTGAACTTATAACAGCAACATTTATGTAACAATGGACATAATAATCTTCAACAAACAACTATGAACTATGATACAGCCAACAAATTACAATGTGATATTACATATCCTTATTTCAACAACTCTAGTTTGAGAATGATGTTCTTTTCATTCTATATATTTAACAGAATGATAAATATATGTTCAGAGCTACTTTGTTTTATGTCACGTTTGAACCATGTGCGTTTAATTGTTTTTAATATTATTAATGCAACTTTTGCCCATAGTGAATTTTTAGAAACAATGTTGATGAGGAACATGGGTGATGATATAGTCTGCTGCATTATGAGAAAAAATAGGTAATACTGAAATAAGTGTTCCTGAAAATTAGACTAATTTCCTAAAAATGTTGAGACACAATGTATCCACTGTAACTAAATGTAAAATGTGCTCTGTTTAAGGACTGAAAGGTATACTAAATGAAGGAAATTCAGATGCATTATAATTTTGACACGCTTTTCTCTAGTGTCACTTCATAAGTATAAGAATATTTACATTGTTTAATTACAACGTAGCTTTTTAACAAGTAAAGCTGTTGATTTTCCCCAAAAAAATTATTTAACATCCAAACCTTTATTTTTGCAGCATAATGGACTGGGGCAGCACCGTTGTTGACAAACCTCCACCACACAATCAGTCGTCATAATGGCATTGGCACACCTCCAGTTGTATGATGTTGGTGACGGCAGGCACGGGACAGGCAGCTGCTCTACAGAGGATTGCCAGGGATCCAGGTATTTAGAGGAATGGGGAAGTGTAGAGCATTAGCAAGAAGCAAATCAGCATGCAATTTAATTGTGACATTTATTAGAAGGCTTGATATTTTATTAAGTTTAGAAGTTAATTTTTTAGAAAAATATAATCAATGAACTTAAGAGATTAAATAGGCTCATTGAAAAAACTCATGCACCATTGACTCATTGTTCATGCTAAAAGTGAAATTTTATTTAACTTTGCCCTAAAATTTTTAACATTAATAAGGTTCAGTTCTGGATCAATTACTCTTTTTAATACAAATAACTGAAAATTAAAAGACAGAAATATTGCTTCAAATTGAAGCTCAGCCAAAGGATCAAAAAGAACAGAATGGAAAATCTTGAGCGGACCAGGTATCAAACCCAGGACCTGGCTCACTTGAAAATTTTCCAATTTTATGGCCTTTGGCTGAGCTTCAATTGTAACAATGCTTCTGCCTTTAAATTAAAATCATGCACCTTTGATCAATTTGTGAAATGTACATTCTTCACTGGCATCCTATAATTAGATCATGAAGAGTGTGAATAGTAAATTGTACGTAAGCTTCAGGTATACGAGGATGGAAGGATCTCATAGTGGCATCAACTCATATATATTTATATATATATTATATATAAAACTTACTTACAGCAATTATCAATTATACTGTTTTTAGCTAAATTATTGATCAATTAATTGTCATTTTATACAATTTCAAAGCTAAAATGTTAAACTGAATTTTGAAGATTGGATAAAAATAATTAAATTACTGATGTTCTAAATTCTTAGGATTATCTCAATGAATTTAATTTTCAATACACTTAAAATAAAACAAGTTCTGCTACCTGTGTGTTAGTATAATGACATATTGTAATGATCTGAGCATTAGAAAATAATATGCTTTCATTTCTTATTTACCAATGTGATTCTTTGAGAGGAAGAAAATATTTATCTTTAAAACTGGATTAGGATTATGTGAATTATTTTTCCAAGAATATCATGCGAGAGTATAAAAAAATGAATATTTTCCCCTTAAATATTGGTACAAAAGGAAGTTTAGCTCAGTTTTCCAGTGGGGTCTATGGAATATGACTTAATTCTAATACTATTATTATTCTTGAAAGGCAGAGTAATTTTTAAGTCAGACCAAAACACTATAAGCTATGGTCATAGACTAGATAAATTATAACTTGGTGAATATATTTATAAAGTGGTCAATACTTAATGCATAGATATTCTCTTAGATTTTATTCTGAAGTACTTGCAAGCGTTTGATAAAATATAATTTGCTTATACAGAACAATAAGCAAGCTTGAAAACTGTAAGGGGAATACAGGAAATATAACTTATTCATTATGTAAGTCTGTAGTAATGTGCAAGCATCAGACAAAGTAAAATAATATTTGTGAGGGCAAAGTTGAATAAAAATTCTAATTATTCCATTTACATGATAGATACACTTTTTAAATTTAAGTATAAAATCTTCTACTTTTTTAATACATGCATAAAATGCAGTTAAAAAAATAAATTTATTTAATCATGCAACATATCAGCAAAGATCACATATCCATATTTTTACAAACATACCACTTCTTTTTTATACATAAAGTGTGCATTTAAATGACATCACTTTCTATTATCTAAATAAATACATACTTCACTGAAATTAAATATATAATTTCAATATGCCCAAAATACTTAAAATATACTTTTCATATAGTACATAAGATCATAATATTAACTTGAATGATTAAATGCTTAATTCTCGGGAGTAGATACTGTAAAGAAATATTGTGACACAAAAATATGGAACTGTTGTGGTGAAACATCTATAATAATTAGAAAGTTATTCTCTGTGAATAGAGATATTATAATGCTATACACAATAATAACAAAGTAATAATGAAAATTTTAAATATTCACATATTGTCATAAGATATTTCACAAAAATATAATACACAAAGGCACATGTACTGACTAATTTGCATGCATACATACTATATTATATAAAATGTTAGTATATATGTGTACTTGTAGGAACTGCATCCAATCCTAAAGCGAGAGTCCAAGTATTCTTTTAACCTACTAGATTGTTAATCAATAAGTTACCTTTTCCACTAATTTCATGGGTTATAAATGCAGGATAAAATCAACTGCTTCAGAAATTGCTGAGATATTTATGGACTTGAAGAATAGTTATATTGAACTTCTGTGCATACATTTTTCAACCACAGTGAAAAAATAAGCATTGGTTGAAATATTTTTTTTTTCTAGTTTTAAAACAATATTTTAGAATTTAATAAAATGAGGAGATTGGGTCTCATGTAAGTCATTATTAGTATGTTTGAAATGATTCCAATTAAATGGCAATTTTATATTAAATTCTAATTTTTTAACATTTATAAAATTAAAATAATAACAATTAATCAGATTTGACAATGGAATACTAGTGTTATTTTATAGAATCCATATCATTCAATTTTGAGTATCCATATTGGTGGTGTAAATTTGATCCTTTAACATGGAAACAATATTCTCAATTAACAAAATAATCTGAGATTTTTCCTGGAATATTTGCTGTATAAAATCTTCTCAGGAAATCAGCCTCATGGTATTGCTAATATGCCACAATGCTTCGGCAACTGTAACAATTGCCGTCTTCTGGTTGATTTCCTTGAGAAGATTTTGTATAAAATAATTTTCATTTGTGTCATGTTAGGTTGTCCTACATAGCCAGCTGAATATGAAAATTTAGCTATTAAGTTATATCTTATGCTTATAATTCTTCAACAAATATGGTATTACACATATTCCTGGGGAAATATATTTCAAATGAGAAAATTTTAAGTTATAGCTTGATTGAATATAAGATATCTTAAGTGGCAAAGTAAACAACATTTCTCTGTCTTTTTCATACTGTAAATATAAATGTTTCACTTACGATATTTATTAGTTTGGTTTGAAATAAATTACAATTTTCATAAGAAGGCTATAATGCAAGACAGAAACAGATGAGTCTAAAAAAGTAAATTTTATTAGAAATATTTTGGAGGAAAAAATTAGATGTATTTTTCTTTTTACTTGATATGTAAATTAGTTTTCCAAACATTAATTACTTCCAGAATGGATGAAAAAGAATTTGTAAATAATATGTAAAGGGGGAGAGAGAGTTAACATGGCTTTCCAAGTTATAAATAAGATACATGAGGTAAGAAAATTAACACCATAAAAAGACACTGACCTCTCTTTATAGGCCATATCACAAGGATAAGACATTTCCTACATATAAATTTCAGAATCAGAGGAATTACAAGTTATAACATTCATTAGGAATAGTAAATAGTAAAGAATACTCTGGTAGGACATTCAATGTGTTGTCAGTCATATTACTGTTTTCAGAAATGCATTAAATGCTCAATGTCCAAAGCAGAATGAAAGTTCTGAGGCAGGGCTATACTTCATTGGATTATTTTATGTGAGAATTTTTGTAATGTAGTCATTGCAAATGATTTCTTTATTTTATATGAACTAAAGTGGAAAGTGCACCACAGTTTACAGTAATTTATCCACCTGAGAAGATCATGTAGGTTTGGTAATGGTTACAGACAAAAGGTACCCAGTAACTGGAGCACAGATTATGGGGAATTAAAAGCTGGGGTTCCAGTTCCCTAGTTCAAAACATGAAAATATATATGAATTCAAAAAGGGAGATGAAGAAAGAAAGTCTCTTACTAGCTTGCCATAGGTTAGTGTAGCACAGGCCATTTAGGTGATTCCAATGCCATTAATTTAGTAGTTCACCCATTTTTAACAATAATATCTGTTCAGAAGAAATCAGCTGAGAAAGGAATTTTATGTTCTGCAAAAAATAAAAACTCTGCAACAGCTGGACCATTTGAAGTGGATGGAGTTGATATATAAAGTAAAATTGCATCTACTGTTATCAGGAAAGTGGAGACATGGGAGTGGTTAGGAACAGAGGTGGTTTTGCTCTAAGCTAAAAGTTTGAGAGTTCATCCTCTTAAGCAATGAATAATCTTGGTGTAGAAATAGTAGCCAGTTAATACAGACCAAAGAAGGATAGATATTAAAAATATTCAACCTTAATAGTAGAAAAGTAAATCTTCACATTTAAATATACATTTTTCCTGAAAAGGAACTAATATAAATAAATTTGCAAACATACCACAATACGCTTCATCTTCATCACTACCATCAGGGCAATCATTTTGTTGATCACATCTTTGGGATGCACTGATGCAACGAGACTGATCAGCACATCTAAACTCTGATGAGTGACATTCTGCTGAAATAAATAATTATTTTAAACCACACTAAAATTATAACAAAATTAAAGAATTTGGTAAGATTTGAGATTACATTTTTAATTACACATTGGAACATAAAAGAAAATAATTTCACATTTTGTATATATTTTCTCATATATTTTCATGAGAAAAAATTAAGATGTTAGAAATGATGAAGAAGGAAAAGTTCATGCAAAATAGTACAATAGAATATTAAAATGAACAAAATTGGCCAAACACTACAATAAGCTAGAGTAACATATTATATCCACAATTATTTAGTAATCATGCAAAATACTATCAAATAAGACTGTTTCAATGAAACCACATAAAATTTATCTCACAGCTTCATGCATGTACAAGCAGACAGCATTATTGATATGCAACCCAGTATGTTATCAATAAAATAATTATATATATTTGGAATTACTTGTTAATAGTTAACAGTCAATACACAAAACAGAAGCTTCATTTAGTAAATATAATACTTTAAAACTAAATGAATAAATTAAATATACAATTGAATTTTCAACTGCCAAAAATTTCTCTATAAAGTTTTGCCATTTTATGGAAGTGGCTACAAATCTATTTCAACTTAATCACAAAGGTAGCAACTGTACAGTTTTGATATAGAAAACAAATACTAAATAAATTAGTTACATACATTATTATCGAGTATAAGGAAGCAAAAATACATCTACAAAAAACTTTCCAGAAACAAAATTTATTTAAGATGGAAATAACTATAGTGCTAATTGCCATTTAAACAAATTTATGGATAAGTTGTCATAATATTTTTTTCACTACAGATAGGAGAATAAGATTTAAAGTTTCAACAGGTTAGAACACCACACCAGTCCATAGAAAGTGATGTATGATAATATAAAGGCTCAATGATATTGCAAGTGAATTTTACCACATCCCCACTCATCTGCACGATCTGCACAGTCTGCAACACCATTGCACCGTTGATCTAAGCTGAGACAGCGGCCATCATTACATCGAAACTGGTCGCTATGGCAAGAGGGTTGCCCATCATCTGTGCTATTATTTTTGCCTTTATCATCTGTGCCAGAAGGTATCACTGGGTGGGTTTTAACAATAAATGTTCAAGTCATAATCTAGAATTTCACTACTCATAAAATGTATATTTTTTCATTGAAATTTTTGGAAGAAACACTAATATTTAATAACTTTCATTCAAATTAAATATTAGTCAAGATAAAAAAAATTCAAAATAATTCTAACTCAGGAATGTTTATCACCTATAATTATACATCTTAGCGTGTTTACATTACATATACTAAATTCTATATGATGTTTTACTTTTTATTCATAAAATAAATAAGGGACAGATTTTTATAAAAAGAAATTGAGATGTGCATAGTCACAACACAAGGGATAGGAAAAACGTTTATTTAAATTTTAAAAGTGCAAAAATTTTGATTTTTAATAAAGGTTTAGTATTATACCAGTAGCTGTTAAGGTCACTAAAAGTATAAATATATTTAAAAATAGTTTAATGTTAAGAGTTTAAAAGGACTGATTAAATGTGAAGAGTGACTTTATTCTTAGAATAAGTTTTGTAATATGTAGGAAAATAAAATTGAGAATATTTAATTAGCTATGAGCTACTTTGAATAAATAAATATATGTAACTCAGAATGTGTCTTCCTAACTTCTCTCCATGAAAAACCCCACCCTGCAATGGTGACACCAAGCTTCAATTTCAGGGAAGCCACAAACTTTCTTTCTCTCATTCCAGTCCTAACAATAATGTTAATGATTCTGACCAGTAATGACTGGTTCATATGTGCTCATGTGCTACAGCACATGAATTAATTTAGGAGGAATTATTTGTTTTGTAATTTTAAGAACCTCTAAAATAATAGTATTTTAAGAGTGTGAATTTCTGCTTTGATTTCAAAGACTTTTAAATTGTCTGCCTTCCAGCATGCTCCCGCCCATATATATCTTGGCTACATCCTTTACAGCATGCAAATCTTGTCAGGAATAAGAAATGCAATGGCCATGCACATTATTAGTTTCAGCCCCGGCTGGCCTAAGATCCAGCAATAATATGAGCTACCAAATGCACAGCACCGTCAGAGCGAGCGTGCTGACACAGCTGTAGGCAGCCTCATCAGGATACTATTTTAAATGTTTTTGACAAATTAATAAAAAGATTACTCTTTCTACACTTGTTTTGGTTCACTTGGTTTAATCAAAGTTTATTTAAAATGAAAAATGTTTAACAGGCAGTATTTTGAAGACTTTTATAATTCCGAGAAAATTACAATATGATCCACATACAATATTACCATAATATGTGACTTTTTCCTAAAATTAACTTTCTTTATTTAAAAAATGTAAAAAGTAAAAATACTGTTGTGTTAAGATTTTGTGCCATACAGTTATATATCTGTACAATTTTAAAATTTCGTTTCTATTAGACGTGATGGAGAAAAAATTATAAATGTAGCATGTTATGGGTCATGGAGTATTAACAACCCCATAGATGTTATAGTATTATTAATATCTTTATCCTCCTAATATTTGTATGGGGGTGATGCAGCACATAACTTTAAATAGTCATGAGCTGCCACTGACTCTGAAAATATCACATCCTTATATGTATATATAAGCAGCTTTATAAATGCCCAGACAGCATTGTTGTAGTGGTCTGTGACGTAAGCACTGACGCAGGAGCGTAAATGAGCATGCACTTTGTGTCCACATGATTTCTTGCTGTGATTTCAAGGGCATTCAAGCGTTAAGCCTAAGATTATGATTGGCTTGAAGGGATCATATTCTCATATTTTGTAAGAAGGCATAAGCTATGAGTTACAGTTAAAGTCAGTTGTGGGCAAGATGTTTTGAGAGAAGGATGTGTTTTCAGTGGATTACAAATTCTTGCAACCATGTGCTTACTACTAGGCTATGGAATAAACCGCCAAAGTAATGCATCGTTGGGTCAAATTAAAAGGCAGAAATCATATAAGTGATGGGAACTTGTTTTGTCACCCAATATTTGTACGAATGAGTGTCTGTTGAATGGCCGATGAAGTTGTGTATTGACCATGCCAAGACAGAAAGGAATACACTGACTTACCTTAAATTGATAGAAGGTGTCAATTTTCAAGGTATGAAAATTGGCTTGACATCTTAGTGTGTGTGTGTGTATGAGTGAGTGTATATATGGAAAATAAAAATACAAGTTAAGAATAATAATAAATTGGATAGAAAAGAGAGACAGTTGACTTAAATTAATAATAGACGTTGACTGGGAATATGAAAATGTGAATTTTTGAAAGCCCAAATTCCCTTCTTCAGAGAGTGATCCGAAACAGCACAATGTCTAGTAACTTAGAAACTCTGTCTGAAAAAGAGAGCTTATATTTTCATACTTCCCAGTAAACACCTACTATTAATTTAAGGTAAAGCATAGCTGTTCTATCCATTTTATTATACACAGAAGGTGGACAAAATAATATGAACACCAAGCAATATTGTACATCATGTTGCATGTTGTCAACAATGCTACTGTGTAAATAAAGTGATGTATATGTACTACACAGATTACATGCCAAGTCTTGTAGGTCATATTTCAGTGTATTTACTGTTCATTCTGCTATGGTTAAAGCAAGTGGTTGGTGATATACGTAGTCTTTCAGATTTTGAAAGAAGTTAACTGACAGAGAGAGAGAGAGAGAGAGAGAGAGAGAGACAGGCAAACATTGAAAAGAATTGTGGCCAGATAACATTTAACTACCACAATAAAAGGGACAGCTGAAGTCAACACTCATTTGAGTAATACTGTTTCAACAAAAACAGTATGGCCCGAGCTCCACAGAGCTAATAATATTCATGGGCTGTAATTAAAAAACCCTTTAAAATAGAAACTGATGGTTAAGCTATGAAAGTACTGCCATTAACATAAAACCAAGACACTTGATGATTGGAAGTATGTGGTATGGTCTAATGAATCATCAATCACATTGTTTCCTACAAATGGCCAGATTTATGCATGGAGACCCCCAAAACAAATCTACGATCTGGACTGCTAGCTTCCCACAGCCAAGCATGGGGGAGATAATATTATGATTGGGGCAGCTATCCAAACACTGCCATATTCCATACATATGCACATAGCAAAAAATATTCAATCTTGATTTTAGAAGCATCAGAAAATTGATAAACATTATCTATGGCCAGCACATTTGCCACACCCCAGCATAATTGAACAATTATAAAAAGTTTTACAGCAGAGACTGAGAAACAAATTTCCACATTGGTGAACATTTGGACCACATTCTGTTGGAAATTATTCAGGCAGTCTAAGAATTGATACCATGAAGAATTGAAGCTGTTCTAAAGGAAATAGCAGCCCAACAGCTTATTAATAAATAAATATTGGGTATATTTAGTTGGGTGTTTAAGTTATTTTGTCTACCCCCTGTATATATAAAAGAAGATTTTCACGTTCAGAAGCCATTTAAGACATGGACTATTTGTTATATCAAAATACAGTTCAATAAAAGTAAAATACAACAATGAGAATAAGATGATACTTCTTGTGGTGTTAATTGGATATTATTTTTATACAGTCAAACTTACAACATATAACATAAAAGTGAATTGAAAGCACACAGATAAACAAAGGGTATATGAGAAAAATGATTTCAGAACTTGTATAAAATGTTCATCAATTTGTTTGTTATAAAGTATAAGTTTCAGAAAAATATTTTGAAACAATATTTTACCAACCCATAGATTGGCAGTCTTCTTCATCTGAACCATCATAGCAGTCCTGGATACCATTACATCTGAGTGATCCATATATACAAAATGCATCATGGCATTGGAACTCGTTCTTTGCACAGGCATTTTCTGATAAGGGAAATTATTTAAGCATTTCTTTTGATAAGTAGAAAATGATGGCACAGCTTGAAGTCAACTTAAAGATTAGAAGATAGATTTTTGCTGGTGGGATATTCTATATGAAGTGTGTGATGAAATAATAATTGCATAGTGCTAGGACTGCTGTATTTTAAACAAATAAATTGTAATTATGAGTTATGCAGAAGATTACCATAAATATTGAAAATGAAGAAGATAACCAAAATATTACATTTTTCTATAACTACTAAACTAAAGGAGATATGATACTAGATATAGAATTATTTGATTCTATAATACTAAATCATTTTCTGAAAGCATAGGGAAGGATTGAATATTGGGTACTATAATGACCTTTTGTATCTATTATATCAATTCACAGATAAAATCTGAAGACAACACTATGAAATAAATAAATAATCACAATATGTAAGGCTTTCCTCATTTTGGAGGAGAAAAAAAGAAAGGAAATTAAAAGCTACCCCAAAGATTTTTTTCTAAAAGAAAGAAAGCTAAACCTATAGTTATTGTTCATAAAAAACAGACACAAACAAATTTAGTGTTGAGCTTATTTCAGTTAAGTGAAAAAGATGAAGAGTTTTTGTTATTTACAGAGAAAAAGATGGTCTGACAATAGCAAAAGCTAAAAAGAAAAAAATGGCAGTTTACAGAAAGAGTAACTGCAACTTAAATAGATTGAAATATCTCTAAATATTGTGAAATATAAAATAATTTTGAAAAAATGGACAGACAAACAAATAAGAATTAAATATTGAAATATTAATGAAGGAAGTAACATTCTGACAAAAAGATATCAGGGGATATTTGAGCATATGGATGAGCACACAATGTTTGTGAAAATTTATAGAGATTTGAAGAGGATATATATCAATTTAACAACACAAAAATTCAAATGTAAACAATAAAGCTATTAACATTAAACAAATCCATCTCAAAACAAACTGCAGAAGAATAATAAAACTGAATTCAGAATTTATGTTAATTATTATTCTACTATTAAAGTACATTCTCCTTCAAAATAATTGTATTCTGCATATACAAAAAAATGAATTATATGTAATGTTATAGAAACATTAACAAAACTTATTCTACTTATAATAAATTTAATGAACAGTAAACTTCCTTGCAATATATATATATATATATATATATATATATATATATATATATATATATATATATATATATATATGAGTCAGGAAATGACATTGTCATGTTTATTAAAACAATTAATGGGGAAAGGACAGAGAGATAGAAAGAAGATGACTTACCTGAGGTTCATAGATGGTAGACACCTTGTGAGGTTTAGAGTACTTGAATTTTCGGAGGCACCGCCCCCTTCATCAGAAAGTTAGGAAGACTTTTCCATAGATCGGCTAGCCGATGACTGGAAATGTCTTCCTAACTTTCTGATGAAGGGAGCGGTGCCTCCGAAAATTCAAGTACTCTAAACCTCACAAGGTGTCTACCATCTATGAACCTCAGGTAAGTCATCTTCTTTCTATCTCTCTGTCCTTTCCCCATTAATTGTTTTATATATATATATATATATATATATATATATGTATGTATGTATGTATGTATGTATGTGTGTGTGTGTGTCAGAAAATGACATTGTCAGGCTAATTAAAAGAAATAATAAGGACAGGAAAGAGAGAGAGAAAATTGGTAAGTTACCTGAAGTATCCAGTTGAGTGCAGAGTTATTAAATTTTTGGAGACACCACCCCCTTCATCAGAAAATTAGGAAAAATATCCCTAGTGACAGCAAGCTGTCAACAGCTGGCCGTCAATCAGAATGTTCCCCTAATCCTCTGAAAAAGGGGTCAGTGCCTCTGAAAATTCAAGAATTCAACACTGTACATGGTGCCTGCCATCTGTACACTTCAGGTAAGCCACCAATTTTTTGTCTCTCTTTCTTGCCCTTACCAATTGTTCGTATATATAGAAAATATAAAACATAAGAAAGTAGAATAGGCAACGTACACTGACAAACTAAATCAATAATAACATGCAATTTTTATATAATACATAGCATGTAATTATTTTGTGAATAAAAAATCGAACCATTAAGCAATATGGGATTATTTTGATTTTCAATATTGGAAAGACAGTTTGTTTGAAACAGTGAAAATTCAGGAGAGTGGAATATACATTTCATTTATATACAAGTTAAATTATGATAAGTATATGGAACTTGTAGATAAATGAGTTTTG